>JAUTXW010004905.1:17500-617500 GCA_030620095.1 Kuschelorhynchus macadamiae | reverse complement strand
GCAAGATTATTTTGCCACTGCGACGTTTCGGATTCGAGATATTATCATTAACTTTCCTAATTTAAATGAGGACCTGGATTTTATTTCACTATTCAATACCTTTCATAACTACCAGATAAATTGTGATATAAAAGTTACAGCGTACCGTTTAATTTTGTTGAGAAAATCAGCATTATTTGAAGGATTCCGAAACAACGCCACCTAGTGACCACTAACAAAGTCATTACGGTACAGTTTATGGCTCCACGTACAGTGACTTTATACAGAGACAGTGGCGACAATAGGGTAACCAATTTTTGATTGGTTCTCCGCGTCACGTGGTCCTGGCGGCCATATTGCTGCAAAAATCGATTTGTTTACTTTTTGCCTAAATGGGTTCTTATTACGTTTTTTGTTTTAGTGTATTATTTTATTAGTTTTTGTGATTATTATGTGAAAAAAGTGTTTTCGGAACCCATATTTAAGGTATGTTCAATTTAAACATAGATTTAGTTATGCCAAGATAAGAGATTTTCCTTAAGCTGAAGAAATAGGGAACAAAAATCATAACCTAATTTAATAGTTTACTCTAAGAAAAGTAAAATTCTGCACATTATGACATTATTATGTTTTGGTTTTAGTTTACTGTAAAAGCCAATTTTTTGTATGTCTAGTATGTTTTACTTCAGTCAGCACCCCAATATGAGGTAGAAGCATTCAAAGATAACTTAAAAACATACAGATACTTGGTCTTTTTTAATAAAAAAAAAGTGTTTGATTTAATAAAAATGACATACTTTTATTTCTTTTTTTTTTATGTAGGCAGAATTTTTTTATATCCAAGGACATCGTGTGTTTTCTACCCAAAACCTAAGTTAAAATTAAAGTTGTTTTAGAAGTATATTATAATTCCTCATATGTATTTTCCCAAAAGCAGCATAGTTATACCTACTGTTTGTTTTTTAGAGTTAACTAACACATTAAAAATGCCTGTTATTTTGCTAGTAATTCTGCAAAAAAAGGATTTTTAATGAAACGCTTTCCAAGAGACCAAGCGAGGAGGAAAGAATGAACCATTAGAATGAGAAGAGATAAATGGACACCAACGGATTATTCATATCTATGTGAGGTATGTTTTTTCACATAGTTATGTAAATGGGAATTTTTTATTTTGATTCTTCCTTGACCAATTTAATTTGTTTTAAGGTTCACTTCGCTCCTGATATGTGGGAGAAGCCACGTGTAGCTGGTAAAAGAATTTTGAAGGCCAATGCTGTACCTACAATTTTTTCATTTACAACACCAAAAGGCAAAAGAAAAGCTCCATTTCAAAGGAATGTTGTTTCCCCCAAGAAGTGCAAACTTGAAGAGAAGCTTTTGTATAGTAAGTACTCATGCCTTATTTATATTTTTTGATTTATTTTCTACATTATAAATTATTCCACATTCCACACATATTTTAGACAAAAAAGTTAATCTTAAATCACTAGTTGGTTGGTTTTTAATATGCAATAAGTTTACTCCAACAATAATAATAAAAATAACAATAATAAATAAAGAAATTGAATGATTAAGAGTATAGGGGAATTGTTTCAAAAATAATAATAATAATCATCAAATACATTGGGAATTAAATGAGATGGGCAATTTTTTGGAAATGCACTATGTAGTTTTGTAACTTTAAAAATATTTTCTCCTTTTAGGTGAAGTGGCAGATTTGGACGAGGACCTCCCAAAGTCAGTTGTAGATTTTGGAGATCTCCCAGCAAGTCAGCAGTCATTGTCTTCAAACACTACTGTAAGTGAAGTGGAGGCTGAAATTTCACCACCTTTGCCTCTAGAAATACCTAATAAACAGATGCTAGAGTTGCAGATGAAACTAAAACGATACGAAAAGCTGTATGTGAAGGAGAAACGTAAGTCAGTGCATTACAAGAAGGTACTAAGGAATACAAGAAAAAAGCTGAAGAAAGTAGAAACAGAATCGAATGTCCCTCATTGTGAATTGCTAGATGAGCTCTTTAACAAAGACCAAATATGTGCTTTAAAAAAGAAGAGACTAATGAAAAGTACTAAATTTATGAAGTGGAGAAAAGATACTGTTACAAAGTGTTTGAGATTAAAATTTAGTTGTGGTAGTAATGGTTACACTGAGTTATTAAGACAAGGATATCCTTTACCTTCGATAAGAACACTGCAGAGAAGACTTCAAACTTTAAAGTTTGATTCAGGGGTTCTGCATGAAGTTTTTTTATTTTTAAAATTAAAAGTAGATTCTTTTTCACCATATGAGAAAGATTGTGCCTTAGTTTTAGATGAAATGGCCATTACTCCAGGGAAAACCTATGATACATCCTTAAATAAATACTTCGGAGAAGTTACACTTCCTGAGCATTCAGGTCTAGCTACACATGTTTTAGTATTTATGCTGGCTGGTATTAATAGCCGGTGGAAACAAGTTGTGGCATATTACTTTACCAGTGACTCTGTAAATGGAGCTGTATTTAAGAGTATAATAATTAATTTATTTGAAAAAGCTGACGAACTTGAACTAAATATTTTAAGTATTACTTCAGACATGGGTCCTTGTAACCAAGCTTTATGGCGAGAAAGGGACATTAGAGCAGGTAAATATTCCACAATTAAATGTCATATTGAACATCCATTAAATCCATATAAGAATGTATATGTTTTCGCAGATGTGCCTCATTTATTCAAAAATATTAAGTCAATGCTGATAACCAATAAAATTATAGAGATACCTAATAATATTGTAGAAAAGTATGGATTACCTACCAACAAAATTATGTCCAGCCACATCTTAGAGGTAATAGAACATCAAAAAGATCATTTTTTAAAACTCGCTCCAAAATTGTCAGAAGAAGATTTGGTACCATCACATTTCTCAAAAATGAAAGTGTCGACTTCAACAAATGTTGTAAGCCACTGTGTAAGCAGCGCTCTTAAGTTTCTCGCTGAAGAGCTTAACAGGCCAGAACATTTGACCACAGCATGGTTTTTGGATCAAGTGGAAAAATGGTTTTATTTGATGACTTCGAGACATCCATCTTGTGCACTGAGCAAATTAAACAAACAAGTCTATGATACAAGTATTCAATTTTTGCAAGAATTCATTAACATATTTACAAATATCGAAGTAGGTGATAAAAAAAGTTGGAAACCATGTCAAACCGGTGTTCTTATTTCTACCCAATCCATGTTACAACTCCAGTCTGATTTATTAGAAAAAAAAGGATATCAGTTCATTTTAACAAGCCGATTTTCTCAAGATTGCCTTGAAAATTTATTTTGTGTAATGCGAAGCAAGCAGTTAATACCTAATGCAGTACAAGTTAAAAATAACCTAAAACTAATCTGTGTATCACAGTACTTAAAGGACACTAGTTCCAGCAGCTATAATGAAGATGATCGCGAATTTATATCAGGATTTTTAGATTGTTTGGAGGGTCAAACAACAGTATATGATGAAGTCATTCTTCCCGATGAAATTGAAACTCCAGTATTTAATTTAAATTTTAGTGACTTAAATTCTCTGTATAATATATCTGGTTATATTTTGAAAAGTATTGTTAAAACTTCAAAAACATGTGCAAATTGTGTAAGTGCCGCAGGATCAAAAAACCCTATTTACAAAAAATTTACCAAATTTAGTTTAATTAAGAGATTTAAGGAACAATCTTTATTTTTTACAACAGAACTAGTTTTTTATTTTTTTCTAGAGATGGAATGTCTTTTTAGAAAATATTTTGATGTTATTTCGCAACAAAATATTAATTTAAATTTTTATTGCACAAAATTAATGGATTTAGATTTAGATTTACCAAATTGTCACAATCTTAAAAGTAAGATTATAAAAAGATTTATTGTATTTAGACTAAAGATTAATTCAAAGAAATATAAAAGATCCTCAAAAAAACATAGCAGTAAGTCGGTGGCTGGTAACTTATTGTAATGTGCATAAACTATTTTTTTACAATGTTAGATTTAACTGATATATTTTTTGAATGTTAACGATAAATATTAATACAATCATTTTTATTATAAAAATTTGTCAACTTTCGATTTAGATTTACCAGGTCGTCACATACTTAAACATAGTCATCAGACCCATAACATCAAGACAATGTTAAAAAATCATTTTCATAGTCCTCTGATTAAAATGACAGGTGCTTCTATGTGATGAGTGAAAATCATTACAGTGGATTGCCAGACAATGTGAAATACATAAATTCTAAAAGGTTTAAATAAGTCATAGGTTCTTTTTAATAAATCTATAAATTTTTAAAGTTGTATTAAGGCATTCTTCCGTTCCCTGTTATTTTGCTAGTAATCTGTAGTTTGGATTATCAATGTATAGTGCTTTGATCTGTTAAACCTATATAATGTATAAAATTAGCTCTGAGCACATAAGACTAGTATTAATACCTGTTAATGTTAATTAGTATTAGTGGATCATCTGTATAAAATTTTGTATATTTTTATTTAATAAATATCTTTAAAAAGGTATAGTATTAAAATAAATATTTAGATTAATCACTATGGCTTTTATTGATCTTTAATATTTTCTAATTTTATTATATTTACCTACATAATCAGTATTAAGGTCATTATTGAGTGCTGCTACTTATGAGTAACTGATGCTTTTGTTACCTGCTTTGTTACTTGCCGCTTACAGTCTAGTACTACATTCAGAAGTGTATCCAACTTGTGACCTAGGTGACAAGGTGGATACGGTAGTACGGTACTTCTTATTAACTAAAACATCTATGTAGCTATGGACTTTTATTTATTACTCAAACTCAACATATTTATTTAGTTACTTTAACAGAAACAAACTATATACCTAAAACTATCTTAAGAGTCTAACAAATTTCTGACATAAGTAGATATGATACAGCTTCTTGAAGCACCGTGAACTTGGTAAAGTCATTAGTATTGCTAATTATAAACCTATACATCCTGCAGACTCTCTCTTAGCGGTATCATCAGCTTGAAAATTAAATGTCAATTCAGGGTCAACGATTACACCTAGGTATTTATCTTAATACTCTGTTTTTCCAAAAATATAATTGGATTTGATTTTCCAGCTTACAAGAGACAACACATTTTACACAACACAATTTAAATGGCTCCTTTAAAACTTTTTTAAATCTAATTACGACACAACACCACCAAATTTAAACACTCAGTGTGGAAACTGGAAAGTGACTGATAACTAATATTTTGAAAGTGGTTTTATTTATTAAACTGAATTTATGCCACCAAAAACTTTTGCTTCCTTGCTCTGCCAAGTTGAAACTGAACTTAACTCAAGCTCTTTTTAAATTTAAGAACATGTGGCAATTTAACAATAACATAATTTGACGGTAGGGTAGCAAACTAGCAAAACTTTTCATAAACAAGCATTTTGCAATTCACACAGTATTTTCAATATTTGCAATAAAAATTGATACAATAATAACAATAACATGACACATAACCTCACATTTACAGGTGGCCCTGACAGAATTTGTCAGTGTAAAGGCGGGAAATTTAAATTTCGATTTTTTTTTGTGGGCCATATATCTCTTTCTAAACTAAAATTGATTAAAAATTTAATAATTAACCATTTAGCTGATCCAATTTTTTCATATTAATGTGTTAAACTTGATTAATTCAGTCATATTTTGCGAAAAACTATCGATAATATGTGTGCGCCCATTTAAACCTTCAGAAATTTAGCAGCAATATGGCGGATGGGCTCTATTGTCGCCACTGTCTCTGTATAAAGTCACTGTAGCTCCACGCGTAGAGCAAAAAAAGTACGATTCGACATCAAGTAGAATAAAAAAAACGTACCAGCGTTTGGTCTGGACCAATCAGAGCAGGGAAAATCGCACCCGGGGGCCGTCTAACTTATCGACGCCACTGGTTGCAAGCCCTTTCGTTTAAATTTTGAAAAAATGATGAAATTGTTTAGGTACGTCCTATATATACTTTTGAAACTCGCAACACTAATTATTCAAGGCATAACATATCAGCATATAATATTTCAAGTTGCACAGTTTTCGCTGACAAACAAAAATAACTGTTTGTTTTATTTGTGCATCGCGTACACATTTTGTTTGTTATTTCGTTGAATTATGACTAATGTTGTCACCATGACGATAATCTCTAATTACGAGCTAAGTTACACGTCCAAATTAGATCATTTTCAGCTGCTTAATTGGTGCCGTCTCATTCGTTTTATTGTGTTGTGCGCCTGCATATGAATCGTAAACAGAATTTTTTATTGGTAGTAATTATTTCTTGGAAGATCTAAAACACTAGTTAGTGGCTTAGTTATGCAAAGTAGGTGTCTGGTTGTCACATTTCTGCGCTCTGTAAATATAAGCTTTCTTTCTAAAGCTCTTAATTGCCGAAAAAATTTGAAATATATTGTACACCGTGTTCCACATAAAAGTAAACACTATACTATCTGAAAATCCGTAACAGATACGAAAAAAAGTTTCATACAAAAGTTTCTTTAAATTTGAAGTTCTTATAAAATATAATGTTTCCGTGTATACAGGGTGTCCCAATTTTGCTGGGACGCCATCAACTATACAATTTTAAACGGGACACCCTGTATTTTTGTCCATTGTTTGAATCCTTGTCAAGAATAAATATACGTTACCGTTTTAAACTATTGTCGATTTCTGCGTAGTTTTCGAGATAATTAAGGTTATGTGTGATTTTTTTGAAAACTGGAGCTATTTTTCAAATCATCATAAAAAATGGCAAAAATCTAAAATTAAGCATCTGGGTGGTAATAATATCCAGTTTAAAAAGCATCAATGCATCTACGGAATACAACATTTTTGTGCACACCTATACAGGGTGGACATACTACGAAATCAATCTTGCATCTTTTTAAAGTGAAAAAAGTCGATTTTTTAACATAGACCCCGCACTATGTTTTTATATATATATATATATATATATATATATATATATATATATATATATATATATATATATATATATATATATATATATATATATATACAGGGTGTTTCAGTTTTTTGTTGCATAACTTTAAAAGTTGATAGAACTTTTCAAATTAGTGCAAAAAGTTCATATAAACATAGGTCGTGAAGCGCTTAGTTATCAAGATACAGGGTGTTAAAGTTTGCATTAAATTTTTCCTTTTTTTCCATTATATCTAAACGGTTGGACATAATGGCACAAAATTGGGTATTTGGGGGTTTTTGGGTGCGGAGAATTTAAATTCGATGTTAGTTTTCATATTGCTGCTAGAGGGCGCCACCGGCTTATCAGCACACTAACGTTATTGAACAGAACTTTTTTATCACTCGGTATATGGCTTCAGTGATTAAACTTTCTAATTCCTCCATCTCTTCTTAATAAAAAAGGTATACTTTGTTTAAGTCTCTAGGAGTGACCGTTTTCCAGAAAATCGCACTTGAAAGTTAAGGTTACCCTGCCATTTTTTAGTCTTAGACTGCCTAGCAGAACCGTGTTAATAATAACAAAAATAGTGGGCCATGAAACCTGTTGCTATGAAACCGAAAACAAAAGTAAACTTTTGAGTAAACTTCATTCATATTTGTGTATTTTATTTGCAGAAATTTCAGTTTGCCTATTTTCTTTCTCGTTTTTTGTCTACTTTAGTACTTTACTTAGTAAAATGCCTTTCGTATTTTCTAATCAAGAGTTGGCGGATATTCATTTTATTTATGGGTTTGCAAATGGTAATTCTGCCGAAGCAGCCCACGAATACAGGCGCAGATTTCCAAATAGAAGACATCCGAATCGTTCGGTTTTCGTAAGAATTCATCGGCAAATAGTTGAACAGGGTCTAGGCAACGTTCGAGAAAATGGTATTAACGTTCGGCCACCTAGAAACTTTGAAAGACAAATTTTGGGTATGTTTGATCGAGATCCAACCACAAGTGTAAGAAGAGTTTCCATTGAATTAGGAATTTCAACCAGCTATGTTTATAGAGTTCTTAAACGTGATCGGAGGCATCCTTATCATTTGCAACCGATTCAAGGATTACTACCCGGAGATGAAGAAAGAAGAATGTTATTTTGTCAGAGAATTCTTAATCTAATTGCAAATAATAGATACTTTTTAAGAAATGTCTTATGGACCGATGAATCCTGTTTTACTCGTCGTGGAATTGTAAATTTTCATAACCAGCACGTTTGGGCACATGAAAATCCACATGCCGTTAGGCCAAGAAACTTTCAATACGAGTTTAGTGTAAACGTCTGGATAGGCATTTACAACAATAATCTTTTTGGACCTTACTTTTTGCCTCAGCGGGTAAATGCAGCGGTTTTTTTGGAATTTTTAGAAACGGAACATGGGAATATGTGGGAAGACATTCCATTGAATTTAAGAAGAAGAGCTTGGTTCCAACTTGATGGATGTCCAGCACACTATGGGAGGCTGGTGAAAAACTGGCTAGATAATCATTATCCACAAAGATGGATTGGTCGTGGAGCACCAGTTCAGTGGCCTCCACGATCTCCAGATTTAAACCCTTTGGACTTTTTTCTATGGGGATTTTTAAAGGAAAAAGTATATGAAACTCCCGTTCAAACAAGAGACGAACTTTTGAATAGAATTAGGGATGCCTGTGGTCAGGTGAGACCATTCCTAAATAACATTTCACGCTCAGTTTTTCGGCGATGTGAACTATGTATTGAACAAAATGGTTCACATTTTGAACATCTTTTTTAAATTTTTTAAAATTCATTTTGTTTTCAATGGCTATTACATGTATTAGTTTCCTATGTTTTAATTAAAGTTTCGATTTTTTATATAAATTTTTTTTTATTTTGGGTTTACGTTTTTTTTTTAGTTCAAAGGAAATAGAAAAAGTGTGTCAGCCACATTTTTTAAATTATAAATTTTGGCTATGTGATAAAATGGATTACACCATACCATTATTCCAAAAACCTATATTACATTGAAAAAAAAGCAAATCTCAAAAAAGGCCAACTTTAATGGGTCATGGAAAGAGTACATTTTTTCTACCGCAAAAGATACGTTAAAAATGTTTTAAATATTTAAAAAGCATCTATTTTTAAAATTAAAAACTTTAGAGCTCTGTGTTTTTAAAAGTATTTTAGAAAAAAAAATGTATGTATAAAAATTACAAAAATTTTAATCAAAAACGTTAAATTTTTTAACAATAAAAAGTTCTCCCGGAAGCTGTTTATTTTTCAGTTTTTATCGCAAAAAACTTAATAAATTTACGCAATAAATATTAAAGATAATTTTAAAAAATAAAAATACGGCAAAACTTTATATTCAGAAAAAAAAATGTTTGAAAAGTCCTTTAATTTGTTGATTAACTCATTTAACAAAGATCATAATAATTCATAGTATTTGAACTTTCAAGTGCGATTTTCTGGAAAACGGTCACTCCTAGAGACTTAAACAATGTATACCTTTTTTATTAAGAAGAGATGGGGGAATTGGAAAGTTTAATCACTGAAGCCATATACCGAGTGGTAAAAAAGTTCTGTTCAATAACGTTAGTGTGCTGATAAGCCGGTGGCGCCCTCTAGCAGCAATATGAAAACTAACATCGAATTTAAATTCTCCGCACCCAAAAACCCCCAAATACCCAATTTTGTGCCATTATGTCCAACCGTTTAGATATAATGGAAAAAAAGGAAAAATTTAATGCAAATTTTAACACCCTGTATCTTGATAATTAAGCGCTTCACGACCTATGTTTATAAGAACTTTTTGCACTAATTTGAAAAGTTCTATCAACTGTTAAAGTTATGCAACAAAAAACTGAAACACCCCGTATATATATATATACATATATATATATATATATATATATATATATATATATATATATATATATATATATATAAAGCACTTTGAACCAAAATAATAAAATTTTCACAAAAAGCGAAAGGTTCTATCCTCCAGGTTCTTGGTTAGGTGGGGATGCAGTCAAAGAAAAAAATTTATGAACGGCCTAGTGTGGAATACTCCTTAATGTATGGTCGAGCTTTCGAGAATGTTTATTCTCTTCTTCAGGACCCTTCTATAGAAAAATACATTTGTAGATAAGAGAAGAAAGGATTACAAAGTAAAAGAAACATCTTACCAAAGTGAGTTAAAAATAAAACAGTCCCATTGCAACAGGCTTAATGTTAAAACTTGTACGTAACTGGAATATAGACGGTAACTAACACATACCAACAGTAAAAAGTTTTAACGTTAAGCCTGTTGCAATGGGACTGTTTTATTTCTAACTCACTTTGGTAATAGGTTTCTTTTACTTTGTAATCACTTCTTTTCTTATCTACAAATGTATTTTTCTATAGAAGGGTTCTAAGAAGAGAATAAACATTCTCGAAAGCTCGACCATACATTAAAGAGTATTCCACACTAGGCCGTTCATAAAATTTTTTCTTTGACTGCATCTCCACCTAACCAAGAACCTGGAGGATAGAATATTTCGCTTTTTGTGAAAATTATATTCTTTTGGTTCAAAGTGCTTTTTTCTAACTAGACAGTCACGACTAACTCCTTTTTATATATATATATATATATATATATATATATATATATATACACATATATATACACTTTTTAATTATGTGTCTATAAGTATATGTATGTAACATTTTGTCTCTACATTTAAAAAAAAAAAAATGTTGACTTCGCATAATATAAAATAGTACTGTTTTTAGTTTCAGTCAAACAGCACTGATGAAGGCATTTAGCCGAAACGTTTGCAATAAACAAAATGAAAATTAGTGCCGAAAAATAAATTTGTTTTATTTTTCCAAAAAAATAACTTGAGGCCAAAAAAACCAAAGAAAATCTTCCTACGAATATATTTTAAATGGTCCAGAAACTCACTCTAAGAATATATAAGCAGAATGGATGAAATACTGCCACCGACTGAACAATATGAAACTAACATAACTCTAAGCAACGACAATATTAAAACCCTCTCTAAGAACTATTGTAAACTAGCTAGCCTAAAGAATAGAAGACAATTTTTACTAAGATGTAAAACTGAAAACATATTTCCAGCATTTTTAAACATTAAAATTAACCACATAGAATTCTCATCAACTAACCTAAGAAGGAAATTTCATGAAAATATTGTAAATAATTTTAAACTCAATACGTTAAAATTACTAATTAGCGACACCATCATTAATATAAAAAACATCGAAACTAAAATATCTCAAATCAAAAACCAATTACAGGAAACAACCACCGCAAATAAATTTAATGAACTCTTAAATATCGAAAATAAAAAATATGAAGCTTTATTCGAAAAAATTAAATTAAGAAACATAAACAAAATTTACTTGTTAAAAACAAAAAAAAATAAAACAAACCCAAAAAAAATTAATATACAAAAAGAGTGGCTAGAAAATCTGACTGAGACGGAAATTCCGGAATATGCAGTAGAAATTCTAAGTTTAGGTTCTAATTTTGCGTATCCAATTACAAATTCCAATGAACTCCCTGTTCCTGACATAATATCATCTGTCGAAACATCAATCAGTAACCTTATTAATGATGAAAAAGATACAATAAGGGCAAATTGTTGTAACACTCTAAAAACATATCAAAATAAAATAAAATCTAAACAATATAAAACAAAACATAATAATATAGACCAAGAATTAATTAAAAAAATTAAAAAAACAAACACTTTTCTGAAAAATCATCCAAATCTAAAAATCGTACGCCCAGACAAATCAAATAAAACGGTTATCATGGATACAAAAGAATATGATAATAAAATGCAATTACTTCTGAACGACACAGATACATACAAAAAAATAAATACAGATCCAACAAATATTTTTCAAAAAAGAAACAACGAACTTGTTACACGGTGGGAAAAGAAAAACTATATATCACCTAATTGTGCTAAGAACCTAAAAATGTATAATGCCCAAACACCAAAAATTTACGGTTTGCCAAAATTACATAAAGATGGAATTCCAATGCGCCCAATTATTTCGTGTATACAATCACCATTAAATAACCTTTCTAAATTTTTAAAACAAATTCTAGAAAATATAGTCAACAAAAGTACCACTTACATTAAAGATTCATGGGATTTCAAAGAAAAAATAAATAATTTTCAAGTACCTCAAAACCATATTTTAATCTCACTGGATGTCATCTCTCTATACACAAATGTACCAATTGATTTAGCCCTCCTACTTATAAAAAATAAATGGAACGAAATAAAAAAATTCACGGATATACCTCTGGATGAATTTCTAATAGCCATTGAACTAACTTTAAAATCCACATTTTTTGCATACAACAATAATTTTTATAAACAAATAGAAGGTTGCGCAATGGGTTCCCCAATATCAAGTGTAGTTGCACAACTAGTAATGGAGGAACTAGAGAGCAATGTAATCGGACAACTAGACATATCACTTCCATTTTTCTACAGGTACGTTGATGATTGCATAACTCTAATTCCAAAAGATAAATGTAAATATATCCTAAATGCCTTTAACAACTTCCATGAAAAACTTAAATTCACCATCGAGACTGAAAACAACTCAAAAATAAATTTCCTAGATATGACATTATATAATAAAAACAATATTATTGAAACACAATGGTACACAAAAAAAACGTGGTCTGGCAGATACATAAATTACTTTTCGCAACACCCAATGAACCAAAAAAAGTCGGTAATAATCAGTCTTGCCGATAGAGCAATAAAATTGAGTAATTTAACTTATCAATCCCAGGCAATACAAAAGGCAAAAAACATCTTAATTCAAAATAGTTACCCAAAAAAATTAATAAATTCAATATTTAACTCCAGATTACAGCAAATGAACAATCCCAATCAAAACGTACCAAACGAAAAAACTAAAGATAAAAAATTCCTCTCTATTCCTTACATCCAGGGTCTTTCAGAAAGTATCCAAACTATTTTCAAACACCAAAACATAACCGTATGCCACAAAAGCTACAACACTTTTCAAAAGAAATTTTTTACTTGTCTTAAAACACCAACCCCAACCAGTCAAAAAACACACACTATATATCAAATACCATGTAATGATTGCCCAGGAGTATACATCGGACAAACTACTCAATACCTTAAAAACCGCCTAAATGGACATAAATATGACAAAAAAAATAAAACTTCATTAACTAAGCACGAAAATGAAACATCCCATAAATTCAAATATGAAGACACAAAAATATTAAAAACGGAAACCAACCAAAGAAAAAGGGAATTCTTAGAAATGCTCTATATTAAGCAAAATAAAAATTCAATAAATGATAGAACTGAAATTAAAAATTTAAACCAAATATATCACAACGTAATAAAATAATTATCATGTTCCGAAATTTTCTCCTTGATTAATAAATAAGAAAAAAAAAAAAATTTTTTTTTACTTAGTTAAGTGAAACGGAAAAAAAATACAGTAATTACCAATTGATTATAATAACAAATAGTATAATTAAAGGCCCTCATGCTATACACCAAAACAACAACAACACAATATACAATTTTTTGCTTCAGTAAAAACAATCAGAAAGACAAGCAACTGCTTCAAAACGAGGTGCAATTCCAGTCAAAATATATCGGTAGACTAACATGCCACCGTAGTTTTATAAATAAAAATTTTACATGTTTGTTGGCGTCTAATACTGTATACTAAATGTGACGTGACAAAAATTTTATTCTTTTTTGGTTTGCTGAATGCAGGAAGTTACCTTCTTGGGTGAGTTTGAAATTATAAATTACTAGGAATTTTAGTTAGCGTAACGAATTATTATTATATAAAAAAAAAAAAAAAAAAAGGTTATTTTTAATTATGTGTCTATAAGTATATGTATGTAACATTTTGTCTCTACATTTAAAAAAAAAAAAAAATGTTGACTTCGCATAATATAAAATAGTACTGTTTTTAGTTTCAGTCAAACAGCACTGATGAAGGCATTTAGCCGAAACGTTTGCAATAAACAAAATGAAAATTAGTGCCGAAAAATAAATTTGTTTTATTTTTCCAAAAAAATAACTTGAGGCCAAAAAAACCAAAGAAAATCTTCCTACGCATATATATACATATATATATATATATTTATATATATATATATATATATATATATATATATATATATATATATATATATATGAAGGGTTCAGGGGATAAACCGGCTAAGTCAAATTTGTAGTTTTTTGGGAAAAACGTTTTTTAAGTTTAAAACGATATGAAAAAATAATTTGTGACTATTGCTTGATTTGATTATGTAGTATATTAGATTAACATATTTTTTAATACTACTATTACAGTGAGTAAAGTAAAAAAAATTGTTTAAAATGATTAAATGATTTTAAATTATCTTATGTCACAATATGCAATGGAAAAACAAGCTAAGTCCTCGACTTACCTGGTTTATCCCCGGGAATATTGAAATAAAACATTGAGAACTCATCACAAATTTAATTTAAAGGTTAATATTTCCCTCAAAATGTCATATTTTGTCCATTATTTTTGATAGGGAATATTCATATAAAATGAAGCTGCATTCGGTCCACAGAATTTCTTCAAGTGCTGCAAATCGAAATTTTTTCTTTGATATCGGTATTAGAACTACAAAAATAAAAATTCTCAATTATTTTGCTTTTAGACTCTGATGTTTTGGACTTACATTCGTAGGAAAAATCCGGAAGAAAAAATTCATCTGGTCCTAAGTTAGTTTTGGGGATTTTCTTCTTTTCTCTTTTATTACTGCCGTCTCCCAAGCTCCAGAGTATGACGTGCGGTAACGAAGTAGCCGAGTATGCTCCTTTTCAAAGACTATCTCTTTGACTGGTCGAGATGGAAATGGGCACTTCTTTTTATACAAAGAATCAAGGTGACGTGTCCATTTCCTAAAGAAATCTTGCTGAACATCTACTACGACGAAAGGTGATGGTTTACATCGGGCTGCTTGAAAAACGTAGTTCCACTCCTTTGGATGCTCTACTCGTGTTGACTGTTTCACCAGTCCAACGTTCTTGTCGTATTCCAATAAACCCCTGACCGGGAATGTGATTTTAACAAAGTCGAGCCTTTTTTCTGTATGTACTAGATTGTGAAAAAACCGGAATATTGTGAAATTTTTATTTTGACCCGCACATGAGTCGCAAAAAATCTCTAGTTGTCTCACTTCCACATCAAGGAAATTGTATATGAAATGGTGAAGTAGGGAAGCGACGTCATCAGCACCTTTCTTTCCGGTTATTTCTGAGTACATGTAAAAAACGCTCTGAGAATTCGAAAGAACATGAACATTAAAGGCGTAAACAGAGAGTTGCCGCCTGTAATATACATCGTTGGTTGATATATTTGGGGCAGGGAAATTTTTTGAAAAATCGATGCAAATAGCCTCTTTTTCTTTTGTTTTTCTTGCTTCGACTTTTGCTTTTTTCTTACGAATGTAAAATTGTTCGGCTCTCTTCTTATGGATACTATTTTCCGTTTCATATTTTTTAATTTTCCTTTCTATATTAGCTTGCTCCAATTCAGCCACATTATTTTTTTCTGCGACAAGTGATCTTTTTTTTGCTGTAAATTGATCACAAGTGCTGCAGGTATCCGTTCTGGGACACCCTGCATATATATATATATATATATACATCTGGGTGTAATTCGATGAACATTCGAAACATTTTTTTAGTGTTAAGCTCCTCGGGAAGGTTTTAGATGATTGATGCAAACTGTAATGACTTCCTCTGCTTTTAAAGCTCTTAATGTGAGCATGAATTAAATTAAGCGTACCTGTACTAAGTTTTCTAGGGCGAATATTATGTTTTCCTCTTTTGTTTTTTAGAGAGACTCCGGTCATCTTCAGACTACGCAACAAATGCTCAACTTTACCTTTTGTTATGCCGTGGATGGCCATAAATGCTTTCCTACAAACCGGTACTTCCTTTAATACATTATCTATTTTGGTGCGAATCCTATAGCAGTAGGCAGCATCGCGTAATTTAGCATCCTCTTCGGAGTTACGTGGACGTCGGTTTTTAATCGGAAATACTGAAATTAGTCCACATAAATACGAATTCTGTTCATCCTCCGTTGGTAAAAGATTAAAATGCCGTAAAATATTTAGACGGGTTTTTTCCGCAACAACTTCAAAACATTTCTTTTTGCACTTACAATCGGCACCCATTTCATGACCTTGTAGTCTCAATTTTTTTCGAACATCACTTAATCGTCCCAACTTCTTCCTTTTCTTTGTAGTTTTCGATTTTAACACACCGTGATTTAAATCTTCTTCCATTTTTAAAACTATTTACAAAAACTTACGTTCTTAAACTATCGACACACAATATTTTCTCCACGAAAGCGAAAGAACAAATTTAGGGTTATAATCAAACCGCATGTGTTTATTAAACTGAGAATGAACTGGTTTTGTCCAAGCGTACGTTCATGACTTAGCTTGTTTATCCCCTTTTGAAACGACTTGGCCTGTTTATTTCCTGTACAGCATAAATTTAATGGTATATTACTCAGTACTTATCCACTTTATCGCCTGTGTGAATTTATTGGTAAAAACATACTATATGCTTCTATCAGGTGACGTTGCCAGCTCATTTTCGACAAAAATTGACTTAGCCGGTTTATCCCCTGAACCCTTCATATATATATATATATATATATCCGTAGAAAATTGCAATTTAACAGAAAATCTTAATTATTTCTTGAATACTGTGATGCTGCATACTCATAAAAAAACTACAGGAGGCCATGGAGTAGTTAATATTTCTATTTGCGTAACTATAGCACCAATTTTATTCTATATTTATTTATTGCTAAATTTTAATTTTGAAATTATTATTAAAAATTAATATTAGAAACAAACTTCTTGAGTAACATAGCTATCAACATAAACAACACATAACAACAGATAAAAAATTTAAAATAAATTACTATATAATTTATTTTCCACATACTGTCCGTTTTCTGCTATACACAGTGTTTATCGCACCTGAATGTTTGCCACAGCGTTTCGGGGGGCGTCGCCACTGGCCGACAAGATTTTTCTAACACAGGCGAGCTCATTATTTTCACAATGGAAATACCCTACCAATAATAAAAAAAAATTCGGAAAGCCCTAATACGTACCATTTTTTAATAGCCTAATTAGAACCTTTTATATTGGCAGGTAAACAATTTTATTATGGGGCGGCTAAAATGGGTCCATTTTACAACGGAAAAATTACCTAGACTGGGTTGTTTACAACATTAGACATAAAATAAACGTTAAACATCACTCTTCTGTTGAGTTTCTAATTGAGTGGTTCTCTGTGTATCGATAAGCAAGTGTATGTGAAGACGAGAATGTCGGATCAAACGCACCGAAGTTGCAAAATTTCTCCTGACAAATTTTGTTATATTTGTGGAGAATTTCTGGTGAAATCACAAGCCAGGCCATTTTCCGAAAATGTAAAAAAAGCCTACTTTAAATATTTTGGTGTGTTAATTGGGGATCAAGATAAGCGGTGGGCTCCCCATGTGTGATGTGTTAGTTGAAGTGTATCATCGGTGCAATGGACAAAGGGAAAGAGAAAAAGTATGCCTTTTGCAGTTCCAGTGGTATAGCGAGAACCCACCAATCATTCTGACGATTGTTATTTTTGCCTGACAAAGACTGAAGGTTATTTCAAAAAGGGAAAGCACAATATAGAATAGCCTGAGCCTTTAAATTGGCAAGCTATTGATTTGGGAGATAATGAAGATAACGCATCATCAGGCAACTCAGAAGAACAGTGCACGAATCCCACTTTTACCACAGGTTCCAGTTCCGACTAGCCACATTTGATTATTCAAAGTGAATTAAATGATTTAGTACGTGATTTGGGGTTATCTAAGCAACAGTTAAAACTTCTGGGTTCCCGTCTTAAGGAATGAAACCTATTGGCCAAAGAAACTATATGTTCTGAATTCTACAGTATGGAAAATTCGTTGTGCGCGTGTACCGATATAGACAGTTTAATGCAGGAACTTGATATTGAACGTTCTCCCCGTGAGTGGCGCTTATTCATAGAGTCATCTAAATATAGCTTAAAAGCTGTGTTATTGCATAATGGAAATTTAAAACCCTATATACCAGTTGCCCATTTAGTTGCAATGAAAGAAAATTACGAAAATATGCGCACGATTTTGGATAAAATAAACTACAATAGGTATAAATGGTAGATATGTGGGGACTTAAAAGTTATAGCGATTTTAGTGGGACTTCAGGGAGGATTTACAAAATATTGTTGTTTTCTTTGTTTATGGAACAGTCGTGCAATAAAACAGCATTATGTATCGAAAATTTGGTCAGAAAGAAGCGAATTTCAACCGGGATATCAAAATGTTAAATTTATACCTCTTGTTGATCCCAAAAATGTCCTTTTGCATCCTCTTCACATTAACCTTGGGCTGATGAAAAATTTTGTGAAGGCTTTGAATAAAAATGGTGATGGATTTAAATACCTAAGACAAGTCTTTCCCCAGCTAAGTGATGCCAAATTAAAAGAAGAAGCGTTTTTATTGGGCCACAAATCAGAAAATTGCTGGACGATGTCAATTTTACGGAAAAGCTTACCAGGCAGGAACTTAGTGCATGGAATTCATTTGTTAAAGTAGTAAGAGGATTTTTAGGCAACAATATGGATGAAAATTATGAACAATTAGTTAATTAACTCTTAGATGCCTATAAAGGGTGCCAGAATGTCATTAAAAATTTGCTTCCTCCATTCCCATCTGTCATTTTTTCCTAAAAATTTGGGAGCTGTTAGTGACGAGCAGGGTGAAAGATTTCACCAAGATATCAGAATAATGGAAATTCGGTACCAAGGTCGATGGGATCCAGCCATGATGGAATAATGAAGAGAGAAGATAGAACACCTCATAAATGGAAAAAATAAAGTTTAATTAGTGTTTTAAGTTAATATTTTTCTCGTTTGCTTAATAGGCGGAAACTGTAAACATAGTCAATAAACAGGTTAAGAATTTTCTGAAATCATTTTTTCTATAGATATTAAGTATCGTAACAATTGATATGGTTCTACAACTCTAACAAGAAAACCCTACGTGCTACAACTTTCTATTTGTCATTTTCGTATTTGGATAGGTTCATTCTATTAGATTATGCTATTCTGATTTGTGTTACAACAAATTTTTTTTTGTCGGCCATTAAGACTAATCATTTCTTCACGAATTTTTTGTTTTAATTCATTTACAGGATAATTGTTTCAATTTGTATACATTCTATCGTTAAGTGTGCTCCATAAAAATAATCTGAGGGTGTCAAATCGGGACTTCGCGGCGGCCATGTAATCTTACCGTTATTATATACTTAAATTAAATTGCTCGTTTAAAAATGCTCTTATATCTTTTCCACAATGGTATGGAGCTTTATCTTGTTGATATACCAAGACCACATATATTTTCCGGAAGATCATTGAGTTTTTCCATAATTTGATCTCTTAAAAGGTTTAAAAAGTATACGACAACCACACTTTAAAACTTTAATATCCTTGCCTTTTAATTTGCTTTACCAAATGTTTATTTGTCTCAGAATAATAGTGAGTATTTTTTGTTATGCATTCCCACAGTGGAAAATATCGCCTCATCTGTCTAAAGGACTTTATTTAAAATTCCTCTTTCAAAATGCTAATCCATCATTTGCATACAAAAAACCCGGTTTGGTCTGATAATCAGCTTCACTTAAAAATTGAACTAGAAGAAACTTATATGGGCATATTTTATTTTCTTTAAATACTCGATGTATGATGGTCATGGAAAAATCCAATTCCCTTTGTACATCTCTTAAAGAGTTGGTAGGATATTCAATGAAATATAAAAAAACATTCATTTGAAAATTTTCAGAGGCGACTGAACGGGCTTTTTGACTTCTTCTATATTTCAAAACTTCATGAATTGAAAAATCACTGCAAATTTTGTCAAAAATCTTCTTGTTTGGTATCCTTGCCTTGGGAAATATTCGGCGATACTCTCTTAATGCAAGTGCTGGACTTTTATTATTAATATGTATATTTTCAATAGGTTCCAAAAATGGTGGAGAGAGAAGAATGTGCACAACTATGGGAATTAAAAGGTACTTATTGTATACTTCGGGGAGTTATCTACTAACTATAGGCCTTCGTCTCTATGGGCATTTTATTCCATGATAAGAACAATGATATCTATTAAAGGCAATATTGATATCAGCAAATTTAGAAATTTAGTCCCGCTCCTCAAAAGAAAATCTAAGGGATATCAATTAAAGAAGTCAAAGGTATTAACTAAAATTAATATTACAACATCTATGAAAGTTTTTTTATGAAATTAGCATTGATTATTGGGCTTGCAGGAGATTGCAAGCGAGAGGAGTTTTATACAACACATTTGTTGTTGGAAAATATCAAGGATGAAGGGCGATGTTTTCATTTTTTTACCGAAAACGAAAATAGCCAAGAGATAGACATGGTTCAACTAGTTGGAAAATACATTGATCTGCGCCCATGTAACATCGAGCATGGTAGGTTTTTCATCCAATTTCGAAAAGGTGTGTGTATGAAGCAACCGGTTGGCATTAATTCTTTTGGATCCTTCCCAAAACAAATTGCTTTGTATCTCAAACTTAAACATCCGGGACATTGCGTGGCAGATTCAGGAGCTGACATTCTAACAGTAAAGCGTCATGGTAACTGGCGATCCAACACATTGAAAATTCTGCAGAAAATAGCTTCCAAATTTCTGGGTGAAACGGGAGAAGCTTTAGACGAGACCCGAAAAAAAATGAAACAAAGCCATCAGACGACCAGTTTAAATATTGAAAACAATGAATTGACAACAAATTTAGCAAACGTGGCTGCTTCGTCAGCAATTTGTTTGAAAGATTGCAAAGATCGTACTAATAATATTTATAATAAATAATTTTTCATGTTTTATGGTTTTTAATAAAATAATTTATAAAAATTTTCTTCGCTTTTTCTATATTACAAATTTCAAATTAAAAAAGAATGAATGAGTATCCGTGGGGTAATAAAAAGGAGTGCGGCAATGAAGCTCTTAATTCATGCAAAACGGGTGGGTTAAGAGCTTCTTAATTCATGGACGCAGATAAAGGTCACTAACTCTAAAAGGCCAGGAGAATCGATTCTTGAGTTTACAAGTTTGTAAAGATTATCGCAAATTCGCACATTACGAAATTAAAACTGTAAAATGGAATTTTTATTTAATTAGTGCGATCAAAAATAGAAGTGTTAAAGGGGTGTAAATTTATAACTTGACTCTCGGTACAATGCTATATTAATAAAACTATAGGGCTTTACGTGCCTAATTAAATACCAAAATACCCCGCTTTAAAACCAACTGTTATTATAGAAATTCTCATTTCCGCTTATCATCACCATCTCATCATCATCATCATTAAAAACTGAAGCCCCCCGGTAAATATTAGTCTCTCCTACAATCCGCCTGAACTTTCTTACCCCAACCGCCCAGCCAAGTAGTGATCAACTAAAACAGCCATCATAGCGGCAACGCAAATGATCGATTCCACGTAGTATTCCCCCCTTAAGCAGCGTAGTAACCTCCGTACTACGATAGCAGCATAACGCGAGGCTGACTTGATGTCCCGATCGGCCTGATCTTCGTTTGTTTTGTCGCGAGAGCCAATACCAACCAAGTGCCTTAAACTCGGCCCGCTGCCACTGATTCGAGAGGTTTTGATATCCGCGCGCGCCGGTAGCGTTTTGTTTATGTTTCATTTGGGATTTGTTTTCGAATGTGATATCAGGAACAATATAATTATTACATTAAGAGAACAGAAATAAACTCTGTAAGTGTTTTTTAACAATTACTAATTCGGCTTTGGTTGTAGTTGTAGTCTAATAAGCTTTTGAAAAAAATGAAATAGTCACGGTATTTTATTGACGATCGTAGTATCACTGTCGAACATAAGTTTGATTTTTTTTTGAGAATATTCTTAAAGTTATAATAAAAAATCTCCCAGTAAAAAATGAAATAACCCCTATGAAAACAATTAATGAGAACAATTGGTTTACGTCAAAATTCAAAGCTATGAGAGATTATCTCCACTTAATCTCTGAAATGTATCCAGAAGTACCAAATCCTCAACTGTAAAAAGATAGAAGTTAATATAGAAACACTTATGAACAAGAAATAGAAAAATTCTAAGCTTGCATATAAGGAAAACGTCTTTAAGAAATCGAAAAACTTATCAAAATGATGTTGGACTTTAATTAATAAAAAAAGAAAAAACCTTGTCTATAAACCACCCTGTAATAATACCCCAGACTAGATTAACAACTTTTTTATAGATATTCCCTGTAAAATATCAGCTTGCATTGATCAAAACAAAAAAGACTCTCATAATAATTGTTCTTTCAACCCTGAATCCCACTCAACATCTGGATTCCTTTTGTTGACATATCCCATAATGATGTAAGGAATGCAATAATTCGTTTTAAAATCAAAAGTAGTATGGACTACTATGATTTAAACATAACGACAATAAAACGAATTAATTCGTTTAATTCCTTTTGTGATTATTATTATTATTATTATTGTCATTGGCTTATCATGTCATTTCCTACTAACACTACAACTAATTGTGCGATGCAATCTCCTGAAAGCAAAAATGTTACTATTCCATTGAGAAATATGACCGAAACGTCTGGAAGTACAAATAATAACAGATTTTTCAAGGAAATGAAATTTTCATTACTTTCTACCACTCGAACCATATTCTAAGAAAACAAAAAATAATCTATATATATATATATATATATATATATATATATATATATATATATATATATATATATATATATATATATATATATATATATATATATATATATATATATATATATATATATATATATATATATATATATATATATATATATTTTGTTGGCCATGTTTACTTTTTGAACATGAAAAAGGTCTCTGGAATAAAACTGGTTTTTCCTATTTAAACAATTTCCATAACGCTGTAAAAAGACACATTATGTCCAAAGCGCATTTGCAGGTCGTCATAAAAGAAAAAGTCTTCGGCAAAACCAGAATTGAACACACCCTTAATAAACAGTTGGAAATTAGTCACTGCCAACACAATGAACTACTCGATAAAAATAGGTAAATATTAAGAAGACTTATCGATGTTGTTTGTTTTCTCGGACAGCATGAATTAGGATTTAGAGGTCATGACGAAACATGGGTTTCTTCAAATAGAGGAAATTTTCAAGATTTACTTAGTTTAATGGCTAAATATGATAATCGCCTAAAAAATCTTTTAGAGCAGTCTAGCGTTTTTCGCGGAACGTCGAATCGAATCCAGAATAATTTAATTTTTGCTGTTGCAACCATTATTCTAAAAAGAATTAAGCAGGAGATTGGCGAGGCGCGGTTCATTGCTATTGTTCTGGACGAAACAACTGATATCACTAATTTTAGCCAATTATCTATAGTAATACGCTACGTTAAAACAAACGGAGGTATTCAAGAGCGATTTTTAGGTTTTAAGAATGTGTCCGAAAATCGTACAGCAGATGCATTATATACCGTAATTTATAACGTTACCAAAGAAATTAATGGAGAGATAAAATTAGTTGTTCAAAACTATGATGGAGCTGCAGTGATGGCAGGACAATTGGGGGGTCTGCAAGCTAAAGTTCGAGAAACTTTCCCAAGTGCTGTGTTTGTTCATTGTTTCGCTAATAAATTAAATTTAGTTTTATCTCAGTCCATCAATCACATTAAAGAATGTAAAGTATTTTTCGTTACTTTAACTGGCATGGCTGCTTTTTTTTCCAAGTCAACAAAACGTACACAAGCTTTGGACTCCATTGTCCACAAACGATTGCCCAAAGTAGCTCCTACTAGGTGGAACAATAATGGAAGACTTGTGTTAACAGTATCTGAAAATCGCGAATCAGTGATTAAACTATTTGAGAATATAATAGAAAATAATGAAACGTGGGACTCAGAAGCAATAAATAGTTCGAGGGGGTTTTTGGACTGTTTGAAACGAGATTTTAATTTTAATTATTTGTTGAACATATTTTCAGAAATATTTCCATTCTCGGACAATGTTTTTAATATATTACAAACTAAAACAAATGATACTGCATTTTGCCTAAAAAAAGTGGATAATTTTAAGTCCATGTTAAGCCAAAAAAGAGATGACTTTGACCTATTTTGGGAGAAAACGATGACGTTAAATGTAGAGCCACAAGCCAAGCGTCTTCGAACAGACAAGGTCGGAGATGTTCCAAAAACATACAGACGCCTCTTTTATGAAATAATCGATCAAATTCAGCAACAAATAAACTATGGATTTAACGGTTTAAATGATTTTAAATTCCTCGAGCTCTGTAATTTTGATGCATTTAAAGGAAACACTTTTCCAGAAGATGCATTTAAATCTCTTCTTCTTCATTATAGCCAGTTCCTCGACCGAGTGTTACTGCGATTTGAACTAAAAGTGATTTACGAAACTGATGAGATTAGCGCAAAAATAACGCCAAGGAACTTACGCAATTTTTAAAAGACAAGGAGCAGGAAGATGCCTATACCGAAGTGCCGAAATTGTGTGAATTAGTATTGACAATACCTGCCACAAGTTCATCAGTAGAAAGCAATTTTTTCAACACTTAAACGTATAAAAAATTTCGTGAGAAATTCAACGGGGCAGGAGAAATTTTCGCATACATCGCTGTTGTCCATTGAAAATAAACTTCTCCAAAATATGTCGGAGTATCGACGTTTTTATGACGACGTCATTGACGAATTTGCAAAAAATGATCAAAGAATCGAATTACATTACAAATAGGTAAGTTTCTAAAGTTTATGAGATAGCTATATTTAATAGACTATATGATGAAGTTAAGCATAACATATTTAAATGCCAACATGTTTTTTTACCCAATAAATCGACATTAACCAACTTAATAATATTTTGTCAGTTTGTCCACTCTGCATTTAATAACAAAAAACAAGTTGATGTAATTTTTACAGATATGATGAAAGCCTTTGACAGGATAAAACATAGTCCTCTATCAGAACAATGTAAGTAACGGCTTAATTCATTTAATTAGATCTTATTTGACTAATAGACAACAATAGGTCGAAGTCAAGGGTTCCAGGTCTGATGTATACACCAGTGCATCTGGAGTTCCGCAAGGTTCCAATTTGGGACCACTGTTGTTTTTAATAGCTATTAGTGGCATATGTTCTGTTATGGGTAGTTCAGAAGGCTTACTCTTTGCCGATGACTTTAAAATGTATAGGGGAATAGCCTCTATTCAGGACTGTGTTCATTTGCAGGAAGATCTAAGTGCTGTTGTGGACTGGTGCACTGAAAATTCATTTGACTTTAATAATAAAAAATGTTCTGCTATGTCTCTTACACTTAATAAAAATTTATTTGATTATACTTATGATATTAATGGTATACCACTTAAGGAATCCAAAAATGGAAAGGACCTGGGTGTTATACTTGACTGCAATCTGGCTTTTACAGATCACATTGTAAATATGGTAAATGAGGCACATAAAACAATGGGCTTCATCTTCAGGTCTACTAAGGACTTTAGTGTTGAGTGTTGTCTGAAATTATTTGACAGTCTTGTATTGCCGAGGTTGGAGTATGGAAGTATAATATAGTCTCCGCAATACGAGGTTTGGATTAAAACTATAGAACGCGTGCAGCGTAAATTTTTGAAATATATATTTGATAAGAAATATGGATATTATCCAAAACAAAAGGATATGATCATAACTTGTTACTGGATGGATTTAAGAGATTATCTTTAGAAAATCGACGACGTACCAAAATATGTCTAGTATATCTTTATAAAATTTTAACAAATAAAATTAATTCACCAGAAATTATTTCAATGCTTCCATTCTTTGTGAATGTTGGAAATACAAGACAAAGAAAGATTTTTAATTTGGATTTTCCTAGGACAAACATTTATAAGGGCTCACTAATTTATAAAATGTGTAATTACTTTAATATTTATGCTAGTGACTTGGATTTAGACTTAATTAATTTAAAAGGTTTTACAAAACTGATGGAAGATAGATTATATGAATCTCAGACCCAGGTCTAGGTAGGACTTATGTCTTATTATTATGCATACTTTTATTTTATGTATTACTTATATGGTGTCTGTAATTGGCCTTGGCTGTTGATGCTGTAATAATAAATAAATAAATAAATAAATAAAAATTGCTTCTCTTTTTTAAAATTTCACCGCACGCCCCTGATATATATTGAAATAAATAATATTTTTCTTTCAATTTCTGCATTGCTATAAAAAAGTTTATTATTCTTTAAAATACGAAAGACAGTATTTTACAGAATGCGTCACCTTTAAACATCATAATGCCTTAAAATATCACTAGTGGGTTTAATGTCATACTCCAAATAAGGCACCTACAGAACAAAATTAATTATGTAAAGAAGAGCTTATAGAAAAGGCCATAAGTATCGTAATCTCATAGGTGTGCTGTATGTATTAAATTTTATATTCTTCAGCAATCTAAGTATTCTTTATATTAGTATGGATATTAATATGTTCTTGTAGCATGTTATTTGTTTAATTTAAGATTAACTCTACAATGCGTCGAATTTTCAAGGTCCACAGCTCGGTCCGCCGTAAAAGATTGATTTTTTTTTCGTTAAAATTATCAGAAAGAAATTTTTTTCAGTTTTAAAAATGTTTTTCGTTTTGTTTATTGAAAAACTGTAAACATTCCAGTATACTGCTATAAAATTTTTTTTACTTCCTTCGTAAGAGGAAAGTATTGTAATCGTTAAAATATACTCGCTGCTAGGAAGCTGAGACAACAACTGCTCCCGTTTTTTGTTTATTACCAACTCCCGCTCGCCGCGGTTGGATGCAATCTTTTTTTATCTATTAATTGTTATGCTTTTATATTTATTATATCGCAGGTCAAATATTCTAAGGCAACAAAAAGCATTCTGACGATTCATTTAAATTCAGTTGCTATGTGTTTATTGATACAAGTAATATTCCAAATAATTACAATAATAATACAATAATACAACAAAATTCTAAACGAATTAGTTCCTCCAATAATATAATCACAAAAAGATGGCACACATTAAAAGAATATACAACACTCGAGTTAAAAGATTTTATAGAGGCTGTAAATATCACATTAAATAAGAATTGTTTTCAATACGAAGAAAGCTTCTATATCAACAGATAAATGGTTGCGCAATGGGTTCTCCAATTTCTTCTCAATAGCACAACTTGTAATGGAGTACCTGGAAGAAAGTATTTTATATCAAGATTTAAGAAACCTACACCAAAAAAAAATTTTATTTTATATCTTCTTGAGCCTCACAAACAAATTATTATGTGTATAACAACTGTTTTTTTTTTATAAAAAATGATCTTTTTAAATACCCTTCAGCTCTTTCTGGACTTGATCTGGACATATCATAATTGAAACGGTTATTGATGATTTAGTTATTACACTGGGATCTTCAAGTAGTGACGACGAAACCTCAGCATTTTCAGAGGAAGACAACGATTTAGAAGGAATCGAACCATTAGAATCACTGCCGTCAACCTCAAAAATGGCTTACTTTTTTCATATAATTTGTAAAATTGTTCATAAAGTAGCTGCCAATGAACTGCTTCAAAATAATTAATTTTTTGTTCAATACCAGCTGTCAAAAAATATCTAATATTGCAATTAATACGTGAAAAACTACAGAACTCATAGTTTTCCAAAATTAACACATCAATGTAGTTATAGTAGGGGAATCAGTGAACAAGATTTATCAAAATTTTTAACTTATGCAGTTTGACTTTGAACTATTCGGGTATGCCAAAAGTGACCGTTTGTATCCGTCATCTTACTTTGTACAGGGAGCGTCATTGTGAAGTACTATACAGGGCGTTTCCTAATTGCGTGCTAATGTTAAAGGGGGGTGATTCTTGGACCTTTTTAAGAAAAAAGTTTAATATGAACCTAAAAGTCTTAACGTCGGAGATACAGGGTTTTAAAAAAACATTTTTTTAAAATCCTAATTCTGATGCTATTATAGATAGATAACTGTGTGAAATTTGATACACGTCTTTTATGCGTAAAAGGGCATTTTTTATTAAAATTCAATTTTTGACATTTCTACCAGTGGCGTGCGTATGTAATTAACCTGGGTAAATCCTTATGCTCCTTAATGCATAGAAGTTGTGTCTCAAGTTTCATGAAGTTATCTATAATAGCATCAGAAATGGGATGAAAAGAAATGTTTTCTTTTTAAACTTTATCATCCTGTATCTCAACTCTCTCTATCACTGGACCTGTGGCTGCAGTGATAGATGCAGCGTTCACGACAGTGAACTTATTGTTTCCTGTTATGTAATAAATACCAATAAACGTATTGCTTTATTAGTAAAACTTAATAAGATTCCTTTAATATGCGAACAAAAAGCATTTGCCTATTACTACCTGTCATATTTACACTTTTTGCGGTAAACCGCATTCATGGATTTAAATTAAAATTTAACTGCTTTTTCGCAGATATAGAAACCATTAACGAGCAAGAAATATTACTTGCTTAAGATTAGAGTTTAGTGCACTGCTTCATATAGCATGTGAGTGTTATGGTTTCGTGTTAAACTTTCTTTCTGCAGTAACGTAGCAGGAAAAAAATAGGTAAATTTCCTTTACCTGGAACTTCACTTGTTATGCATTTTTTTACCATTTGTCAAGAATAGTGAAGTGTGACCCAATTTAGTTCAGTACATAGTTACAGAATAGAATAGAATAATATATTACCTAAAATATACAAATTTGTACATTGGGTCGTCAATAATTTTACAATAAACAGATAAAAAAAATCAAGAATATATATAAAATATAAAAATCGTATACTGTATGCATAAACAAAAGTTACTGTATTCGTCATAATTTTAATACAATGTCGTAATAAAAACAACATAAAACAAAATAAAATTACATAAAATAAAATAACAGTAAAACAAACAAAGTACTAATATTTAACATAACAAACAGGTAAACACAAAAAACAGTACGGCTAGAAATAAAATAAATATTGAAGAAGCCAATCTAAAAAAAAACAAAGTAACGAGGCAGCAGGCGAAAAAACGCAATAATCGTATTTATGCTAATGTCCAATAAACTCTTTGATAGAATAGCAACACTTAGTCAGTAAAAGGGATTTCACCCCAGCAGTAAATTTTTTGCCACGCAACATGCGTATCTCCAATGGTAAGCCGTTGTACAAATTAATACAATTGTACAAAGGAGATCTCTTAAAGAACGATGTTCTATGAGGGGGGATCATAAAAAAGTTCCCTCCTCGCGTGTTGTAGGTGCTTCCCAATCCCAACTCACCAAACATGGATCTGTTATTATTTACAAACACGAGACACCTGAGAATGTACATACTAGGAAACGTGAGAATTCTCCTTTGCAAAAAAATGTCTCTGCAAAATTCTTTTTTGATTAACAAAAACCCGGTTGCTCTGAATACCTGCATTGCCCCAACAAATAATATTATTTGACATATGACTAAATGCCAGGGAGTAATACACCGACAGAAGGCCATCAATGTCAAGTGTATTCTTTAAACTCAGAATAGCAAAATACGCAGAGTTAGGCTTACCACAAACATAGTCTACATGGTCATTGAGCGAGAGCCGCGAATCAATAATTGTACCTAAGAATCTATTGGTACCAGCAAACTTAATATTAAGCCATTCCTCAAGATCAGCCGAGTACGACTTTCTATTAATCATATTCATATACACAGTTATATTAGTTCATTTCTTTGGCACCACGCTTCCATACTTTTATAGACATTCAAGATCTTTCCACTCAAGTCGTCCACATTTTCGGCTTCAACCACAATAGTAGTATCATTAGCATACATCGTCACATTTTCCTGATTAATATATAGCGGCAGATCATTTGCATATAGAATAAAAAGCAGTGGACCCAAAACTGAACCCTGCGGTACACCAATATTTACTGGACACGTCCTAGACTTTACACCGCCGTACTTAACTACAATCTCCCTTTCAGACAAGTATGATTCAATCCACTGTAGAAGTGTTCCGCGAATTCCCATATTATATAATTCACTAATGAGGAAGTATTTATTTATTTATTGTGTCAAACGCTATTGACAGGTCAAAAAATATCGTGACCAACAGTTTACCTGCATCTATACTCTCGTAAATCTGGTTTAGACACTGATACGAGGCCGATTCTATAGATTTGCCCGATAGGAAGCCATGTTGTGCGGAATTTAGCAAATTATGTCTGTCAATAAAATTTATGATTTTGTTATAAACTAGACGTTCGAATATTTTTGAAAATATACTACATAAGGATATTGGACGGAAATTCTCAATGTTATCACGAGCACTTACGAACAGGTACTAAATTCGCAGTTTTAACTACTTTAGGAAAAACACCTTCAGAAAGGCTATGGTTAATCAGGAAAGTGAGGTGTGGCAAAATATGATTTATAATATTTTTAATTATTTTTACGTTAAGGTCGTCAAAACCTGCAGAGTTCTTGTATTTTAAATGTTTGACAATCTGGACAATTTCATCACTGCTTACAGGACTAACCACTATACTATTAAAAACAAATGGTGGAATTGTACAGGGTGTCCCATTTTCGTAGGTTTTACGGGGTTTCCAGCTTATGAGTAGAGATAGAGAGATGCGGTTTTCGCGACACCGTGCTACTTTTCGATGAAACTAAAGAGGCCGCAAACAGATTTGCCTTAACCATTTTAGTTTCCGTGCTACAGGGTGATTTTGAAAATTTGTCATTTTCGGACACCCCCTGTAACTCAGCTATCGTAAAATATATTTAAAATGTTTCAACTGGTATTTATAGATTTTTTCACGTAGAATTCAGTGGCGTACTCAGATTTTTGCTGAGAGTCATAGTTTTTGACATATTGGCATAACCTACTATTTTTTAAATGGGACACCCTATATATTATTTTTTCATCTTATTCTTCGTGTCGAGAGCTTTTCAAAAACATACCATAAGTCATATTTATTTTCATAAATAACATAAAAAAATGCATTTTTCTTTAAACGGATTTATGGCATGCAGATCAATCGAAATAAGAGAAGGTGGCTGTGGAGCCATGGAAAAAGTTAACAAATATTTATTAACGAAATAACAAAGTAACAGCATCAGAAAAAATTAGGAAGTAGGTAAAAGGTAATAATTATAATTTCATTAAAACTACAAATATTGTTCAAATTGTAGACCATTATGTGTCCTACAAGTGTGACAAACTTTAAAAATTCTTTTTAATGCATTTTCTATTGTAAATGACTGTCTTTGTAACTCTGCAAAAGCGTTTTCGGTGGCCATTCTTAGTTGTTCTAAGTTTTCGTATCGCCTTACATAAACCTTGTTTTCTAAATAACCCCACAAAAAGAAATCTAAAACTGAGAGGTCAGGGGATCGTGGTGGCCATCGAACAGGTCCGTGTGTTCCTATCCATCTTCCAGGAAAACGGTCGTTAAGCCAGTTTTGACTTATTCTGGCATTGTGGGCTGGAGCTCCGTCTTGCTGGAAATAAATCCTATTTAGTTGAGCCAAGGGAACATCATCCAAAATTTCTAATGTGTCTTCTAGGATTCGCACGTAACCAATCGAATTCAGATTTCCTTCACATATTTGGTAAACTATTTTTCGGTTGAAAATAAAACAGGAGACATTGTATCCAAATCTGCCCTGACGCTCCCTAGGAAAAATAACATGGTTGTTTTCTTGACTCCAAAATCGCGTGTTGTGTCTATTTAAAATCCCTGAACTAGTAAAATGTGCCTCGTCTGACCAAATAATCTTTTTTTCAAAATCGATATCTTCTGCCTTCATATTTATAAACCAATTGCAGAACTCCAATCTGCGCTCTGCATCACCAGGATGCAGATGATGCACAAGTTTGTATTTATAGGGTTTGAATTTGTGCTTTTTCAAAATTTTCTGCACTTTGGTTTTCGGTACACCCGCCTCTTCGTCTATTTTCCTGCAAGATGTTTCAGGAGCTGTCTGAACGAGGGCTAAAACGTTGACCTCAGATTCTTCGTTGTCTTTATTGTAAGTTCGCGATCAGGCTTGTTAAAAGATCCATATTGGCAAAGATTATTTTTAATTTTTTGAAAAATTCTTTTTTCTGGTTGTCTTCTCTCGGGATATCTAAGATAAAATAAAGCGAACCAATAAAGTTAAAATGCAGGAAGATAAAAAAGAACTAACCTGTTCAGATAAAGCTCTGCCGCCTGATCTGCATCTTCATTAGACAATATAAAACACGCGTTCATATCATATTTCTCAAAATATTCAAATTTTTGATTCTGAGCCATATTAAAAACAATAATTATAATAGACGTCTAGAAAAATTTAAACGCAATAATGCCAAAAATGACAGCAGTAATGGCTGCCTGATCATATTTTTGTTGGCGTTGCCATGGCTACCACAGCCACCTTCTCTTATTTCGATTGATCTGCTATGCCATAAATCCGTTTAAAGAAAAATGCATTTTTTCATGTTATTTATGAAAATAAATATGACTTATGGTATGTTTTTGAAAAGCTCTCGACACGAAGAATAAGATGAAAAAATAATATATAGGGTGTCCCATTTAAAAAATAGTAGGTTATGCCAATATGTCAAAAACTATGACTCTCAGCAAAAATCTGAGTACGCCACTGAATTCTACGTGAAAAAATCTATAAATACCAGTTGAAACATTTTAAATATATTTTACGATAGCTGAGTTACAGGGGGTGTCCGAAAATGACAAATTTTCAAAATCACCCTGTAGCACAGAAACTAAAATGGTTAGGGCAAATCTGTTTGCGGCCTCTTTAGTTTCATCGAAAAGTAGCACGGTGTCGCGAAAACCGCATCTCTCTATCTCTACTCATAAGCTGGAAACCCCGTAAAACCTACGAAAATGGGACACCCTGTACAGTGATAGGAGGAACATCCATACCGCTCTTGAAGTTTTTTGGCAGACACAGTACTGAAGTATGCTACAAACTCATTCGCCACGTCCTTAGCATCCGAAACAGTCTCATTGTTGATAAAGAGTTTAATTTCACTTTGTTTATTGTTATGTTTATTTAATTTATCATTGACAATAGTCCATATAGTTTTAGTTCTATTAGCAGAATTGTTTATTTTGGTTTTAAAAAATTGCTGTTTGCAAGTCTTGATTTGTTTTTTGTACAGTTTCTTAAGGTTTAGATATTCTATGTAGACGTTATTGTCTTTACTATCGCGATATATCCAGAATAGTCTATCTAAATTATTTTGTATGTTTGATAAATCTTCATTATAATTTTATGATATTTATGTGGACAGCAAACATTTAGACAGTATATGATATCTTCCATAAACTGCATCCATAGATCATCACAACTCGTAAAAGGAGTCAGCGTATGGCACCAATTTAAGGACATCACCATGTTTGAGAAAAACTTAATATTGTATATATGTGTTACATATACTGTCTTTTTAAACATTTTTATTTGGCGCCATTTAGTTCCATCGTATTGTTATGTTAGAATGATGTATTATTTGCGGTTATATCTATCTGCCGACCAACGGAGTAGGTAAAGACTGATAATATAGGTTTCATGTAGAATATAGAATCTATGTAAGTGTCCTGAGGATGCAACAATAAAGTTGCGAAACGTCGTCAATTTAAAAAAAAGGCTTTTACTGGATCCTAACCCCAAATGATGCACCACTCTAACATAACAACAGGATCGTTAACGAAAACTTTTTAGAAAATTAAAAAAATTATTACTAAAAAAACTTATCCAATTTATTTTAAATTTTGCACAAAAATCAAATGTTCCAAATGTGGCATAGGTAGAAAGAAACTGGTAAAATATTGGTAGAAATCCAATATGATGGTGTGGTGATTCACGACCCACTGTACATACTTATGTGGTGTATAGGGTATCCCTAGGGTATATCGAAATGGATATTTAAATTGATTAATTCGGCTTTATTACTAAGATACAGGGTGATTTTCGTATTTTGTAAAAATTTATTCACCCTGTATCTCCTAAACTGCTTAATAGATTTTTTAAAAATTTTGTACACAAACACTCTTGGTATATCATAACTTTTTGACGTTTAAAAAGTAGCAAAGTTCCAGGGCCGTATCCAGCCAATTTACACAAGGGAAGGGGGTTAGTTTTGAAACACCCTGTACATCGGAATTCGGTTTTTTTTTTAAACTACATTCATTTGTGAACAAAAATATGCCACCATCTTGAATGGTACACAAAAGGTTATGTACGAAATTTAAATCTTTAGATAGTACATACCCTTTTTTTTAGCGGTATCTGTATTAAAGCTTTTAACTAAGTATAAAATTATTTCAATGATTGACTTTAAAAAAAATTAAACTATCTCTACTAATAAAACACAGCCTTGTCGACTTAATTTTTATTTTCAGTAGCCCAAAAAAAACTAAAATCTACCCTAACACAATAACGTCTTAAAAGCTACAAAATGTTTTCAAAATGCGTACCACCGGTGTCTCTACATTTTTGTGCACGCTTTTGTATTTGTATCCTATTTATTAATTGATCCCTAGTTTCGATTGGAACACTGTAAACTTTTTGTTTTAGATGCCCCCACAAAAAGTAGTCGGCTGGATTAAAGTTTGGCGACCTAGCTGGCCAAGGATGTGGTCCTCCGCGTCCAATCCACCGATCAGCAAATTGTTGATTGAGATAATTTCGAACATCAATTCCAAAATGTGCAGGTGCCCCATCGTGTTGAAACCATATGCCTCTTAAATTTACATTTTCTAATAAGCCCGGTAAAATGTTTTGTAGAAAGTCCAAATACACAACAGCCATTAGTCGTTGAGGGAAAATATGTGGTCCAATTAAATGATTATTTATTAAGCCGCACCAAACATTCACTGAAAACTTTCGTTGAGAATTGGCCAATCGCAACGAATGAGGGTTTTCATCTGCCCATACATGAGAGTTTCTAGAATTAAAGACTCCGTCCCTTGTAAATTGGGCTTCATCAGTGGATAGTGCTCTAAAAATAGTTCTTCCATGATTTATTACCCACCTAGCAAATGCTAATCTAGGCAAGTAGTCGCCTTCTTCTAATCTTTGTACCTCTTGTACATGGAAAGGGTATAAGTTTTCATTTTTTATAGTTCTCCATACTCTTGTCTGCGGTATCGCTAATTGGGCGGAAATTCGCCTAGTGCTTGTGGTTGGATCTTCCCTCATAAGGTTGAGAATATTCTCTTCTTGGACCACGTTATTAGCACCCACTCTTTCAACATGAAGATCGGTTGAGGGAAACTTACCCATTTCACGCAATGTATTAAAGGTTGCGGCAAACGTTTGGTGATTTGGAATTCTCCGATCCGGAAATCGTCTTCTGTATTCTTCTGTAGCAGCCCTTCCGTTACCATTACAAAATCCGTACACAAATACGATGTCTGCGTACTCAGCATTTGTAAATAACGGCATTTTTACAATTATTGAAACGTACAAACTTTTTGCAAAGAGATAATTCAAATAAAAAATCTTTAATTAAATATGTCAAACACAAATGATTGAATTGTATGTACGTAATGTCATTTTTAAAATATCTGTCTAAATTCCAAGGCTTACTTTATTATTTTTTGGTATTAAAATTTATTGAATTTGTATTTTTTTGTAGGTTTTAAGGTTACGAAAAAAATAAAGGTAAATAAAAAAATTAAAAAAAAAACAAGCTCTTACACGTAATTTGTATACAATAACAAAAATAAAAAAGATAAATTTTTACGGTAGCCGATAAATGATCACGATCTCGAGTATTAGATAAGAGATGAGGCGAAAAAGACTCAAACAGAAATTAACTGGTTTATTAGTAGAGATAGTTCAATTTTTTTAAAAGTCAAGCATTTAGACAAAAACCTCAAATGTAAATGATTCAACGCTCAATTGCAATTCACAAAAGCGTGCACAAAAATGTAGAGATACCCTTAGACAGGTGTTATTGTGTTAGGGTAGATTTTGGTATTTTTGGGCCACTAAAAATAAAAAATAATTCGACAAGGCTGTTTTTTATTAGTAGAGACAGTTTTTTTTTTTTAAGTCAATCATTGAAATAATTTTATACTTAGTTAAAAGATTTAATACAGATACCGCTAAAAAAAGGGGTATGTACTATCTAAAGATTTAAATTTCGTACATAACCTTTAGTGTGCCATTCAAGATGGTGGCATATCATTGTTCACAAATGAATGTAGTTTAAGAAAAAAATTCAAAAATACCGAATTCCGATGTACAGGGTGTCTCAAATGTAGCCCCCCTCCCCTGTGTGATACGGCCCTGGAACTTTGATACTTTTCAAACGTCAAAAAGTTATGATATACCAAGAGTGTTTGTGTACAAAATTAAAAAAAAATGGATTAAGCCGTTTAGGAGATACAGGGTGAACAAATTTTTACCAAAATATAAAAATCACCCTGTATCTTAGTAATAAAGCCGAATTAATCAATTTAAATATCCATTTCGATATACCCTAGGGATACCCTATACACCACATAAGTATGTACAGTGGGTCGTGAATCACCCAGTATACTGTGACTATGTACAGGATGTTTCAAATTGGTTGTACTTAATGGAAAAATTGGAAACCATAGGAGATATTAAAATTCTGATATTTCATCCTAGAATTCTTTAGGTTATCATGGCTATCACGACCCGTCACAGAGCTACGGGGTGGTTTTCCAATTTTTGCTACTTTTAAAATAATCCTTTTTGTTTATTTACTATCGGAGATGCATAAAATCTGAAAGCAAGTTTTGAAGACACTTTTTGATGTAAAATCCAGTGGTGTGCCGCAACATTTTTTTTGGGCTACTGTTTTTTACATATGGCCCGAACATGTCTTTTTTTATTAATGGGATACCCTGTATTATACCGGGGTACCAAATGTATTTCTTTTTGGTACTGAAAATGATTTGGTACCTAAATTTGATTCCTAGGCCAAATTCTATAAAAAATACATTTTACAGTACAGATTTTTGACTATTGTTATCATATATCCTATTATTACATATTTTTGACTTTCAAAAATGTTTAATATTGAGTTAGTTATATAATTTATTTCGCAAAAACATACCAACAACAAAACAAATTTACAACAAAAGTCAAAAATAATTAAAAAGATAAAGTGAAACCAGCAAAAAGAAACGAAGTATTAAAATTATGAGCAAAAATTAAATAAAGCGTTCAAACTTGTGTCCATTTTCAGTTAAACACATTTTTGAACGCCCGAAATTGCGTTGTGAATGTGGATGTTGCTTACAGGCCGCACAGCTGCTTCGAAATTTTCTCGAAGTTCCTCTAATGTATTGCTTCTATGTAAATACATGTTATTCTTTAAAAATCCCCAAAAGAAAAAGCCGAGGGGGGTGATATCAGGAGACCTAGCTGGCCATCTAATAGGCCCTACATTGCCGATCCATTGCTGCCCAAAATGTATATTTAGGTATTCAGTAAAGTTTTTCACGTTCTAGCATGTTGTGATATTTCTTTCCAGAATATTAAGGAAACGTTGTGAATTTAAACTTTCTTAATACATTTCATATCCAATAACTCTATTGCCTAGTAACGCGACCCAAACATTAAAGCCAAATCTACCCTGATTGCTGATGAGGGTTTAAGTCAGCCCATTGGCAATTAATATACCTATTAAAAATTCCCGAAGTTGTGATTTTTGATTCATCGGTCCATATAATATTATTGTCAAAAAAATTGTCCTCATTAAGTTTACTCCTAACACTGGAACCTGTGGTGGAAGATACATTAAAATACAAGCACACTACACCACAACTTGTTACGTTCCGGACGCGCGTTTCGCTAACCAAGTTAGCGTCATCAGCAGATGATATAAACTAAAGTAACTTATCCTTACCGAGAATATTTATAAGTAAATGTGGTCACACTTGGTTGCACGCGACTGCACCGTTGTCAAGTAAACAATAGAGGGGACTATAGGGAATAGACCCTCTATCTTTATTTAGTGCTTTCTTACCATATTTAACTATTTCTATACTCTCAAATGCATTCAATAATCTATTATTAGATACATTTTTAATCAACTTAAGATTATTTATTCCTATTTGGTGATTGTTTTTCAAAGCATGTTGGGCAACGCTTGACTTTTCTGTTCTTCCGTATCTTAAAGGTGCCATGTGTTCTTTAAAACGAATGTCTATGGAGCGTTTAGTTTGCCCAACATATTTCAATTTCCTTCAAGTCGACTTTGTCTTTAAGGTTTCCAAAGAGATTTTTCAAACTGTTCCATGTTTTGTAGACTACTCTAAAACCTACGTTTTTAAATACTTTTCCTAGACTTCTCGTATATTTGGGATCAGAGCCTCAGGTGCTTTCTTATGCTTACGTCTATTTACTAATTTATGTACAAAATTATCATTATATCCAGTAGCTATATTTTTAATCCGATTCATTTCATTGTTAAAACGTTCTTTACTTAATGGAAAATTGACTAACCTGTGAGTTAAGAAATGAAATGCTTCCATTTTGTGTTGAATGAAATGAGTCGGATGTTATATACCTATCACTATTAGTAAATTTCCTATAAATATCAAATTCTAATTTATCGTTATTTCTAACAACTAACGTGTCGAGAAAAGCTAATTGCCCATTGTTCTCCTTTTCGTACGTAAAATGAATGGAATGATATTTATTGTTTAATGTTTCTAAGAAAGTGTCCAAATTTTCGGTTTTAGTATCAAAAATAGCAAATATATCGTCTACGTATCTATACCACACCCTTGGGAAATACTTGAGTTCTTTTTTGAAATGGGTTTCTAATCTACCCACAAACAAGTTTGCATGGAACGGAGATTAGCAATTGCCCATCGCGGTTCCCTCAAGCTGTTTATAATATTTATTGTTGAACTGAAAAAAATTTTGATTTATACATAATTTTGTGAGAAGCAAATATTGATTTCAAGTAGTTCCTTTAGGTACTCTAGTGGTATGGGTACACTAGGAAACAATGAGCTTACATCAAAAGACATTAAAATTTCACCTTCTTTTAAGTAAACATTCTTAATTTTAACGAGTTAGTAACCTCAATGTTATCGTACGAGATATTTAATTTGTTGAATTCTTCTACTAACTATTTTGAAACATTGGACGTTGGTGATCCAACAGCTGAAACAATAGGTGTCATGGACTTCCCAGGTTTATGGATTTTGGGAAGGCAATATAGTTTAGATAACTGTGGGTTACTATGTGTTAGTTTGAATTTTAGTTTACCGGACACAAGGTTTTTACACAGTTTTCAGGTACTTTTTACTTCTGTTATCATTTTTGCTAGCGGGTTTTTCTCATTTAAATCGTAAGACCAGTTTGAATCAAACAGTCTACTCTTTCAAAATAATCTGTTTTGTCTAGTATAACTACCTTATTTCCTTTCTCAGCTTTTAAATAAAAACCTTCTTTTTTCTTCAGTCCCTGGATAACTTCAGTGTTTTTACGAGAAACATATTTTGACTTGTTGTTAACCACGTTTTTTTGAGATTCGATTTCTGCAAGCCTCTCTAAGGAATCCCTTAGTTGACTCTGGCACGTATTGAATGGAACTTTCGATATCCGCCATAATAGTTGGTAAAATGTTTTACTGGAGGCTCTGCAAAATTCAAACCTTTATTCAAAAGGTCGATTTCTCTATTATCAAAGGACTGAGAAGAAAGGTTTTCTACAATGTTCTCGACTTCCGAAGATATTTGTTTTTGTAGTGTCAACTTTCTTAGTTTGTTTTTAAGTGAACACAATTTTATCAACAATTTTGCATCGACAATAAGTGGGTTTTTTTTCAATATTCCGTATGCTTCAATTTCAAGCATACTTCAACGGTGCAGTCGCGTGCAAGCGAGTGTGACCACACTTACCTATAAATACTCTCAGTTAGGATAAGTTACTTAAACTTAATTACTAAACGCGCGTCCAGAACGTAACAAGTTGTGGTGTAGTGTGGTTAGGACTCTAATTATTCTCATTAAGTTTAGCTAGATACCAATCGCAGAATTGTATCCTCCTTTCTGCATCTCCCTGATATAGTAGCTGAGTTTTTCTTGTCCTCTAGCACTTATACTTATTTTTCTTTAGAATTCTTTAAAATGTCGAACGAGAAACGCCAATGTCAGCTTCGATTTTTCTGCATGATGTGTTCGGATTTGCAGTGACACATCCAATTACATTTATTGTGTTGTTTTCATTATTCTCTCTATGATATTTTTTTGCCCTGATTCTTTCCAAAATTTATCAGATTGTTTTCAAGGCGTTGAAATATCTTCAGGCTTCGTTGAGGCCAGTCTGGATATCTCTTAAAATATAAATTTGACGCAGCGCAACGATCTTTATGACATTTAATATAGCATTCTAACATATCGAACTTTTTAAAATATTTGTACCTCTGCAGTTTATATGAGAAAGAAGAGATTTTTTGAAAACTTGTATATTGTAATTTGACTTTTGCACTGACAAATTATTTCAAGATCAGAATTTATCTGACAGATAAAAATCGTTATTTTGTTTATCGTCCAAGGCACACTACATTTTTTAAATCAATTTTCTTCCTTGATTTCAATACGATGCGACATGTGTTCTGATGAAAATGTATGCCAGTCTAAATAAATTTTTTTTTATTTATTTATTAATTTAAATTAAATTAACAATCCATGGCCCCCTAATATCTATTTTTTATACTAAAAGATTTTTCTTTTTTTTTTTTGGTATTCAAAAGTAAATAATATAAAGTATGTTAATTAATTTAATTTTTTTTAGCAAAAACAGGGCTTTTAAAAAATTCTAATATTATACTCAAATAAATGTTGTAGCGCATTTTCAAGGAAACCATCTTCAATACCAAATGTTTTATAAGATAATTCCTATTCCTACTTTTGCCCCTTTACTAGTTACAAGTATTTAAACATCTAACATCAAATCAAAGATCTTGAATATGATAATTTCATTTTTGAGCAGTGGGCTTTGGCGATGGCGTTCTTGTCGTTGAATTGGACATTTGGCTTTATCGCCGAATTATCCGTATGTTTACTTTAATTTTGAACATTTTGCTTTCGAATAACTTTAACAAATTAAGATAAAATGGCAAATAGTTACAGAAATTTCGATATCCTAAATTTATTTTATATTCAACTACCAAAACCCATCACAGACTCCGAGGAAAATGAAATCACCATATTAGGATATTTCCATGCATATCCTCATGCATCTATCCCAAGCGCAGAAGATGATCTAGGTCAGGGGTGCTCAAACTTGAACTGCTGGCGATCTACCTCAATATTTTTAGACTACTTACGATCGGCTCTGAGAGGCTGTAAGTATGTGTGATGCAGGGTTGTCGTACATACACGATACATACACCCTATCTACCTACCTAGATAGGGTGTACCGTAGCATATATAGATATTAGCTTTCCTCACAATATACATTATTTTAGTCAAGGTTTGGGTTAGGTTTAGTTAGGTTTTTCTCTACAATATCAATGAAAAAACTCACAGTTATTCAAAATTGCGATTTTATTGGTTGTTACAAAACAAAAGAGTTATATATGGTGTTAAACTTAATCAAGGAGTGACTTTGGATGTTGAAGCGTGGCACTGCATATTCTCAGCATACTTTTCATAAGATGGTACGTAACCACTGAGTGACTCGCACAAGTAAGTTGACCCAAACAGTGCTGTCAGTTGAAGGGCGATTTGCCTTAGATTAGGATATTTATCTTCAGATATAAAACACCAGAAATTTGTATCAGATGCTGTATCTCTGAGATGTATATCTGATATAATCTGCAATAACTCATTTTCAACAGAACATGAGTTCGTATTAAACTGACTTGCTATTTCAGTAGCTAATTCCTCAATGTTTTTACATGAAAAAGGATAACTCATAAATGATGCTACATTTGCCAATTTACTACAATTATAAAAACGCCTTTCGAATTGTCCCAAAATATTTGATAATTCAGCCTCATACGTATCATAATTCAACTGAGGAATCCTTGCCTTCAAAGACGGAAAATGTTTTAGAGCCTTTCTTTTCAGTTGATCTATCATAAGTTGCAATTTACTTTTGAATGCGTTTGCTGCGCTAATCATCTCAATAACAGTTTTTCCTTCACCTTGAAGCTCCAAGTTAATGGTGTTTAAGTGCATTGTGATGTCAGTCAAAAATGGCAAATCAGTCAGCCATTTTTCGTTTTTCAACATCTGAGTGTCATCACCTTCCGTCTAGAAAAGCTGTTATTTCGGGCAATAATTCTTGAAACCTTTCTAGGAATTTTTTGCGACTCAACCACCTGACGTCCGTGTGAAGAACTAAATCAGTGTGTTCAGCTGACTCCCTATCTTCCAACTGCAACTTAAAGAGCCGCCGTTGCAAGCTACGTGCACGGATGGAATTCACAATTTTTGTTGCAATGCCCATAATTTCCTCCGTGTTTAAAACTTTTCAACACAAAACTTGGTAATGTATAATGCAATGGACTGAAAAAAATTAAGGGAAATCTTCATTAGCTCGACACAATGCCACAAAACCGTTTTTGTTTTCAGTCATTGCTGCTGCTCCATCGGTTGTAATGCACACTAATTTATATGTGGGTAGCTTGTAGTTTTTTACAAAATTGAAAAAACGTCATATATATCTTCGCCACGGGTCTTCCCCATCAGAGGAAAGATTGTCAAAAATTCTTCCTTAGCCAACATGTCATTGAATACCATGCGAATAAAAATACACAGCTGGGCAGTGTCTGTCATATCGGTGGATTCGTCGAACTGTAAAGAAAAGTATGTACATTCCATGATATCATTTTTTAGTTTATCTGCCATGTCCTGACTTATGACTTCAATACGCCTTGTGACAGTCGGACGAGATAACTGAAGTTCTCTAATAGCAGACATGATTTCTGTTTTATTTTTAAAATCTCCAAATAAAGTCTCACCCGCTTCAATAAATGCTTCCTTCACAACCGATCCATCTTCGAATGGTTTCTTGTGTTTCGCCAATATATGAGATATTTTAAATGACGCGATCGTAGCAGCTTTTGAATGTTTGGCTGGTCTTGTGAACATCGTTTGTTCTTTTTTCAAACAAGATATCAAATCACGTACTTTTCGTTTTCTTAATTCACTCTGTGGTGGAAAATCCTTTTCATAGTTTTTATAAACCTTTTTATGGTGGTATGTATGTATGCAACTGACGCACGACAAATAAGACAAATGCACTTATCCTTCACCATACAAAACAAAAATTCTTTCTCCCAATCGTTATTAAAATGATACGTTTTAGATTTCTTCGCTGTACTCATTTTGTACTATTTAATAATAAACTTTGTACCGACGTAGTATTGCCTTCAAGTTGCAATTCACAATGACTCCAATTCCTGCAGGCGCAACATTTATATCGGCGTGAACGAAAGTCTCGAATGTTCCCGTCAAACGTGCCGCCCGAAATTTCTAGAACCGCGCGTTCCTCTGATAAAGCCGCCTTTTGCCGCTAGCAGAGTGTTATTTTATTACGTAATAAATTTTTGCAGTTTAGTTAAATACCTACTTATTAAAAAAAAATTTCTTCTCGAGATCTACCCAAAAAGCACTCGCAATCGACTGGTCGATCGCGATCGACCGTTTGGGCACCCATGATCTAGGTATATCATATTCTTCAATTCAAAGGATTTTACAAAAACATAAAATGCACGGCTATAAATTGATTACTTTGCAAGCTCTTCTGCCGGAAGATGCACCAAAGCGAGTTGAATTTTGTGAGATGATGTTAATTAGAACTCAGGATGACCCTGAAGAAAGTTATTTGGACTGACGAATCTAAATTTTCACGAGAGGGAATTTTTAATCGGAGAAATTGTCATTTTTGAGCTTCTAAAAACGCAAAGTTAGTATGAGAACGGACGTTTCAACACAAGTTTAGTTTTAATGTTTTTTGTTTTTTGATAGACAGTCAGTTCCGTTTTTATATTGACGATGACAATTTAAATTGAATAGAGTATTTGCAAATTTTAACGGTAACCGATTTTTTGGATGGGATGCCGTTTGCAATTTATCGAAGTTGTTGGTACCAATTGGATGGTGCACCAGCCCACTGTTTCCGTTCCCCGGATCTTACTCCTTGCGATGCCTATTTATGGGGTGCCATTAAGAAAAGGGTTTATTTAACCCCAGTGGAAACGCGAGAGGATTTGGAAAATCGTGTGAGACGCTCATTTCAGCAACTGGATGCTAATGAAATTCGAAGGGCAACAATTGCTAACGTTGTGGAGTCAATTCATGATTGCTTAAGAGCCAATAGTGGATACTTTAAACAAAATTATTATTAAAGTTTTATAGCAAGTCTGTTATTAAAATATTGTTTTGAAAATAATACGTTTTATGTTTATTTTGTAATAAGGATTTTGCTATTTGTTGGTTTCGATAGCTTACTTGCTGCTTTATTGTATCGGAAAATCGTACTTTACCAAATTAGTTAAATATTTAATTTTATTGTTTTCATGGGCCCTTACAATCTAACTCGTTGAGCCTTACATGTTTTATGAAAAGTCATAAAGAAATGCTTATAAATCGAAAACTTGACGTGTTAGGAATAGGGAACCTATACATAGTTGAAGAGCTACATTTATCGGCATTTCAAATCAGTAATCATATACCGAGTGTCCCGTTTAAAAAAATTCATATTGGGTATTTTTTTTCATAAGTTACTGACAAACTGATACTTCTGGACCATCCTGTATTCTCTGGTATTAATATGGCCAAAGAAGTAAATATTTAGGGCCATTGCCTAATTGTAACCATTGTAATTTCAGGTTCATGTTGTTTTAGAGCATGGGAAAATTAGGGCTTGTAAAAGCCCTGTTTTTGCTAAAAAAAAATTAAATTAATATCTGAAGAACGGCTACAAATAGGTATAGGAAGATATTTACGAATGTTAGTCTGAAATGAACGTAGATTCTGAAAATTGAAAAATATGCAGTGTTCTATTTAAAATAACGATGCTGCCATGACCACCTATAACCTAACTCGTTAAGCCTTACTTGTTTTATGAAGTCATAAATAAACGCTTATAAATCGAAAACTTGACTAGTTAGGTATGGGGAAGCTATACAAAGTTGAAGAGCTACATTTATCTGCATTTCAAATCGGTAATCATATACATTTAAAAAAATTCATATTAGGCCACTTTTATAAGTTACTAACAAACTTATACTTCTGGACCACCCTGTATGCTCTGGTATTAATATGGCGAAAAATGTAAATGTTTACGGGCAGGGGCGTGCGGTGAAATTTTGAGAAAGGGAAGCAATTTTTAGAAACTTACCTATTTGTAATGTAATTCGATTCTTCGATCATTTTTTGCAAATTCGTTAATGACGTCATCATAAAAACGAGTTTATTTTCAATAGACAATAGCGATGTATGCGAAAGTCTCTCCTGTCCCGTTGAATTCCTCACGAAATTTTATACGTTTAAGTGTTAAAAAACTGCTTTCTACTGATAAACTTGTGGCAGATATTGTCAATACTAATTCACACAATTTCGACATTTCGGTGTAGGCATCTTCCAGCTCCTAGTCTTTTAAAAATTGCATTAGTTCCCTAGCGTTATTTTTTGCGCTAATGTCATCGGTTTCGTTATTCACTTTTAGTTTAGATCGCAGTAACACTCAGTCGAAGAACTGGCCATAATGAAGAAGAAGAGATTTAAACGTATTTTCTGGAAAAGTTTTTCCTTTAAATGCATCAAAATTGCAGAGTTCAAGGAATTTAAAAATCGTTAAATCTATAGTTTATTTGTTGCTGAATTTGATCGATTATTTCATAAAAGAGGCGTCTGTATGATGTTTGAACATCTCCCACCTTGTCTGTTCGAAGAAGCTTGGCTTGTGGCTCTTCATTTAACGTCATCGTTTTCTCCCAAAATAGGTCAAAGTCATCTCTTTTTTGGCTTAACATAGACTTAAAATCATCCACTTTTTTTAGGCAAAAAGCAATATCATTTGTTTTATTTTGTAATATATTAAAAACATTGTCCGAGAATGGAAATATTTCTGAAAATATGTTCAACAAATAATTAAAATTAAAATCTTGTTTCAAAAACCCCTTCGAACTATTTATTGCTTCTGAGTCCCACGTTTCATTATTTTCTATTATATTCTCAAATAGTTCAATCAGTGATTCACGATTTTCAGATACTGCTAACACAAGTCTTCCATTATAGTTCCAGCTAGTAGGAGCTACTTGGGCAATCGTTTTTGGACAATGAAGTCCAAAGCTTGTGTACGTTTTGCTGACTTGGAAAAAAAAGCAGCCATGCCACTAAAAGTAACGAAAAATACTTTACACTTTTTAATGTGATTGATGGACTGGGATAAAACTAAATTTAATTTATGAGCAAAACAGTGGACAAACACAGCATTTGGGAAAGTTTCTCGAACTTTAGCTTGCAGACACCTTAATTGTCCTGCCATCACTGCAGCTCCATTATAGCTTTGAGCAACTAATTTTTTCTCTCTATTAATTTCTTTAGTAACGTTATAAAGTACGGTATATAATGCATCTGCTGTACGATTTTCGGACACATTCTTAAAACCTAAAAATCGCTCTTGAATACTTCCGTCTGTTTTAACGTAGCGTATTACTACAGATAATTGGCTAAAATTGGTGATATCAGTTGTTTCGTTCAGAACAATAGCAATGAACCGCTCCTCGCCAATCTTCTGCTTAATTCTTTTTAGAATAATGGTCGCAACAGCGGAAATTAAATCATTCTGGATTCGATTCGACGTTCCGCGAAAAACGCTAGACTGCTCTAAATGATTTTTTAAGCAATCATCATATTTAGCCCTTAAAATAAGTAAATCTTGAAAATTTCCTCTATTTGAAGAAACTCTTGTTTCCCAATTCGTGCTGTCCGAGAAAACAAACAACATCGATAAGTCTTAATATTTGCCTATTTTTATCGACTAGTTCGTTGTGTTGGCGGTGACTAATTTCCAACTGTTTATTAAGGGCGTGTTCAATTCTGGTTTTGCCAAAGACTTTTGTCTGTAAATGCGCTTTGGACATAATGTGTCTTTATGGAAATTGTTTAAATCGGAAAAACTAGTTTTATTCCAGAGACCTTTTTCATTTTCAAAAAGTAAACATGGCCAACAAAATAATTTACTTATATTTTCACACCCTGTTAGCCATTTAAATTGTTCGTATTGTTTTTCCGGATAAAAATGTCTAATACAGTTTTTCATTTTTGTGGTTAAATTTTTCATAAGCGGTTTTGCCCCTCCTTTGGAAATTATTTGAAGCTTATCAGCGAAGTTTAATGTTGAAAATCCCTTTATTATTAAGACACACCACACATTCACACACACTCTTCTTACTAAATTCTCCAACATTTTCAACGTTATTACCGATAGCCGAGGTTGACGGTATTTGCATATCCACGTCCGTATTATTGTCTTCCATATCACACCACGCACATCGCGACGTACGTATCACACAACACACGGATAGCCGTTCAAACAAAGAACCTACTCCAACGATAGTTTCCGCCACCACTTAAAGCACGCGACTGAAATGCAAAAATTGCAAACAGCCGGTGGAAAGTTCAATAACCTTTGGCTCGATTCACAGGAAATCAAGCATACAGGACTTGGCTGCAGAGAAGCTAGCGGCCCGCATAGGTTCTATTCGATATTCTATTGTGGCTGGGTCGGAGTCAAGGCCGCATTTATTATGGACTTAATAATTAAGATAATATTTTAGCATTTTTAATATAAACTAAATTAAAGGTTTCTTATTTCAAAAATTACATTTTATAAGATGTTTTGTAATTTTTTTGGGGAAGCACTGCTTCCCCAACTTCCATGGACGGCACGCCCCTGTTTACGGGCATTGCCTAATCGTAGCCAGAATTTCAGCTTCAGATTGTTTTAGAGCATGGAAATATTAAGACTGTTTCCGCTAAAAAAAATTAAATTAATTAATATTTCAAGAACGGCTACAGATAGGTATGGGAAGATATTTACAAAAGTTAGTCAGAAATGCACGTAGATTCTGAAAATTGAAAAATATACAGGGTGTTCCATTTAAAATAACGATGTTGTCTTCCGTTTCGGGTAGAAGCGGCAACACCGCGGAACTGAAGATATTTTAGAAACATAAATCATGGCTGGTAAATCGGTTCCCCATAAACGTCTAATAGGCCACTCGCAGTGAATAACTACCGTGCTAATATTTTCCTACTTTTGATAATTTAATATTATTTAAAGGAACGGAATAAATCTGATATTTTGTCGATGATTATCCCATCCCAAAACTATCCCATTCATAAACCAAATATTCTCGCACAAAACTGGAAAGCGTTTCCAAGCGGTTTGTTCAGCTGGCGATGTAAAACGATGGCAGGTAAAATTAGATTGCCCAATAGAAAAAAGAATTACTGCACGATGTCGATGGGACCCACACGATGCGTTATTTTGGCAGTGGTTACGTACACGTCGTAATAACGTTGCTAATTATCGCCCGGCGGCGCGGCTATTTTTACAGACTACGCGGATTGTGTACGCATTTACAAGTGGAAAACACGACGTATTGCTTGCATAAATACGCGAGAGGTCATTGGCGCCCTATATAAATACCTGCAACTGGGGACCGTCGGTTTTACACGAATAGAAGTATCATTTATGCTGGAAATAAACAGCATAACTTAGACCGGTGAACTACAATGGCTATTGTCTAAATATCAAGGAACACTTAATAAACACCATCCTTCAAAAGAAAATTAATTACTTCCAATTACACTGTGCTCAAATTGAATTAGCCACTTTAAAAACTTTTTTGGTTTTCACCCGATTTGAATGATTTTTTGGTACAATATGTGTATAACAACTCTTAAACCAAGTTGGATTTTTTTACTGACTTCAAATAAAAAGGAGGTTATCAATTCGTTAATGTATTTTTGTCATGTGTTTAAAAGGTGTCCCATTTTGGGTACTTTTGCGGGGTATCTCCGTTATTTTTATGATGTTGTCGCCTTGACCGAGACTTGGCTGGACTCGGGCATTAACGATACTGAATTATGTCCCAATAATTTTAATTTATTTAGATGTGATAGAAACTTTCCATCCACTGGTCATGGTCATAGTTAAGATTACAACCCAGAGAAGTTGCGTGTTTATTTTATTAGTGTATATACCTCCGCGCCTTAACGCAGATCATTATGCAGTATTTTTTGATTTCTTATCTTCTTTATATTTTTTACAAGAAGGCGACACACTTTTACTGGGTGACTTTAATATACCTAATTATTCAGAGTTTTTCTTAAGAAATGGGAGACAAGATAACTTTGTTACCAATTTCATACACTTTTTAAACTTTCAAGGATTAAATCAATATAACTATGTTGAAAACAATGAAAATCGGTTATTGGACTTAGTAATTTTTAATCGACACTGTACCGTTAGTAGTGCCGATGTCGCCCTAACTCGAATTGATAATTATCATCCTCCTTTATTAATATCTTTTCATTATAACGATAGTATTAACTGAAACAGAAACAGAAGAGATTCCAAAAAACAATTCCGAGGTTTATAATTTTAGAAAGGCTGATTTTTTTCTTCTGTATAAAATGTTACTTAACATCGACTGGTCTTTTCTTGAGCAAGTGAACGACACTGAATAGTGCTGTAAACAATTCTACGCTAAAATTTACTCTGTGTTTGAGCTCTGTGTACCTAAGAGTAGGGCGGCAAATCGACGTATTTACCCACCTTGGTTTGATGCTGATATTAGGCACAGAATTAGACTTAAGGCTATTCACTGGAAGAAGTATAAGCGTACTGGAAGTAAACTAGAATATGACTCCTTCTCCAGGTTAAGGCATGAGCTGAAAATAGATATTGATACTGCCTATAAAAATTATATTCAACAGGTTGAAGACGATGTTCGCCAAGATCCTAACGAATTCTGGTCATTTGCTGCCTCTAGAAAGGGATCACCAGGTGTAACAAGGGAAATGCGTTTTAATGACTCAATCCTTTCCACAGCTGATGAAATTGTGTGTGCTTTTGCAGATTTTTATGGTAGCTTTTATCTTATTCCCTCTAATTTACCCATAACTTTGTCACCTATGTTTTCAAATTTAAATATAAATATTTCTAATTTTAAGGTGTCTGATGTCTTTAGTGTAATAATGCGAATAAAGTCCAAGCTGACTACTGGTCCAGACGATGTTCCAGCTTTCATTGTCCGAGATTGTGCAGGTATTTTTTCTTATCCTCTCTCAATAATTTTTAATAAGTGTCTAACATATTGTTCAATGCCAGATATTTGGAAGTGTTGGAAGGTCTGTCCGGTCTATAAAAAAGGTAACAAACTGGACATTACCAATTTTAGACCCATCTCTATCATCGGTAATTTTTCCAAAGTCTTTGAAATACTCCTTCATGATAATATCTGGTGCAAACTTAAAAATCTAATTTCACTTGCGCAGCACGGCTTTGTCAAGGGACGCTCGACAACTACTAACTTTGTTTGTATTACTCAGTTTCTGGCTGAGGAAATACATCAACGTGAACAAACGGATGTCACATACACTGATTTTTCCAAAGCATTTGATCGACTTGACCACGCGATGCTTCTGCAAAAACTACAACATTTTGGATTACAACAATTTGATATTATTTTTTACCTCATATCTACAAAATAGAAAACAGTTCGTAGCTTATGGTTGGGCCAAGTCGAGTGAATATTTGGCAACATCAGGAGTTCCCCAAGGATCTATACTTGGTATGCTCTTGTTCACCCTATTTATTAACGATATTGTTGACAATCTTTCGGCCCACTGTCTGCTTTATGCAGACGATCTAAACATTTTCTCGAATATATCCTCTGTAAATAATTGCCTTGAGTTAGAGCGAAACCTTGACTTTTTGCATGATTGGTGTATTGTGAATCGTCTGGATTTAAACGTGTCTAAATGCAATGTTATCACATTTACGACAAAAAATACCGCTATTAACTTTAATTATATTGTCAATGGTGTTACCCTTACTCGTCCGGATGTTTTTAAAGACTTAGGTGTTGTTTTTGATAAAACACTTTCCTTTGTTTCCTTTGACTTAGTATCAAACAGCCTTAAGCTTATTGGATTTATTCTACGAACGACTCGCGACTTTCAAACTATTTTACCTGTAAAAACGTTGTATTTCTCTTTAGTAAGGTCTAAACTGGAATATGCGTCAATAATTTGGTGTCCTTTTTATAAAGTCCATATAGACTGTATCGAGTTAGTACAGAGGAGCTTTGCCAAAGCATTGTATTTTAGAGCTAATAAAGCTTACCCAATTAGAGGTTTTCCCCACGATCAGTTGCTGCATCGGTTTTCGCTTATCAGCCTTGACGAGAGACGTATATGTTCTTCCCAGCTATTTCTCCAGAAACTTATTAACAACAGAATTATTTCCGAAGAACTATTGTCAAAATTAAATATTCGCGTTTCTACGCTAAACTTTCGTAGCTCTGATACTTTTTATTTACCTCCTTGTAGGACAAACATTTACAAGTTTTCACCAATTAACCGAATGTGTAGTAACTATAATAATCACAAAAATTCGTATGATATTTTTAATTGTAACCTGGGCACGATCAAAAGACATTTTCACCACTAGCTTTTTGTTCTTATTAAGAAATCAAATTATGGAAAAACTCAATGATCTTCCAGAACATATTCGTGTGGACTTGGTATATCAACAAAAGCTCCATACTACTGTGGAGAATATATAAGAGCATTTTTAAACGAGCAATTTAATTTAAGTATATATAGTAACGGTGAGATTCCATGGCCGCCCCGAAGTCCCGATTTGACACCCTCAGATCATTTTTAGGGGGCAAATTTAAAGTCAGAGTGTATAAAAATCGAAACAATTATTCTGTAAATTAATTAAAAGAAAAAAATTGTTAAGAAATTATTAGTCTTAATAACAGTGACGCCGTCTGAAACGCTGTGGCAAACATTTAAGTGCGATATACACTGTGTATAGCAGAAAACGGACAGTATGTGGAAAATCAATTATATAGGTATTTGTTATAAATTTTTCCTGTTTTTTTATTTTCTTGTAATCTGTTGTTATATGTTGTTTATGTTGATAGCTATGTTATGAAAAGGAGGTATTTTTATGAACATTTGCATAAAAAAATTGATTTCGTAGTATATCCACCCTGTATAGGTGTGAACAAACATTTTGTATTCCGTATATGTATTCATGCTTTATAAACTGGAAATTACAACCCAAACTCCCGATTTTAGATTTTTGCTGTTTTTATAGTGATTTGAAAAATAGCTCCAGTGTTCAAAAAATCACACATAAACTTAATTATCTCGGAAACTACGCAGAAACGACTATAGTTTCAATTGGTAACTTAAGTTTATTTTTTACAAGGAATCAAATAATGGACAAAAATACAGGGTGTCCCATTTAAAATTGTATAGTTCATGTTGTCCCAGCAAAATTGGGACACCCTGCGTACATGGAAATATTATAATTTAAAATAACTAACAGTGTTGAGAAATATGTTTTTAATGGTCTGCTAATGTTGCAATTTATTTTCTCACATTATTGCAGTTATTTATGGTTCAGTTTCTAGGGCGTTTATTAAAATACGGTTAGCGGTGATTTCCACCTCTGCATACATACTATTCTGTGATATATAATATAGACTATTTTATTTAATCTTACATTTTTAACGCGTTTTATCAGTCAGAGTATTTGAACCACTCTGTATAAAAAAACATCGATCGGGTGGTCGAAAGATGATAAGAACCAACTGTTACATAATTCAAAAGTTCAAAGATCCCATCAAACCCTAGGACTGTTCAAACACTTAATTTCTGTAAAATTCCCCCGTCCAACAAACAATCACCTCGTAACCAAACAAATTCCACAATACTGTCCAACTTCATGATCGAATTGATAACCTCCTCTTTTTGGGAAATCCGTTAAAAAATCAAAATTGGTTTAAGAGGTAAAATCCCTTACTCCGGGTTAAACTTAGAATTCTCTGCCACGTGATTTTAAATTGTTAAGGGTATCTGCTTATAAAAACAGTATTGAGAAATATGTTTTTAATGGTCTGCCAATGTTGCAATTTATGTTGGCACATTATTGCAGTTATTTATTGTTCATTTTCTAGGGTGGTTATTAAAGTACGATTAGCGGTGATTTCTACCTCTTCTAACATTTCTACCTTTAAAGGATGTCCAATTGAAATGTTATGGTTTACCAATATGATGGAAGGCGGTAAATAAGTAAGATATGTTAGTCACCAGACGCAATACACTCACCTAATATCGACCCAATAATATCTCTTAATGATGACTGTTGCTAGCTCTAGTCGGGTAGGTTCTCAATCTACAATCTCTTACTTTAGATGTAATATTTAAGTTGAGCGCCACCAAGTTTTAATTTAAGTTAAATAAAACTTGGAAAAAAAAGTAGTTGCATTGAATCTAACCAATATCAATAGGTAAAGACTTATCTTGATCAATTGAAAACCAACACGTTTGAAACAAATGACTTTTATTGCTAATTCACAATATTTAGTGACTTATCCCCAAGGAAAAAAAATGTACTGAACAAAAAAAAATGATTGTTAACTCAATTCCATCCACCAGGGAGCTTAATAACATCCCAACAAGAAGTGAAGGAATTAAGTTTTCCCTAACAAGAGTTTAAATTTATTGTAAGGTTACACTAACTGAAATCCCAACTAAATTATTTGATTTGGGGTACGTAAATACAAAACCCAGAAGCTTATTCTTTACCTATACCATTCCAGATTAATAACATTTGGATTACACAATATAGACAAGAATTAGATCAAACAATCAGTTCAGAATCCCAATAAGTTTTTTCCCCCCCCCTTAAATGATTGAAGTTTAATTCTAGTTAAAACAAATAATTATGTTACAAACGATAATGATTAGGGTTAAGTATTAAAAAAAAAATAAACTTTGATTAGCCACACGCTGTCTGGCAGCACAATAAATATCTATAAAATGTCTATTACATAGATTTGAATGTCTTAGATATTACCAATAAAACAGCAGTAATTAGGTAACGCTACGAAGCCGGCTGCGTTTCACCTTACAGAAATTCTGCACAGTATGCTATATACTAGACAAGGTGACACCAGTAATTAAATTAATATGGATAAACAGTTTGATTAACAGAAATAGTACTATATGTTAAGTTTCCAAATATTATACTACTACTTAGCTGAATACTCTATTCCCTAGTGTAGGCTGTAAAAGGTGGTGAGGCAGGTAACATCCAAGTGTTCCTCAGTGATCACTATGTCCTACAGCTCCGCTACGTAGACCGTATCCAAGACATCATGTCTATTGCATCAAAAGAAAAGTTCCCATTCCATAAATAACTAGCAGTTAGGAAACCATACCAAAACCTTGCTAATGGTGTGTCTTTAAAGCTCCAAAATAATCCCAATGAACTTCAAAGGTTCAACTTTATACAAAAACCTTGAAACAAGAATTGCCCCATGTAGAAAAATCTCTACAACAAAGTTTGGAATATAATTCCAAACAGGCAAAACAGCACACAATATATACGAGAGTATAATACAAAATTCTTACCTCATTGTAGCTACGAGGGTACCAAAAAAAAATTGCTTGATGAGCACCAATATTAAGATGACCGATGTTAGTGGCACGTGGAAGTAATTAAGACAAAATCGCCGTGTAGGCCGTAAAGTTGAAACCCAAAATTCACTAAACCATAATATTCAACTTCACTTCGTCAAATCGGATCATTCTAATCTCCCATTTGGGATGGAATTTAGTTAACAATCAAAAAAAAAAAAAATTCAGAACATCCGACACTTCCGTCGTTTATGATACTTGGTGCTAAAAAGAAATATCTTTTTCTTAGCCCTTCTCACGTACACGAAATGGTTTCCATCACACAATATTACCAAACACGGTAAATCTACATATCCTTTTCTACATTCCAAAACACTATTGGAAAAAAAACAACTTTTCTCAGTATCAACAAAATAATGTTTGTACAATAAATCCTCTAAATTAAATATTAACTTGTCAAATTCCAGTTCGGTTTATAACAAAAATAGCCTTTATATCCATGGTATTAGAAAGAGATGAAAGCTACCCTTTATTTTGTCCAACCAAAGAATAACCATCTAAATTAGTAATATTAGCTCGCCGATACGTCAAATCAATAGGACTTATAATAAGAAAGAAAAAGAGAGACAATACTGCCACTTCTATACTTATTTCGACTGCATTATTCTATCGATTGAAAGCATGTGATTTTGAACTGACCTATCATAACCCCGTGTAAAAATCTGACAACTGATAAACAATAACAAAGCAAATCTTTATAGATTTCAAAATGTATAATAATGAACAAATTTACCTTACTAATTAATGCAAAATAGTGAACCAAGTTATTAAAAAAACATTTGTGTTTAAATTTACGTGCTTGTGAAACTTCCAAACAAAATGTGATATGCTATTTGATATGTAAACAACAAAATTCTTCTGAACTAACTGATATAAACAAATGGAATCTTAGAATATTAACGCAAGAAAACTATATACAGGTAGATTTTTGAATGTTCTATTAGATTATCTTATCAGAAACATATGTCACTTAGATTTTACCTTCATTTGTTTGTCTTATATGATAGTTGACCCAGTCTTCGAGTCACAGCATATTGAAAATGTTAATTCCTATTAATTGAAATATCTTAAAGTTAATTTTATATATAAAACAGTAATTATATGACAATACAGTTCAATATGCAAGTATATTACATTGGCTTTATTAAAAATAAAGCAAATTCACATAAGGTTCTAATTTTGTACTTTTGCTTCCGGCTATTTGTGACAAGAAATTTCTGAAACCAGCATTATTTCTGTAACTTAGGTATCAATGGTAAATGTAAGCCTGATTATAGTATAAAAGAGTGTTTTTAATTATAAATTAGATCAAAATGACTTAGATATCACAAATGATATAATACTAAAAAAATGAAAAAAAGTCAAGGGAAGATTTATTTTACTGCCCTATGTACTGACAGACATATATGATAAATCTAACTGTAACACTCTGTATACATACTACTCTGTGTTATATAATAGAGACTATTTTATTTAATCTTATATTTTAACGCGTTTTATGAGTCAGAGTATTTGAACCACTCTGTATAAAAAAAACATCGATCGGGTGGTCGAAAGATGATAAGAACCAACTGTTACATAATTCAAAAGTTCAAAGATCCCATCAAACCCTAGGACTGTTCAAACACTTAATTTCTGTAAAATTCCCCCGTCCAACAAACAATCATCTCGTAACCAAACAAATTCCACAATACTTGTCCAACTTTCAGGAATTCATGACAAGTTTGTAGTAAACCGGGCACGAGCATAAACAAGAAGTAAATCAAACATAAAATGAGAGAGGAATAGGAAAATAAATATTTACAATTCTTATAGGTACCCATAGTACCCAGTTCTATGAGGTTCAAGTTTGTTTTGCCAGTGGCAGCGTGTTGCGTTCAATATAAAGATATACTTATTTAAATTCATAACGATGATAATACAAGATGAACTGAAAATATTTACTTACTGTGTCCGAATTCTTACAAAAATTGTGACTTGAATCTGTTGACTGTTAGATGTGTACAGAGTTATTCTTTATATCAACTTCCTATATTTCAGACCAAATGTTTTCAACCTTTTATAGTTCAAGGGCAAAAAGTCGATTTCACATCGTCTGAAGGGCCACAATGGGCCACGTTACTTTACCACCATATCAATAAAATAAAAAAAACATATAATTTCAAACTGTAATAATCTTTATTGGTTAAAAAATTTAATCAATCAATTAGGCAGTCCAACAAAACAGCTGCTTGTCCTACGACAGCTATTTGACTAATTGACCAATAGGACTTATCAAACCAATATTTAACCCTCATTGGCTAAATCAGTTTGTTTGTCCTACGACAATCCAAAAATGACATGACAGTGACAGATCGTTAGAGTGCCTAATGCGATTTTTGACATTGTTTATTTTTGACAAGTGTGTCGATATTTGGTTTTATTTTTGTTTCGATCTTGTTTTAGACTTCATTCATATTCTTTATACGAGAAAACAGCTACTCGCACACATATGTGCTCCCAAACAGAAACATCATTGTCTGGGTATGTTTTCGGATTTCAGGAAACGAGTTTTGATCGACATATTTTGAACAACAATCAAGAAGGCCCACGTCGAATTTGTCTTTCAGTTCCGAATTACACTGCAAATCGATAAGCTCCATTTGAACAATTTTCTGGCATGTCTTCCACGGATAAACTGAATGGTCTGGCAAAAGATTGATGTAATTTTCATTATCTCTGAAGTCAGAAAACCTTGATTGGAACTCTTTTTTTGTGTAAATCTAGTGCTGCGACATATGTATTTACATCTGTACATTCGAAACTCTTCAGTTTAGGAAAGTGCTTAAACTTTTTTTCAGCAAACGCTTTTTCAATAAATCCAGTTTAAACTCAAATGCCTTCACGGTATCAAGTAGGTTGTTAATTAGATTTTCTTTTCCTTGTAGTTTGGGGTTCAAGTCATTGAGGTGTAGCGTAATATGCGTGAGAAATCCAATGTCGCGCAGCCAGTCGGGTTCCTCTGCTCAGCTAACGAACATCAGAAAAATATGTCACATAACCATACTCGGCATTAATTTCGGGTTCAAAATTTTGGTATTCTCTGTGGTTGAGGCCGCGTGTTTTAATGAAGTTCACAGTTTTTACAATTACCTTCATAACCTCAACAATATTTGTGGATTTTGCATAAAAATTTTGTTGATGAACGATACAGCGGTAATGCATCAAAGGAAGATCTTTCTGCTGTTTTTTTCATCAAACCCACTAGCCCTTTATTTTTTCCGACCATTGATGTTGCACCGTCTGTTACAACTGCAGTACTGTTATTAAACATTGATACATCACATACTTGTGTAGTTCCTTTTATCGGAAAAAAATTGAGCGGTATCGGTTAAATCTGTATTTTCGTCGAGCGCAACAGAATAGTATACGAACTTCGATGCACGTTCTTTTACTGAATGTTCAATGTTTGACGCTAACTCGTCGAATCTTCTGGCGACAGTAACACCGGATAAACTAGCTTTTTGATAAATTCACCATTAGTAAAAGGGTTTGATTTCAAAGCTATTTGTTCTGCTTTTGAAAACTATCTTGCTGTCGTTGAAACTGACTTTTTAGAGCTCTCGCTTTATCTTGCCGTAATTGTCCTTTGAATGTCTCAAACTTTGTGGCATGCTTTGTATCGTAATGTCTTTTTAAGTTGTATTCTTTCAGGGCTGAAAGGGATTCTTGACACACCAAACAGACGGGTTTTTAATTAACACTAACGAACAAGTACAACTCAGTCCACTTTTCTTGAAATATGCGCTTTTTTACCCGAAGTAGAAGCCATTTTTAATGTCAAGGTAGAAGAAACGAGTTTAATTCTCCGATAGAAATGTCCACGACAAAAGTGAACTTGCGCGACTGCACGCCATAATACAGTATCCGCCTTACACGCGACAAAACACACTATACTCAACTCACTATAATCACTTTTTACACAGGTAGCAACTTCACTGCTAGTTGGCACTCTTTAGCTTGTATCGCTTCGTTCGTTCTTGGAATTAAAACTGGAAGCTGCCGTGTGATGCCGGCTCTAGTGGTGATAATTTCTAGAATCATTAGAAATACTCAATAGACATGCAACGCCATCTAGTGGCCTTGTGGGTAGTCGTGATCGTGAGTTTACAGAGTGGATCTCTTCTAACTAGATGGCACTAGCGTACTCGGAATGTCATTCGCGGGCGCCAAGCGATACAATATTTTCTTTAGTCTGACTGAAGACCCTTGTTTTAGACACTGCTTTAAAATACAGAGGAACATTTTAAATATCTACTAAGGAATTCGGAAAAAATCGTGATGAAACCCTTTGTTCTTTCATTAATTTGAACAAACTTTGTTCTCTTCCTATCAACTGGTTAAGTGCAAATCGTTTTACCTTTTCATAAAGATGCAAAGATTTCGCAATCTCTGGTAACCGATCCTAATTTGGTAACGGACACACAAACGACCAAAGTTGAAAATTGTTTAGTCTCAACGACTATTCGTTTTTTATTCATTTTGGTGCTTGTTTCGATTTCTGTTCGTCATCTTCTTGGTCTGTTTTTCAAAACCTGTCCTGGGTGTCTGATCATTGGATGGAGTTTGGATGCTTTCAAGCTTTCTGGATCTAATCAGTTTAAGAGCTTGTGAATTTTAACGAATTTTATTAAATTTGCAATTCAAGAAGTATTTCTTCAAAGGAGAGATCAAACATTTCCTAAAAATTTACGAAAACGAAGATGGAAATTTTTTATTTTTTTCGGATTGCTTTGTAGTTCCACAGAAGCAATTACAGACACTTATTAGGCAGTCAGTGGCGGCTCGCGGTCAACTTTTCAGGGGTGTCAATATATATACAACACAAAGAGTCATCTGAAAACATCAGATAGTTGTTTCGCAACCGCATGTTCAGCCAGATAACTCGTACAAATTTTTACAAAAATAACGATTTACTTCGTTGTATTTGTCTTTACTTGTTTGCTGAATTTTAAATCTCGGCAAAGGTCGACTACTGGTGTTAAATTCGAGTCGTTTTTCAAACTTCAGCTCGCTAAAATAATGAAAATTGATTCTAAAACACTGTGGCTACCTTTCTTTAAAACATTAATTTAAACCACACAATCAACAAACAAAATGTAAATTCTTGAAAATAAAATCTATAAAAAAATACGCAATCCAATCGTAATCACAACCTATCACACGATCCACATTTAACACATATAAATCTTAGACAGTTATATATTAGTGCTAAAAAGGACCATAAAAAGCTGGTAAATAATAAGAAAAAAAATTCCTATCAAAATCAAATCACTAATGCACACAATCCGGTAAAGTGCGCCTGGTCTATAATAAATAAATTATCTGGTAAAGTGAGCATTGCAGACAATATAAGTGTTAAAGTGTTGAAGAATGTTTTAATAATTTTTTTAAGCAGGTTCTGTTGAACACAATAAAACAGATACCACAAAGTGATAAGCAAAACGATAATAATATAGCAGATAAGATAGTGCTTAGCAAAAAATTTTTACTCTTCCCTTTTCTTGAAAATGAATTTTATATTTTAATTAAAAATAAACTTAAAAATAAAAAATCGTCTGGTCCGGACGCGGTTCCAGCTTTTTTAATTAAACAAATTTTGGACGTCATTACGGTGCCATTGGTTTTTATGGTTAACTTATCATTTTGTACAGAGACGTTTCCAAAAATGTTAAAACTGAGTAAAATTATTCCTATTTATAAAAAGGCAGACCTTATGGAAAATTATAGACCCGTAACAATGTGTTCAGTATTTTCTAAAGTTTTCGAATATTGTTACCTGGATAGATTGGCAATGTTTTTGGATGAAAATAAGATAATTACAGAGAGTCAACATGGTTTCCAGAATGACAAGTCTACTATGACTGCAGTTCATTCTTTGTTAGGATGTTTTGCGATCTTAGCAGGGCTTTCGACTGCGTCAATCATCAGATATTGCTGGAGAGATTAAGGGACTATGGCTTTCAGGATCAATCCTTTAACTGGATACAATCTTTTTTAACTGAAAGACGGCAGTTCGTAACAATAAGTCATAACGACGGTAATGGCAGAAATCAATATAACTCATCTCCACTTAATGTGGATATGGGTGTACCACAGGGCTCAGTTTTGGGGTCTGTACTTTTTTTACTTTATGTAAATAAATTTCCTGATATAACATCATATGGTTTTGTTACATCGTTCGCCGATGATACCTCGCTTGTTTTCTCCAGCAAGTCAGAGGTAGGTTTGGAACATAATGTGAATAAAGCCCTTGAGGCACTTCAAAGTTGGTTTAGCCATAGTACACTTTATTTTAATATAAACAAGACCCAATGTGTAAGGTTTCATAACAGACAAAAGAATTTTAATGAGCTGCATTTTAAAATTAATAATGTTCAGGTTAGCAATGTCGAGTGTGTCAAGTTCTTGGGTTTGTATGTTGACTCCTGCTTAGACTGGAAGCAACATTGTGAACATGTAATTTCAACGTTGAATTCCGCGTATTTTTTAATGCTCAGTCTAAGAAATGTTTTGTGTGAGAAACAGCTTATCATGTTATACTATGCACAAGTGGAATCTCTTATTCTCAGATAAGGCGTGTGTTTCTGGGGAAATTCAACCTTGACTAATAATATTTTTATAAAACAAATGCGGATTATCCGGTGTATAGCAGGGGTTTCATATTTAACTAGTTGTAAATGTTTGTTTAAAAGATTTAATATTTTAACTTTGGCGGGCTTGTATATTTTGGAAACATATATATATATACAAAAATCAAACTATATTTCTGAGATATAGAAATGTACGTAACTTTAACACAAGGCATGTCAGTAATTTTTATATAGAGCCATACAGGACGCAAGTTTCATTTAAATCACCCAATTTTGTGGGATTAAAAATGTGTAATGCTTTACCAGATAATATAAAAAAATGCGTTAGTGTTTATCAATTTAAAAAACAACTGAAAATGTTTTTAGTCGAAAAATGTTATTACTCACTCAATGAGTTTTTAGTTTAAATATACAGGGTGGTCGAAATTGGTCTGTTTTAACAGAGAAAACCTATTTCCTGACTAGATAGAGCAAAACTGACTTAGGTGTCATGGGCTCGATTTCTGAGAAATGTTTAATGGCAAAAACCGCCTGCCGATATTTTCACTGCCAACTGAGATATAGGGCGTTTTTCAATTTTCGGCCATTTTGAAAATTGTCCATAACTTTTTTATTTTGCGGAATATTAACATTCTGCAAAGACATTCCAAAGGCACTTTTTTATGTGCAATCCAGTGGCATACTCAGATTTTTTCTATAGTTGTCCGTTTTATCATAAATAGGCAAAACTTTTTTTTTTCAAATGGAAATCATAGTTGGCTATAAATTATAAAAAATGCTCGCGTTTAGCCCTTTTCAGTGATATAAAGTTGTAGGTACTTATTTTCAAAAATAACGAAAATATTAGGTGTTTTTGGTTTACATCGAAGTAGGCTTTGATTTGTGATGACAATATCTCAATTATGTATTGTTAAGATTTATAGTTTGTTAGCAACTTAAACACAACTTTAAATAACACTAGCTAACGTTATTTTAATTATTTATTATTAATTTTTTTTATTTTTTTTGTTTACATAGCAAAGTTGAACAAAATTAACAAACTAAACTACTATTTACAGCTACAAGTGAAAATAAAAAATAATTATGAAAATCTAGGTATTTAGTTAGATAGGTTTCTGATAAATATATTTAGAGAAGTTGTTCAAATTGAGCCCCTCCCTGTTGAATACAAACTAAGCATCTTTTGCGTACCGAGTTGCAACTATTTATTAGTTCAACTGGGCTAATAGATGCAAAAGCTTGCCTAGTGGCCTCTTGCAATTCTTCTTTTGTGTGAAAGGTTCTTCCTTTAAATATCAAGTCCTTCAATCTTCCCCACAAAAAAAAATCTAAGGGAGTTAAGTCACAGGACCTAGCAGGCCAAGGTATGGGGCCCCACGTACCAATCCAATTTTCTCGAAATTCGAAGTTTAAAAGATCAGTTGTGATCCTTGCATTGTGCGGGGGACAACCATCTTGTTGATAGTAGATATTTCTGGCATCAGCTAAAGGTATGTCTTCCAACAAAGGAACAATATATGTGCACAAAATATTTACATAATCATCTGCAGTTAAATTTCCATCGTAAAAATAAGGTCCCACAAATCTTCCTCGGAATATCCCCACCCATATATTGAATCCACACCGACCTTGCCGGTCTTGTTGCACAACTACGTGTGGATTTTCAGTGGACCAGTGATATGAATTATATCTATTAAATATACCAGAAGTATCTACTCTGGATTCATCACTCCAAATAATATTTAATGGAAAATTCTCATTCTCCATGAATTTTTGCTCATACCACTGACAAAATCTCAATCTTCTAGCGGCGTCCCCTTCACGGGGTTGATGAACTCTTCTCGTTCTGTACGGTTTGAATTTATGTTTTTTGAGTATTTTTAAAACGGTGGTCTTTGGAACATTCGTTATATTAGCCAATGTTCGAGAGGAGGTGCCAGGATGATCTAATACCTCACCAATTATATTTAGCTGCTGGATTTCCTTTTCTTCCTTTAGTTCATAATGTCTTGTTCTTAACTTTTTAAAACTTCCGTAATTTACTAAATTACTTTTTAATGTTTGATAAATTCGGTTATCCGGTTGACGTCGCTCCGGAAATGTATTAAAATATAATTCACTAGCTGCTTCAGGAACTTCGTTAGATAATATGTAACATTTTAACATATCATACTTTTCATAATTCTCAAACATATTTTGTCAGCAACTTAACACAACTTTATAAAGATAACACCAAAACGCAATAATTACACCAGACTACAGTAATCTGACAGCAATATATTCAAAATATTGAACGCGCGTCATTATTCCAAGGCCTACTTCGATGTAAACCAAAAACACCTAATATTTTCGTTATTTTTGAAAATAAGTACCTACAACTTTATATCACTGAAAAGGGCTAAACGCGAGCATTTTTTATAATTTATAGCCAACTATGATTTCCATTTGAAAAAAAAAAGTTTTGCCTATTTATGATAAAACGGACAACTATAGAAAAAATCTGAGTACGCCACTGGATTGCACATAAAAAAGTGCCTTTAGAATGTCTTTGCAGAATGTTAATATTCCGCAAAATAAAAAAGTTATGGACAATTTTCAAAATGGCCGAAAATTGAAAAACGCCCTATATCTCAGTTGGCAGTGAAAATATCAACAGGCGGTTTTTGCCATTAAACATTTCTCAGAAATCGAGCCCATGACACCTAAGTCAGTTTTGCTCTATCTAGTCAGGAAATAGGTTTTCTCTGTTAAAACAGACCAATTTCGACCACCCGGTACATGTCATGTTGCCACTATATTTGTGTATTTCTGTTATTTTTTATATTTTTACTAACTTAAATTTATATAAAAGTTTGTTATTTAATGTAATGTCACTGCTCTTTAGTTTTAAAATTAATTTGTTTTTGTAGGCTTTAGCCTTAGATAGAATTAAGAACTGACTATTCCTATATAATTACTGTAAATTGTCTTTTGGAAGATTTTAAAAATAAATAAAATGTGTCCACAGTGTAATTTTGGTTACCGGTATGTTTCTAAAGTGGGGCTTTAATATGACCAAATTGTTACTGATTTGTGTCCAAAATAATTTTCCTATGTTTCCGCTGCATTTCTAAAATTGAACTTTTTGCCAAAATGTTACCGAAATGCGTCTTTATGGTCGCAAAATCGACACACTTTTATCCAGTTTGTGGCCAAAATTATATTTGTGTGTCCATTGTGTATAAAATTAAACTCATTACAGATACAAAATATATTTATACTTAACAATTTAGTTGCACAATGGACACAATATATTAATTGTTATTTTTGTTTCCAGTAGGCCTCCGAATGAGAAATATGCATATTTATTAGGTAGGTATAGTGATTCGCGAGTCTAACTTATCGGCACACTCAAAATTTCTGATAATAGTTGATAAAATACTTCTATAAATCACACGCCCCTTCAAAACAATGAATATTTCGAAATAACTGAATGTTTTTGTTTATTTTTAAAATATATAAAGAAAAACAGGTGTTTTTGCTCAATATAAGCCGGAAATTTAAACTAAAGATAACTTTGTTTTTTACGCCATTGTTATCAAATTAAGTATTGTGGAATTTTCTAAATGAATCTTAATGATTGTGCCGAACTGAACACATGTTTCCTATAATAGCCCCTTTTATTTCCAAAAATTTCTTAACTTGACACATAAAACAAATTAAAAAATATACACAAAGTCTACGTCTCAGTCAACAATAAGTTTATAAATTAAGAATAGGTTATATGTGTCAAAATTTCACAAAGAGGACACTCTAATTAGACCAGTGGTTTCTTTCATAAAATCGCCCTGTTATCAACTTTCGTCTTGGCTAAATACCATTCTAAGAAAGGTCACTGAGTTTGCGAGTGAATATTCCACCAAAAATTCTTTAGATCTCCCCAACTACTTAAAAAACATATCCTTACCACCAAATGCTAGACTTGTGTATTTAGATGTTAAAAACCTTTTCCCTAGCATCCCCCCAATTGAATGCATTGATTTATCTGAAAAATTATTAAGAAACAAAAACTTACCGGCTCTCTTAATATTTGATCTCATTCTACTGCTAAAAACTGTGCTAGAACAAAACTTTTTTTAATTAAATAATAGATATTTTCGACAACGTTCGGACTTGGCAATGGGTTCTTGCCTTTCACCATTGAAGTTTTTACGAACAACTTAGAAAAGAAAATAATGTACAGCTCGTTTTCAGAACATCTGGTAGTGAACAAGAATTGTTAAAATGTTTACAATTTATCAATTCTGTGCACGAAAAAATATCCTTCACTAAGGAGAGTGAAACTGATAGCAAACTTCCTTTTCTAGACGTTCTTTAAATTAGAAATGATAACAAAATTAGTTTTGAGGTATATAGAAAATCCTTCTGTACTGATAATATCATTCAGTTTACATCTAACTCACCATTTTCTCACAAATTTGCAGCTTTTAATTCGTTTTTGTACAGACTTTTTAAATTACCACTATCCCTAACTGCTTTTACTAAATAATTAGATATAACAAGAGAAATTGCCTTAAACAATGGTTTCCCAATGAATTATAATAAATAATTTTCTTGGACTTTTCCCATACATTTTTCATGTTCCAGCCACTTAACTTTTTTATAAACAACAAACTTTTTTATAAATTTATGAACATATACAATTTCTCTTATAATTTAATACATAATAATAAATAAACAAATTCTGAGTTTTAACATATTTTGAAAACATATCTTTACATTTAGCTAATTTTTTTAGGTCATTTAATATCTCCATATCATTTAAAACAACCAATACTTTAAAACAACACATAGTTAGAATCAAAGACAAAAAGGATAGCCTTGAAAAATCCGGAGTTTATTCCCTTCATTGTGCTGTTTACGTGGGATAATCGGAAAAGGAAAAGTTAGAAAACATCAAAATACAGATATTTCTAATACAAAATCTGCCTGTGCGAATCATTTGCTAACCTCAAAACATCGTTTTTCCATTTCTGAAAATGTAAATATAATTCACGAAGGCGATAAAGGTGAAAAGTTGTCATGTTCCTTAAGTCTAGTTGATATTGAGCGTCCTGTTTCTCCCACATACACTTCTCCACAGGAGCACGGAATTTTATATGCTCCTTCTCTTTGAAAAGGTACAACATTTTTCAGAGGGCGTAAGCATTGTCCAATATTCTTATGTGTACTGAAGGTTGTACGTATGTTGGACCGCCGTAATCATGCTATTTTATTTGTAGTTTAGGGACAAACAACATTACCTAACTACTTCACATTCAGGGTTTAGTCTCGTGGAGTAGAGATCCCTGAAGATGCCTTGTGCAATCGAAGGCGAAACGTCGGATAGTAATTCCAATTTAACATGATCTAATTCCAAAAACCATTATAGCCTTAAAGGCTTTTTAAAATAGGGGCATATTCAGAAGGTCAATTTTCGGAGATAGTCGGGAGGTTTTTGTACGACCTTCCCATTTTTGGAAATAATGATACAAATAATTGTTTCAATTTTTGTAGAACTATGTCTTCCCTCGGAACGTTTTAGGTTTTTTTATACCTCATCTGGTTTAAAAATAATATTTTTCTTTACTAAAGATACTAATTTTAAAAAGATTGGACTTCAACATCGGTATTAACATTAATTACTGCGTAAACTCTTAAACAAAGATGCTTCAGTAGACCATAAAACATTAATTTGCTTATACAAAGTTATATGTAAGTGACGCGATATACAACGTGGCACAAAAAATATCCACCAAACGTTTTTTTTTGTTGGACTTTATCGTTTTCTCAACCGGAATAAAATGAAATTAAATTAAATTAAAATCATTTTTATTGTATAAAAAACAAAATCTATACAAAGGTGGGGAGTACCGACAAGCGTATTTCAATAACCACCCTGAAAACAACACAAAAAAGCAATTATAAACAATTAACATTTAATAATAATTAAAGCCTTAACCCATTATCACTTACATATTTCTTTAATTTACTTTTAAACATAGTAAGACTTAATATTTTAAAATAACGTGGTAATAAATTATAGACAGATGCCGACAAATTCAAATTATGTTTATGTCGTGGAATAGAAATTGTATCTCTAAAGCGTATGCCCACTTGCTGAATGTCCCCTCTCACAGTCATTAGTTCAGTACGATATAGAGGTTCTTTATTGGTAATAATCTTGTAAATGTGACAACCAAGGTGTACATATCGCCTTTCGGCCATGTTACAAGTATATATTTCACCCACATGATGACTGACATGATCTATCATAATTCAAACTGAATTCGGAATTTGGTATAGATAATACTAGGCTTTCAATTAGTATTTTTCTACATAGGACGGGAGAATATTGCGATATTCATAGATACACTTTAGTATAAAACAGGATCTCTGGCAAATACTATTGACATGAGTGTTGAATGTTAACTTTTTATCCATTTTTTATAAGATTTTTTACCTCGTTGGCCCATTCAACTCTAAAATTGTCCAGCGTAATGTGTAAATTGGACTGATCAACGTCAAACCTCGAGTAAAAGTTACAAGAGCGTCATTAATAAGTTTAATAGTGCTAGAAAGACAAGAGATCGGCGATGGGAGATACATCTACTTCATGAGTAGAGTAAAAAAAGCACTTTTTTCGACATCAATTGAATAAAATCGGTTCATCCAAAACAGAGGTAACAACATTTGAAAGTAAAAATATTTGACCTTCTCCCCCCACTTTATATCTGAAAATAGACCAAAATACTAGTAATCATATTCTAGCAAAGTTTGAAGAGCAGTGGACGTCAGTACTTGTTTTTTCCATGCCTGGGTCAGTTTCTTTTGCAGACACAGACTTGGACGAATCCGAGTTCGTTTACGCGAGATCAAGAATAAGAAGTCCTGTGGGGAGGATGGAATCTCTGTGGAGGTACTTCTAAAGTTGCCTGACTGTTCTTTAAAGGCTTTGGCTGGAGCATGGATGCGGAGAATTTTTCCATCCTACTTAAAATCCACATTGGTTATCCCACTACATAAGGGTGGGGAATTAAATGAACCTTATAACTTTCGCCCTATTTTTCTGCTTTCTTCCTTGTCAAAGACAGTTGAAAAGTGGTTAAGAAAAGAGTCTGCAGTTATCTTGAATCCTTTAATCTCATAACTTCAAATCAGTATGACTTTCAAGCCTCTAAGGGGACTCACGTTGCAATTTTTAATTTTCTTGATTCAGTTTACACGAATCTGAATCGCGGAGAGTCTGCTGCGGCAGTGTTTTGTGATCTGTCTAAAGCTTTTTACTGTGTGGATCACGAAATATTGCTGCTGAAGCTCTCATTGTATGTGTTTAGGGGTAACTCTTTGGATTGGTTTAGGTCGTACCTTTTCGGACGCAGTCAATTTGTTGTTAGTGCAGGTAAATGTCCTTCGCCTGGCAAGATCTTATGTTGAGTTTCTCAGGGTACAGTGCTTGGCCCCATTTTATTTTTGATTTACATAAACGATCTGGCTCCTTTGAAAATCTCTGGTAATTTCACCCTTTTTTGCCGATGACAATTCTATTGTGTGGCATCACAGCAATTCTTAACAATTGAGGATTAATATTTCAAATGACATTGCTAACATCAAGAGTTGGTGTGACTCAAACCGTTTATCATTCAATACTTCAGGAGGAAAAACTATCTACATTTGTAGGACTATTTATTGACGCTGATCTTAAGTTTGAGGACCATATTACGATACTGAGTAGGAAGCTCTCTTCTGCATGTTTTGCTATCAGGGTTGCAAGAAGTGAACTCAGCCCTTCTTTGGCACCAACAGTTTATTTTGCGCTTTTTGAATCGGACCTTAGATATGGCATCCCATTTTGGGGTGTAAGTAGCCAAAACCTCCTGAACACCATTCTCGTCTTACAGGAAAAGGATGTTCGTTTCATTGCAGGGGCAGGCCAAAGAGAGTCCTGTCGTCCTTATTCTGTTTCAATTAGAAGTCTGACGCTAACTTCTTTATTTATTTTAGAAACGGTTTCTTTAATATCCATAAATCTCCAGAGCATTCAGACTACTTCATGTCGTCGCAACACTCGCCGAGCATGCAATTTGTCTCTCCTTATACCAACCAGGGAGTTTACTAAAAGATCATTTATTTACGAGGGTAAAAAAATGCACAACCATCTGCCAGATTACATTAAGAACACAGACTCAATAAAGAAGCTTTCCCCCTCTCTGTATTGTAAGCAACCTATTTTGAAAATGCTTTGACAGACGTAAGTAAAAGTTACTCAACAAGGTATTGGTTGCCCCTAAGGACAGAATGTCAACTTGCATCCCTAGGGAAATAATATTCTAAAATTATTATAAGTAGCTTTATTTTTTGATTTCATCAACATATTACAAAAATCCGGTGATATTATTTGAAATTAATATTAATGTTACAATTATTACAATTATTCACACTATTAACAAAATTTGGTAACACGTTTTCTCGTTTCTTCTCGATGTGTATTACATTTTCTGACTCCACAGATCCTTCATTTTTAACCAATGTTTCTGTCACTGTTGAAGCACTGCAAGAGACTTCTGGCTGGGTCTTATTGTATACAATTTTATTCGCTACTTCCTTTTTATTATTGAGGCTCTCAGCTACGTAACTTTCCGCAATAGTAGCGCATTTCCATCCACCATGTCGCTTGATAGCTAATACATCAACTCCAGTATTTGCTAATAAAGTTGCGTTGACGTGCTAATAAAGTTCTCAAACTTTAATTAATTAAAATTTCGCAATTTTACTTGGAATTGGAATTGACGAAAACGTATTTTTCCCGACAGGCTGGTTTAAGCACTTTCCATTTTGATATCTCATAAAGAAGCGCGGACTAATAGTCGTCATGTGGGATCTTGTATCAATGTACTTTTGAATTATTTTGAAAGACACTTTTGTCACTGTAAATGTACGTGACATTCCATTTTTGGAGTCAGGAATGGTCACAATTAGGACTTCTTGACTTATTTTAATACTGTCCATTTTCATTTCACAGAGTTCATTAGAACGGCACGCTCCAGCAACTCCCATTACCAACCTTACCACGGCTGCCCTCGTAATTTAATGAGAATGCTATCGAATGTAATGATATTGAAAATCCAAAAATATATCCAGCATTTTCTTGTAAACATACAATACAGGGAGGGGGAAAAATGTTATAACCAGTCTCGAACTTTTTTGCCAGCCCTGGCTATCGCTCGGGCGCAAACTCGTCCTCCACTGGTAAATGTTACTTACATCCCTTATAGTATAAATAGCTATTAGAAAATATTTGAAAAAGTTACTTCTTGGCAAATCTTATTATAATCTGGGAAATCTGTTAACACATTTTATTTTATTTTAATTATTTGACATGTACACTGTGTCCCAGATTGCTTAAAAATTGTATATAAACTATTACGAACTATTACGAGCACTGTATATAAAAAACATACAAAAATATATAAAAAAAACAATCATGTACACTGTGTCCCAGATTGCTTGTAATCACAGGGTGTCTCGGTAACCAGCAGAGATAGAACTTTGCGGTTTTCGCGACTCTGTGTCAATTTTTCGAGAAACTTTGAATGCCGCAAACAGAATTGTGCCAGATTGTTTCGTTCCCGAGATACAGAGTGAAATAGAAATTTTGCGCTTTTGGGGGTGGTATCATATTTCGGTTAGATAAAGAAAAGGTAAAAACTGCTATGGATAGATATTTTTACGTAGAGTCCAGTGCTGTAGTCGAAATTTTTTTAGACAAACCGTTTTTGAGATATAGCCCAAACTTAGTATTTTTTAAATGGAACACCCTGTATTTTTTGGTTCCAAAAAATTTGCCTTTTTTTTCTCTTTAAAATGATGGATCACACTATGCACTTTTGACGTAAACTAAGCCTTATAAACGCAATATTAAAAGAAAAACGTAAGTTGGCCATGGAAATATGGCATGGAAACAAAAATCAAAACTATTTGTTTCTTAAATATATCAAATATTGCCGTGTTTATCCTCTTATCATACGAGTTACCAATAATTCTAACAGGTAAATTAATAGATATTAAGAAGAAAGGAATAATTTTGAAAATAGTCATAAGTATGATATGATGGTTTGTTTTATTGAATGTCATGAAAACAGTGATCAAGCATCTGATTTATATTTTAACAGGTAAGCACCAAGCGCTTAAATTATTATGAACCTCCTTTCAAAATTTTTTTTCAATTCCACTTTGAGTTATGGACTATTTCCAAAAGCTTTTTTATATCGTAGATATCCAGAAAGGCCTCAGCCACACAAGGCAATTTTTCGCCGAATTAAATTAAATTTAATTAATGATGGATCATTTTCAAAGAACAGGGCTAAAACATATAATAAACGAAATCACGAGAACAATGAGATTGTTGTATTAGCAAGTATTCAGGCCAATCACGCGAATTCATGTAGGCATATGCAGGAAACAGTGGGGGTTCAAAATCACAAACGTAAAGGATATTAAGAAAACATAAATATAAGCCTTATAAAGTAAATGTAGTACAACAATTGCATCCTGGAGATGCAGAAAGGCGTCTAAATTTTTGTAACTGGTATCTTCAAAAAACCCAAATTGACCCTGACTTCGGTAGCAAGGTTATATGGTTCGACGAAGACTATATAAGTTGTAGTGGTATTTTTAACAGGCATAATAATAGGCACTGGTATACGGAAAACCAATTTTTAACAAGAGAACGTCAGCAGCAAGGAAGGTTTGGGTTTAGCGTCGCTTGTTTTATATTGGGAACAAAGATTACATTCCATATTTACAATAATAATTTAACAGCAGATAGATATCTAGCAATTTTAAATCAAATACTACCGGATTTATTGGATAACTTGCCGCTAGCAAATCTGCACAATATTTACTTTCAGCAGGACGGTGCTCCTGCCCACAATGCGCAAATTATAAGGCCATTTCTATTTGAAAATTTTCACGATCGCTGGATTGGTACAAATGGACCAGTAAGGTGGCCTGCTAGGTCGCCAGACCTCTCAATATTAGATTTTTTCGTTTGGTCTTACTTAAAAAACAAAATTTACCTGAATCCAGTCAATACGATGGAGCAGCTGCAAAATGCAACCATTCAGGCATTTAGATCATTGGAAGATAGACCTATAATAATGATGAATGCTCTAAGAAGAATTCGCACTGTGTGCCAATTATGTGTTCGTGAGGGGGGCGGCCATTTTGAACAGTTTTTCTAGTTATGTAGAATTTGTTTAGTATTGTGATTAAGTTTATCAAGATTATTAAGTTTATTTATTTCATAGTAAAAAAATGGTTATTAATTTTTTATGTTGTTTAATTTTGCTTCTGGACACTTTTAATATCTACTCATATTTCCATGGCCAACTTACGTTTTTCTTTTAATATAGCGTTTATGAGGTTTAGTTTACGTCAAAAGTGCATAGTGTGATACATCATTTTAAAGAGAAAAAAAAGGCGAATTTTTTGGAATAAAAAAATACAGGGTGTCCTATTTAAAAAATACTAAGTTTGGGCTATATCTCAAAAACGGATTGTCTAAAAATTTGTGCGACTACAACACTGGATTCTACGTAAAAATATCTATCTATAGCAGTTTTTACCTTTTCTCTATCTAATAGGGTGTCCGAAATATGATACCACCCCCAAAAGCGCAAAATCTCTATTTCACCCTATATCTCGGGAACGAAACGATGTGGCACAATTCTGTATGCGGCATTCAAAGTTTCTCGAAAAAGTGACACAGAGTCGCGAAAACCGCAAAGTTATATCTCTGCTGGTTTCCGAGAAACCCTGTGATTACAAGCAATCTGGGACACAGTGTACAGTGATTGTTTAATAAATATATTGTTTTTTTTATATATTTTTGTATGTTTTTTATATACAGTGCTCGTAATAGTTCGTAATAGTTTATATACAATTTTTAACATGTTTGGCCAGCAGAGTTTTAATAGTTTTTCGGATTTTATTTTTTGTTTTTGTGCCTTTTATTGTGTGTAATCTTTATTAACCGTAGATATAGTTTTTACTCTAGATATAGTAGCTTTGTTTAGAAATACTACATATATTTTTAACAATAAAGCATTTTTCACCTTGACTTGACTTTGACTGAGGTTTAGGCTCGAAAATTTTAAGTCTGACATATTCGATAAAACACTTCTAAATAAAAAGGGGAAAAAAATAATAAAACGGGCGTCAAAAAAAAAACGCCGAAAAATAATTTAGTTTTTACCCGTTTGATTTATTGTTATCTAACTATATGACTGATACCTATGAGACGCTCCTGAACGTTACGGGTTTGTGCTCGGGCGACGCAACACCTTTCGGCCTTGAATTTGACCTTGTGTGACACCTAAGGAGGAAACTTTCTTTACCGGTTACGGTGTAAAAATTTATTGACTCGATGGCCCCCGGGACTATCACGCGTTGGAATTCGATCTGTTGTTAGTTAATGTGTAATGAAAATCTCCTCGGATCAAACCGCGGAACTCGCCAGTATAAGAAATAGGAGATTTGGCTTGAGAAAAAAAAATCTGTTAGAGCGAACTTTGTATCAGATTACAACTCAGACACTTAATAAAATAATGTGAAAGTTTAGTATAAAAATATAAAAATTAATAAAAAAAAACAAAAAAATACCCGTGATTTTATTTCCATTTGTTAGGAATAGTGTAATAGTAAAGTATGACCCAATGCTGTCATTTGAAACATTTTTATTGGACCCCATTTTGTTTTATCATGTTTGATTCCAATCAATATTTTACTAGTTTCTTTCTACCTATGACAAACTTGACTTTTGGGCATAATTTAAATTCAATAAGTAGTTTTTACATTGACAAATGGTGAATTCGAACCAGTTTATCCCATTTCACATTTAATTTTTCAAAACTTAAAGTCAATTGAATAAGATTTTTTACGTTTATTTTTATTTGACCGCCATTTTGTTACGGCATCTTAAATCCTTATCAAAACTTTACTAGTTTGTGTCCATATCACACTTAACTTAAGTAGCACAAATTAGCTGATGAGCTTTTTTCCTAACAGTTAGCCATAAAAGACACATAAAAACCAGAGAGCAAATTTTGGCAAAAGATTCCTGGTTTGTTTTCTAACCATGAAAGCTCACTTCAAATTAGATTTTTTGGCTCCAAGAGTAGCCATTTTTAATGTAGATAGACTAATAGCATAATTACTTGGCCAAAAAATATCTTTTATGGGGTAATTAAACCCCCAACTTTTTTTTTTGTAATAATGGATGGCCAAAAAGTAGAAATATCTGTCAATTTTGTTGCCATAACGCAACCAGATATATTCTAGTAAGTACTGAAGTTAAATTATAGTAAGAATAGCTGTTTAAAATGCCAAAATATGACATTTTTAATCAATAGAAATCGAGCTCAGATTATGGTCAATAAGTAAGCATATTTTCCCAAATGCTAACCAAACACATTTTAGCAAGGATTTAAGTTTAATTATAGTAATAATAGCTATATAAGAATGACAGATTATGACATGTTAAGACAACAAAAATTGAGAAGAAAAAATATAGCTTTTATGATTATATTTTTGTTTCAAAATTAAACTAAAATTGGGTAGTTTTATTTCACTTATTTTTGCTATAATATTGCGAAAAATGCCACTTTTTTAAATTTACTGATAAAATTATGTTTAAAGCAAACTCAAGATTTATTTAGAAAAACGAAATATAAACTATTTACCATACAAAATGTCTAATACAAAGTTTAAATATTCCACCACATATTATAGAAAAAGAAAACGCCGGCTTGGATTTTTTAATTTTATTAGCCATTTTAAATTAGCCATTTTTAGCGAATACTACATTGTTATTGGTAAAATTTTAGTAGGAGGGTCGGCCAAGAAATCTCTTTAAACCAGTGGTGTCCCGTCCTTTAAATTATATGGCACTCCTTTTTGACTATACGCACTTCAGATAATTGTGTTGCAAAAACGGCGAACTTTCGAATTTAAAATGATTTAATTTTGATTTTTCTTGATCGATTTACCTATAAACATATTTTTTCTTAAGTTCTGTCATCAACCACCCAGTATAGTGATACACGATTTACAAGTCCAGATTTTACAATGGCAGCCAGCATCAGATCCAGTGAACGAGATTTATCAAAATTTTAATTTATGCAGTTCGACTTTGGGCTAGTCATTGTGAAGTTCTATACAGGGCGTTTCCTAGTTGCGTGTTGATGTTAAAGGGGGTGTTTATGTCCTAAAAGTCTTAACTTTTGAGATACAGGATGGTAGAGCTTAAAAAGAAAACATTTTTTTTTATTCAAATTGTGATGCTATTGTAGATAACTGTATGAAATTTGATACACGTCCTCTATGCATTAAGTAGCACACGGATTTACCCAGGTTAATTACATATGCACGCCACTGGTAGAAAAAGACGTGTATGAAATTTCACACAGTTATTTATCTATAATAGCATCAGAATTAGGATTTAAAAGAAAATGTTTTTTTAAAACCCTGTATCTCCCAAGTTAAGACTTTTAGGTTCATATTAAACTTTTTTCTTAAAAAGGTCCAAGAATCACCCTCCTTTAACATTAGGCACGCAATTAGGAAACTCACTGTGTAGTACTTCACAATGACGTCTCCTGTACAAAGTAATATGACAGACGGAGACAAACGGTCACTTTTGGCGTACCCGAATAGCCCAAAGTCGAACTGCATAAGTTAAAATATTGATAAATTTTGTTCACTAGAATCAGTGCTGGCTCCCTTACTATAACTACACTGATGTGTTAATTTTGGAAAAATATGAGTTCTGTAGTTTTTCAAATATTTATTCCACGACGGCGCGCGCACGGTATTGAACAGAAAATTAATTATTTTGAAGCAGTTTATTGACAGCTACATTATGAACAATTTTACAAAATATAAAACAAGCATAAAACACCTTTCTATCAGCTGTTACCTCAGCTTTATTCCTACATCATCAGGAAACCGGCCATAAAATAAATTTCGATGGGTGTAGGGAGATTGCCAATATAGAACATTATAAGACCAGAATAATCCGAGAAGCCATAGAAATTGAAAAACAAGGTGATTTGAATAAAAGGGACGGATCATTAAAACTACCAACAGTATGGAAGACAATAATCGACAAATCTAAAATCGCAAAAACTCAAGCGCAATTAGCGCAACAACAACAGCACCATCCGGAACACATAAATAACGACCAACGCCTGCGCAGATATAACCTTCGGCCCCGAGTGGGGATATAAAAGGAAGCGTCGCAGTCACCAACACTTCAGTCTCTATTCGGACGCGAAAAAGAAAACTTCGAAAATGCCAAATGTGATTTTGGCGAAACGTCAGCAAAACTGTTCTTTTCAGAAGGACAGTAATGAACGGATGTACACCCGGAATGAAAACACATTATATATATATATATATATATATATATATATATATATATATATAAATATATATATAAAATATATATTTAAATATATATATATAAATATATATATAAATATATATTATATATATATAATATATATATATATATATATATATATATATATATATATATATATATACATATATATATATATATATATATATATATATATATATATATATATATATATATATATATATATATATATATATATATATATATATATATATATAGAGAGAGAGAGAGAGAGAGCCTGTATTTTTGTTTTTGCCAACCAAAAAATTTTAACCAAATACATATTTAGCGATTTTTCTTATTTAGTCCCTCGGCATTTAATATATAAAATAATATTAAATGGCTATTTTAATAATATTGTCTAATATAACAAAAAAAACTATTTTCGTTCTCCCCGTATATTTGTAAATAGCCCATCGAGATTTAATAGCTCGATAAAAGAATCACACAACATTTTGGCATTCACTGTGTTTTCTGATTTGATTCATAATGTTGGTGACCTTTGGACCCGCACGATAAGACCGCGTTCGACTATATCTCAAACTTGAACATTCAGAAGAATATACGGGGTATTGCATCCGAAGATCATCTACGTCCCTATTGGCAGATTCAGGAGCTGACATTCTAACAGTAAAGCGTCATGGTGGCTGGCGATCCAACACGGAAAGCTACATTCAAAATTCAACAGACAATAAAAGAGAAATCCATCCAAAATTCTGGGTGAAGCGGGAGAAACTTTGAACGAGACCCGAAAAAAAAAAATGAAACGACCAGTTTAAATAATGAACACAATGTATTGATTTCAAATTTGGCAAACGTTCGTTAGGAATTTATTTGAAAGACTGCAAAGACTGTACTATTAATATTTATAATAAATAATTTTTCATGTTTTATAGTTTTTAATAAAATAATTCATAAAAATCTTCTTCGCTTTTTCTATATTACAAATTACAAATTAAAAAAGAATGAATGAGTGAAAATACGTGCGGTAATAAAAAGGAGTGCGTCAATGAAGCTCTTAACTCACGCACAATGCGTGGGTTAAGAGCCTTTTAAATCATGGTCGTAAATAGAATATTATTTTTCACTTTGTAGTACATTTTTTTATAAATAATTTTATGGATTTTACTGTTATGTAGTTTATAAAAAATATTTATTTTATAAAAAATATTGTGTGTAAAACATATGTTGAAAAATTTCATGTCATTCAATCATTTGAATTTGGTTTAATAATATAATTTTTGATCATACTAGTATTCCCCTGTATATATATTTTAAAACATTTATACCAGTTAAAATATGACCTGCTAAAAGCTTACGTAAATACTATTTGTCTTTGCGCGAAACGTATTCGAGGAATATAAATTAATCCTTAAACCGAGATCTGAGACGTCGTCGGCAAAGGTGCGCATTTATGATTTTGACAGTGTCTGGATAGTAGAAGAATACATTTAAAAAAATGTTTAATGCACTAGTCAACTGTATGACATAAATAAATTCAACATAAACGCCTTTCTGAATAAGACGTAAAGAAATTATCTTCAAAGTATAGTCTGTTTTATTCAGAATTCAGGCAAGTTTGTATAAAAAAGTGAGATACCTAAAAACCTTCTAGTCCAGTGGCGGCTCGTGGTGAATTATACAGGGAACAAATTTAAAAGTAGGCATACTTAAAATAAAAATAAATATCTCATCTTTAAATTCTCTTGAAGTTCAGGTCTATTCTTCGTTCTTTAGAATTGGAAAAATGCTGAATGACACATTCGTTGAAATTGCACACACATTCCTTTTATAAACGATTTCTCCATTTCTTATCGATGTAGTCGTTACTTCATGGAAATTCATTATACACTAGTATACAAAATAAACACGTTTAGTTTATTAATTTCCACTTATTTATTTCTGCTTGACAGCTGTTTCGACACACTGTGTCTTTGACAAAAGCTAACTTGACTGAACTAAACTGACACTAAAATCTGTACCAAATATATTAAAAAAAATATATAAAAATCTTATTGGTGTCAATAAAACAATATCGGTGTTTACCCACCTCGTCTATTCTTTAGGTATAAAGATTTAACAGAGGGGAACCATTTAAGTCCAACTGGTCATTCAATAAAATATTTCGGGTTTTCCTCTTGTTAATTTCTAAACTTTCCAAAATTTTATATTCGATTTTAAATGTATGATTTGCTTCTATCACATGTTTAGCGTAATTGGAGTCTGTTTTTTCTTTATTATATGAGGATTTGTGTTCTTTTATACGTTTATTGAAAGATCTACCCGTTTGGCCAATGTAAACTTTATCACAGGAATCACATTCTAATTCGTATACCCCTGCTTTTTTAGATTTATCAGACTTGGATTTATTATTTTTAATATATTTCCCTAATGTATTATTTGTACAGAAGGCAACTTTATAATCTGCTCTCATAGATGTTTACTGATTTTAGAGCTAATTTTGCCTGTATATGTTGTATTAAATTTGGCTATATCTTTTAAATTATTATTTGGATAGATTAAATTAATTACTTTTTTATATTGTTTTTTATTTACTATTTTGTCGACTATATTAGGACTATAGCCATTGTTAATAGCAATCTGCTTTATAATATTCAATTCGTTATTATAGTTATCTGATGACATAGGTATACTAATTAAACGATGTACAAAACTGTTGAAAGCTGCCATTTTATGTGCAAAAGGATGATTTGATGTTTTATGTATTGTTATATCTGTGTAAGATGGTTTATGATAAATTTGAAAATCGTGTTTATTGTTATTGTTCATAATTGTTAAATCCAAAAAATTTATTGTCTTATTTTGTTCCACTTCTAACGTAAATTTAATATTTTTATGTAAATTATTAATAAAATCTAAAAATAACCTTAGTTGTCTCGCTGTTCCCGTGAAACACGCTAGTATGTCGTCTACATATCTATACCAATAAATGAACTTGTTTCTTAACGGGTAATTATACATTAATTGTTCAATATTATCTAGAAATGTTTCTGCTAGTATAGGAGTCAAAGGATTACCCATTATTAAACCTTCTTTACTTACATACACGGAGCCATTGAATTCAAAGTAATTTTGATCTACACACACTGTTAACAAATCCAATATATCATTCTTAATAATATGATTAACTTTATTTTTGAGTAATAAATTATCGACTAAGTTAATAGCTTCAATAGGGGGGACACTAGGAAATAAGTTTTGTACATCTAAAGATTAATATGGCATTATTTGGGATTGTGACATCTTTTATATTGTTAATTAATTCTAAACTATTTTTAATACTAAATTTTGGTTTAAAATTACAAAATGTACTAATAATGTCTATTAATTTATTAGAAATCGTGTGAGCTGGAGCTGTCACATAAGACACTACAAGTCTAATGGACATATTGCCTTTATGCAGTTTAATAAATGAATATAGCTTAGGTACTTGTGGATTCGTTATCGTTAATTTATATTTAATTTTATCATCAAATAAGCTACTATCTTTAATTACATTTTTTATAATTTTTTTAAATATTTCTGTCGGATCTTTATCGATCTTTTGAAATTTATCCGGATTCAGAAATTCTGAAGTTTTTTGAATATAATCTTCTCTTTTTATTGCAATAATGGTTTTTCCTTTATCCGCCCTAGTGAATACAATATTATCTTCTGTCATTTTACTGTTAATATTTTTAACTAAACTATAATTGTTTGATAATCGTTCATTAGACAAATCCCAAGGTATTGAAGTAAATAATTAATTATTATAATTTTGACAGTATCTGGATAGTAGAAGAGTACATTTAAAATAATGTTTAATGCATTAGTCAACTCTATGATATAAATAAATTTAACATAAACGTCTTTCTGGATAAGACGTAAAGAAATTATCTTCAAAGTATAGTCTGTTCTATTCAGAATTTAGGCAGGTTTGTATAAAAAAGCGAGATACCTAAAAACCTTCTAGTCCAGCGGCGGCTCGTGGTGAATTATATTGGGAGGTCAATAACAAATTTAAAAATAGGCATACTTAAAATAAAAATAAATATCTCATCTTTAAATTCTCTTGAAGTTCAGGTCTACTCTTCGTTCTTTAGAATTGGAAAAATGCTGAATGACACGTTCGTTGAAATTGCACACACATTTCTTTTATAAACGATTTCTCCATTTCTTATCGATGTAGCCGTTACTTGATGGATATTCATTACACACTAGTATACAAAATAAACACGTTTAGTTTATTAATTTCCACTTATTTATTTCTGCTTGACAGCTGTTTCGACACACTGTGTCTTTGTCAAAAGCTAACTTGACTGAACTAAACTGACACTAAAATCTGTACCAAATATATAAAAAATATATATAAAAATCTTAATGGTGTCAATAAAACAATATCGGTATTTACCCACCTCGTCTATTCTTTAGGTATAAAGATTTAACAGAGGGGAACCATTTAAGTCCAACTGGTCATTCAATAAAATATTTCGGGTTTTCCTCTTGTTAATTTCTAAACTTTCCAAATGGTTCAATTTGTAGCTTTTATTAGCCCTATGCAAAATTTTATATTCGTTTTTAAATGTATGATTTGCTTCTATCAAATGTTTAGCGTAATTGGAGTCTGTTTTTTCTTTATTATATGAGGATTTGTGTTCTTTTATACGTTTATTGAAAGATCTACCCGTTTGGCCAATGTAAACTTTATCACAGGAACCACATTCTAATTCGTATACCCCTGATTTTTTAGATTTATCAGACTTGGATTTATTATTTTTAATATATTTCCCTAATGTATTATTTGTACAGAAGGCAACTTTATAATCTGCTCTCATAAGATGTTTACTGATTTTAGAGCTAATTTTGCCTGTATATGTTGTATTAAATTTGGCTATATCTTTTAAATTATTATTTGGATAGATTAAATTAATTACTTTTTTATATTGTTTTTTATTTACTATTTTGTCGACTATATTAGGACTATAGCCATTGTTAATAGCAATCTGCTTTATAATATTCAATTCTTTATTCTGGTTATCTGATGACATAGGTATACTAATTAAACGATGTACAAAACTGTTGAAAGCTGCCATTTTATGTGCAAAAGGATGATTTGATGTTTTATGTATTGTTATATCTGTGTAAGATGGTTTATGATAAATTTGAAAATCGTGTTTATTGTTATTGTTTATAATTGTTAAATCCAAAAAATTTATTGTCTTATCTTGTTCCACTTCTAACGTAAATTTAATATTTTTATGTAAATTATTAATAAAATGTAAAAATAACCTTAGTTGTCTCTCTGTTCCCGTGAAACACGCTAGTATGTCATCTACATATCTATACCAATAAATGAACTTGTTTCTTAACGGGTAATTATACATTAATTGTTCAATATTATCTAGAAATATTTCTGCTAGTATAGGACTCAAAGGATGACCCATTATTAAACCTTCTTTCTCTGGGAATCGGTATAAGGAATGAACAGAAACTTGTGCATGAAAAAAAATACATAATTTACTTCCGAAGAAGATTATGAAATGTACACGAAAAAATCCAAAGGCAAAATATGACTTAAGGTACAATGCAAAAATGGATATTCATAATGCAATTTTTGATTTATACACGTCAAATAACTAATATAATCCTTCAGAAACTTTTTAATATTATAGACTAAAAAATATCATCACTTAAAAAGTCCCATCTCAAAAGGCGCAATGATCATTGGTGCTATTTAGACATCTAGAACTCGTTCTCGATTCCACAAATCCCATATTAATTTCTCCATATTTTCCACAGATTTCTTCCAGTACTCCGGCGTAATATAATTTAATAAATCTTGCCAAACAATTTGCACTTCATCTGATGTAAGACCATCGTTCACGTGTTTTTCGTAATATAATTTTGCCCCAGCCCATATTAATTCTATTGCGTTAAACTGGCAACGGTATGGTGGCAGTCGTAAAAGCTGGTAAAATTGGGTATAGGATTTTGTTTTTGTTTTATTAGCCAGTCATAAATATCACTTTTCTTCCAGGATGAAGTAGATTTTTTATTTAAGATTCTTGAATGATAAGATGCATTGTCCAGAATGATTAAAGATGGAGCATCTAAATTTAGAATCAGTTGTTCTTTTAACCATTTTTCAAACCGTTCACAGTTCATATTATCATGGTAGTCCATACTTTTGGATGGGAGAAATCCTGTTGAAGAACCTGCTTCAAAAATGATGAACTGTTTTCCCGTCCCACATCCCTTTTTTCTCTTGACGCTTTTTACAGGCTCCTCCTGCCAAGATTTCGAACCACTTCCATTAGAAAATATCCAAGTCTAGTCTAAAAATATTACTTTTCTAAATTTTGAATTAACATTTTCCGTGTATTTCTTTAAAAACTGGATATACACGCTGACTTGCTATATGTGGCAACTCGCATAAAAATCTTCGATTACAGTCCTTTTTATATCGAAAACTTAATATATATTTTTATTATATTTTATATATATATATAATTAATTCGATTTTAGTTCAATTTCCAATATGCCTCGATTTTTTAAAGCTTCTTTTAAAACTTGAAGGGTTATATTAGTTTTTGATGTGTATAAATCGCAAATTGCATTACGAACATCCATTTTTACGTTGTCACTTAAGTCTTCTGTCTTTGGCTTTTTTCGTGTACATTTCTTAATCTTTTTCGGTAGTAAATTATGCTTTTTTTTTCATGCACAATTTTCTGCACAGTCCTTATATCGATTCCCAAAGCTTTTGCTGCTGTCTCCTGGATATTGGCCGGTGAATTTTCATTTTCGTAATATTTTATTAGATTTAATACTATTTTTTTCGCTTGTAGGTGCAAAAAACTGACTTGTTAATCTGACTTTGAAGTGACATCATTTTCTATCTAATTTCTTTCGGATATTATGCGGAGGATATGATTACACGTAATAAAAGAAAAACAGACTTAAAAAGTTTGTCATTGATAAATCATATGACCCGCACGATAACACTGCTTTTGACTATACTATTTTTTTTTCTAATTCCCACAATAACCGAGCTCTTGGACTTGACCGCACTGCTGGACCACCCTGTATGTAGAAAGCGAAATTTCCACGCCTCGTTATCCAGCCCTGCCCCACTACAAAGATCAATAGATGTCTAAGGATTACATTACGTAAGTGTGCAAATGTTCCCGGAGGAATCAGGCATGATTACTTCCTGTCGTTAGAACCGTTTAAAAAAGAGTCATTGCGCTAACACCAAAATAGCTCCTGGCAGGGCAGCCTGGGGTAAAATGGAGACGGCGTCCCCTATAGCAAACCGCAACAGGACTCATTGCCCTGGCAACTGCCAGAGACGATCCTGGATCGCTGCTCGTGTCTGACCTTTATGTTTTTTTTTGCCGGGATTTCTTAATTTATTAATTTGTGTAATCGGTTTGGGACGATTTCTGCTTATTTACTGAATATTAAAGTTTATTTTAGGGTTTTTTTGTAAAGATTTTCGATAGTAATATAATAATCTGTCTGCATGTCAGTCTGACTATCTGTAAAAAACTACTTACTCGATTGATTTCAAATTTTGGTCAAAAGCTAAGGGTCATATGGTGATGATCTGGTAACATTTTGGTAAAAATTCAATATGGTGGCCTAGTAAAATGTTAAAAAAATTACTATAAAAAACGACTTCCAATGTATCTCAAATTTTGCATAAAAATCAAGTTTTATGTTGGAATCAACTGGTAACAAAATGGCGGCATAATAAAATATTTAAAAATTCGCCTTGAAAAAATTAGTTAAATTGGATTGATTTGGAATTGTATGCCATAACTAATTTTGATATAGAGATCAACAAGTAAAACTGTGGTAATAAATCAGCATGAAACAAAATTAATTATTAAATATTAAATTAATTTAAAATTTTTGTACAAGAATTAAGTGTGACATAGAGATGAATTGATAAATTTAAAACTATATTTTAAGGTTTTCTCACAATCACAATCTTAAGTTCTGGGTCCACTGTGAAGGCACCCGAGGAACGATACGGAAAAATATCTGTTTTCTGGCCGTTTCGGGGGAAAGTCTGCCCCGTCTTCAGCAAATCTGAAAATAAAAAACTAAAAGCAGAATATTTCTTCTGTTTAGTATCGGAAATATAACCAGAATGACTAATCTCTGACAGAATGTCAATTAATGCCAATTTAAAGGTGTTATTTTTATCTATTAAAATTATTTAACAATATTAAGAAACTTTCATTTATTTTACGTTGTTTGGAACATGGTTCTTTTGCCAAAGTACTACAGGCATTCTATTGAAATTCCCTATTTTTTATGTATGTTTGGTGTTCTTTAATTCTTTTGGCTAATGGCCTAGAAATTTCACCTATAGAAAATTTATTACGTTGACACGGAATTTTATAAATAATTTTTTGTTTTAGGTTTTGTTTTTGTAAGTTTGCTTCTAATTTTGTGTCTTAAAGATCGTTCTTACTTTAAAGCGTTTACCTATTCGTTTTATTTTATCTGATAAGTTAGGTATGTATGGTATAAAGAGGTGTGTAATAGATCTATTTTAGATTTGTTTGACCTTTGGATTCTCAAATTCATAAAAATATTTTTCAATTAAATCATTAGGATAATTGTTTTGATTTAAAACATCTTTCATAAACATTTTTTTTTCAACTAAATTTTGATCATATAGAATTTTTACAACTCCCTTTTTAACCACGATTGGATGATTTGAGTAAAAATTTAAATATCTGTTTGTGTGTAGGTTTTCTGCATACTTACTTTTGTTTTAAAACTGTATATGTTTTTTTTAATAAGTATGTCAAAAACGGAAGTTGTTGATCTGTTTCTTTTTCAATAGTAAACTTAATTGTCGGTTCTTTGGTGTTAATATGATTTAAAAAATCATTTAAATGTTGATCGTCATGATCATAGATATAAAAAATGTCATCAATGTAACTCTACCAAACAACTGGCTTATGATCGTAATTTTGAACATAATTTAACCGAAAGTTTCCATAAAAATGTTACTTAGTAAAGAAGATAAAGGAGACCTCATAGCCATGCCAAAATTTTGTTGGTAAAATTTGTTTTTATATTGAAAATAAGTGGTTTTTCCAAAAAAAGTTAATCATTCTAGAATAGTATTAATGTCTAATGATGTATGTTCACTAAGATTATTATTATTCTCAAGTTTATTTCTTACTATGTTTAAAGTTTTATCTACAGGTACATTTGTAAAAAAGATAATCAAAACTTACCAGTGTATTATTTATATTTATTTAAATACTAGACAATTTTTTTTAATATGAATCAGTGTTACGTACTAGCAGTTTTAATATATTTAAAAGGAACCTAGCTAAAGAATGTGTGGGTGAATTTACGCTACTTACTATTGGTCTTAATGATATGTTTGGTTTATGAATTTTTGGTACCCCATAAAACTGTGGTGTTGTGTTAATTTAAAGCGTTCGATATCTATAAATGTTTTTTAAGTATAGAATGAACACGTCACTACAATTTCGTAATATCGAACTGGCAAAATTGTGGTTTAAGATTTAAGATGGCGAAACAGAATGGCGGCAAAAAAAAATTAACTTAAAAAAATCTTGTTCAATTAACTTTAAATTTTGCAGAAAAATTAAATGTGAAAATGGAATAAACTGGTGCGAATTCACCATGACGTAACAATGTAAAAACTACTTATTGAATTTATTTTAAATTATTCCCAAAAGTCAAGTGTGGCATAGGTAGAAAGAAACTGGTAAAATATTGATAGGAATCCAATATGATGGACAAAATGGTGCCCAATAAGAATGATTAAAAAGACAATATATATATATATATATATATATATATATATATATATATATATATATATATATATATATATATATATATATATATATATATATATATATATATATATATATATATATATATATATATACTGGGTGATTCACGACCCACTGTACATACTTATGTGGTGTATAGGGTATCCCTAGGGTATATCGAAATGGATATTTAAATTGATTAATTCGGCTTTATTACCAAGATACAGGGTGATTTTCGTATTTTGTAAAAATTTGTTCACCCTGTATCTCCTAAACTGCTTAATAGATTTTTTTAAAATTTTGTACACAAACACTGTTGGTATATCATAACTTTTTGACGTTTGAAAAGTAGCAAAGTTCCAGGGCAGTATCCAGCCAATTCACACAGGGGAGGAGGGTTAGTTTTGAGACACCCTGTACATCGGAATTCGGTATTTTTGAATTTTTTTCTTAAACTACATTCATTTCTGAACAAAAATATGCCACCATCTTGAATGGCACACTAAAGGTTATGTACGAAATTTAAATCTTTAGATAGTACATACCCCTTTTTTTAGCGGTATCTGTATTAAAGCTTTTATCTAAGTATAAAATTATTTCAATGATTGACTTTAAAAAAAAATTAAACTATCTCTACTAATAAAACACAACCTTGTCGAATTAATTTTTATTTTAAGGGGCCCAAAAAAAACTAAAATCTACCATAACACAATAACGTCTTAAAAGCGACAAAATGTTTTCAAAATGCATACCACCGGTGTCTCTACATTTTTGTGCACGCTTTTGTAGGTTTGCAATTGAGCGGTGAATCATTTGAGGGTTTTGTCTAACCTCGTCGCAATAAAAATGTATCCTATTTATTAATTGATCCCTAGTTTCGATTGGAACACTGTAAACTTTTTGTTTTAGATGCCCCCACAAAAAGTAGTCGGCTGGATTAGAGTTTGGCGACCTAGCTGGCCAAGGATGAGGTCCTCCGCGTCCAATCCACCGATCAGCAAATTGTTGATTGAGATAATTTCGAACATCAATTCCAAAATATGCAGGTGCCCCATCGTGTTGAAACCATATGCCTCTTAAATTTACATTTTCTAATAAGCCCGGTAAAATGTTTTGTAGAAAGTCCAAATACACAACAGCCGTTAGTCGTTGAGGGAAAATATGTGGTCCAATTAAATGATTATTTATTAAGCCGCACCAAACATTCACTGAAAACTTTCGTTGAGAATTGGCCAATCGCAACGAATGAGGGTTTTCATCTGCCCATACATGAGAGTTTCTAGAATTAAAGACTCGATGATTTATTACCTACCTAGCAAATGCTAATCTAGGCAAGTAGTCGCCTTCTTCTAATCTTTGTACCTCTTGTACATGGAAAGGGTATAAATTTTTATTTTTTATAGTTCTCCATACTCTTGTCTGCGGTATCGCTAATTGGGCGGAAATTCGCCTAGTGCTTGTGGTTGGAGAAGGTTGAGAATATTCTCTTCTTGGACCACGTTATTAGCACCCACTCTTTCAACATGAAGATCGGTTGAGGGAAACTCACCCTTTTCACGCAATGTATTAAAGGTTGCGGCAAACGTTTGGTGATTTGGAATTCTCCGATCCGGAAATCGTCTTCTGTATTCTTCTGTAGCAGCCCTTCCGTTACCATTACAAAATCCGTACACAAATACGATGTCTGCGTACTCAGCATTTGTAAATAACGGCATTTTTACAATTATTGAAACGTACAAACTTTTTGCAAAGAGAAAATTCAAATAAAAAATCTTTAATTAACAATGTCAAACACAAATGATTGAATTGTATGTACGTAATGTCATTTTTAAAATATCTGTCTAAATTCCAAGGCTTACTTTATTATTTTTAGGTATTAAAATTTATTGAATTTGTATTTTTTTGTAGGTTTTAAGGTTACGAAAAAAATAAAGGTAAATAAAAAAATTTAAAAAAAATAAGCTCTTACACGTAATTTGTATACAATAACAAAAATAAAAAAAGATAAATTTTTACATAAATCATCTCGATTAGATAAGAGATGAGGCGAAAAAGACTCAAACAGAAATTAACTGGTTTATTAGTAGAGATAGTTTAATTTTTTTAAAAGTCAAGCATTTAGACAAAAACCTCAAATGTAAATGATTCAATGCTCAATTGCAATTCACAAAAGCGTGCACAAAAATGTAGAGATAACGTTAGACAGGCGTTATTGTGTTAGGGTAGATTTTGGTATTTTTGGGCCACTAAAAATAAAAAATAATTCGACAAGGCTGTATTTTATTAGTAGAGATAGTTTAATTTTTTTTTAAATTTAATCATTGAAATAATTTTATACTTAGTTAAAAGCTTTAATACAGATACCGCTAAAAAAAGGGGTATGTACTATATAAAGATTTAAATTTCGTACATAACCTTTAGTGTGCCATTCAAGATGGTGGCATATTATTGTTCACAAATGAATGTAGTTTAAGAAAAAAATTCAAAAATACCGAATTCCTATGTACAGGGTGTCTCAAAACTAGCCCCCCTCCCCTGTGTGAATTGGCTGGATACGGCCCTGGAACTTTGATACTTTTCAAACGTCAAAAAGTTATGATATACCAAGAGTGTTTGTGTACAAAATTTTAAAAAAATGGATTAAGCCGCTTAGGAGATACAGGGTGAATAAATTTTTACCAAAATATAAAAATCACCCTGTATCTTAGTAATAAAGCCGAATTAATCAATTTAAATATCCATTTCGATATACCCTAGGGATACCCTATACACCACATAAGTATGTACAGTGGGTCGGGAATCACCCAGTATATATATGTAAGAATAAAATCGTTAAATATCTATATTTTAAGCTAACAATTTTACGCAATTTTAAAGATTTTTTAAATAGTAACACTAAACTAAAACTTGTTGATTCTTTAATGCTAAGTGGCCTTAATTATTGTGATTCAATTTATCATAAAGGTATTAGTTCTAAGGATAAACATAAACTACAAATTTTACATAATAAGTGTACCAGGTATGCAACCGGTCTTACAAAATATCATCATTTATTTTCAATTTTTAATAGATTTAAATTATCTAAATTAGAATTTAAACGCGAAATCCACTTATCTTGTTTATTTATAAAATAATTTTAAACAAATTGCATAATTATTTATATAAAAAAAATCAATTTCCAAATAGTATTCATAATTTAAATACTAGAAATCAAAATAACTTGGAAATTCCTGCTCATCAAACAGAAAAATACAAATCATCTTTTAAATTTATATATCAAAATACAAGAGTTCTAACCACACTACACCACAACTTGTTACGTTCTGGACGCGCGTTTCGCTAACCAAGTTAGCATCATCAGCAGATGATATAAACTAAAGTAACTTATCCTAACCGAGACTATTTATAGGTAAATGTGGTCACACTTGGTTGCACCCGACTGCACCGTTGTCAAGTAAACAATAGAGGGGACTATAGGGAATAGGCCCTCTGTCTTTATTTAGTGCTTTCTTACCACATTTAACTATTTCTATACTCTCAAATGCATCCAATAATCTATTATTAGATACATTTTTAATCAACTTAAGATTATTTATTCCTATTCGGTGATTGTTTTCCAAAGCATGTTGGGCAACGCTTGACTTTTCTGTTCTTCCGTATCTTAAATGTGCCATGTGTTCTTTAAAACGAATGTTTATGGAGCGTTTAGTTTGCCCAACATATTTTAGATCACAGTCATTACAGCTAATTTCATAGATGCCACTCCTCTCCCTCAAGTCGACTTTGTCTTTGGGGTTTCCAAGGAGATTTTTCAAACTATTCTCTGTTTTGTAGGCTACTCTAAAACCTACGTTTTTAAATACTTTTTCTAGACCTCTCGTATATCTGGGATCATATGGGATTACTATGAATTTATTGGAAGCCTCAGGTATTTGAAGAGTAGTGGCATCTTTTAACATTTTCTTATGCTTATGTCTATTTACTAGTTTATGTACAAAATTATCATTATATCCATTACTTTTAGCTATATTTTTAATCCGATTCATTTCATTGTTAAAACGTTCTTTACTTAGTGGAAAATTGACTAACCTATGAGTTAAGAAATGGAATGCTGCCATTTTGTGTTGACGGCAATGAAATGAGTCGGATGTTATATATCTATCAGTATTAGTAAATTTCCTATAAATATCAAATTCTAATTTATCGTTATTTCTAATAACTAATGTGTCAAGAAAAGGTAATTGCCCATTGTTCTCCTTTTCGTACGTAAAATTAATGGAAGGATATTTATTGTTTAATGTTTCTAAGAAAGTGTCCAAATTTTCTGTTTTAGTATCAAAAATAGCAAATATATCATCTACGTATCTATACCACACCCTTGGGAAACACTTGAGTTCTTTTTTGAATTGGGTTTCTAATCTGCCCATAAACAAATTTGCAAGGAACGGAGATAAGCAATTGCCCATCGCAGTTCCCTCTAGTTGTTTATAATATTTATTGTTGTACTGAAAAAAATTTTGATTCATACATAATTTTGTGAGAAGTAAATACTCATCAATAATTTCTTTCTTCAAATTATTGATTTCAAGTAGTTCCTTTAGGTGCTCTAAAGCTAGTGGTATGGGTACACTAGGAAACAATGAGCTTACATCAAAAGATATTAAAATTTCACCTTCTTTTAAGTGAACATTCTTAATTTTATCTAAGAATTCTAACGAGTTAGTAACCTCAAAGTTATCATACGAGATATTTAATTTGCCGAATTCTTCTACTAACCATTTTGAAATATTGTACGTTGGTGATTCAACAGCTGAAACAATAGGTCTCATGGACTTCCCAGGTTTATGAATTTTGGGAAGGCAATACAGTTTAGATAACTGTGGGTTACTATGTGTTAGTTTGAATTTTAGTTTATCGGACACAAGGTTTTTACACTGTTTTAAAGTACTTTTTACTTCTGTTATCATTTTTGATAACGGGTTTTTCTCAATTAAATCATAAGGACCAGTTTGAATCAAATTGTCTACTCTTTCAAAATAATCTGTTTTGTCTAGTATAACAACCTTATTTCCTTTGTCAGCTTTTAAATAAAAACATTCCTTTTTCTTCAGTCCCTGGATAACTTCAGTGTTTTTCCGAGAAACATATTTTGACTTATTGTTAACAACGTTTTTTGAGATTTGATTTCTGCAAGCCTCTCTAATAAATCTCCAATAAATTCATAGTAATCCCATATGATCCCAGATATACGAGAGGTCTAGAAAAAGTATTTAAAAACGTAGGTTTTAGAGTAGCCTACAAAACAGAGAATAGTTTGAAAAATCTCCTTGGAAACCCCAAAGACAAAGTCGACTTGAGGGAGAGGAGTGGCATCTATGAAATTAGCTGTAATGACTGTGATCTAAAATATGTTGGGCAAACTAAACGCTCCATAAACATTCGTTTTAAAGAACACATGGCACATTTAAGATACGGAAGAACAGAAAAGTCAAGCGTTGCCCAACATGCTTTGGAAAACAATCACCGAATAGGAATAAATAATCTTAAGTTGATTAAAAATGTATCTAATAATAGATTATTGGATGCATTTGAGAGTATAGAAATAGTTAAATGTGGTAAGAAAGCACTAAATAAAGACAGAGGGCCTATTCCCTATAGTCCCCTCTATTGTTTACTTGACAACGGTGCATTCGGGAGCAACCAAGTGTGACCACATTTACCTATAAATAGTCTCGGTTAGGATAAGTTACTTTAGTTTATATCATCTGCTGATGATGCTAACTTGGTTAGCGAAACGCGCGTCCAGAACGTAACAAGTTGTGGTGTAGTGTGGTTAGAACTCTTGTATTTTGATCTATCTTCCACCACAGGTTCCAGTGTTAGGACTTTTAAATTTATACTGGGTGACAATGAAACTACTACCCAGGGCGCCATTTGACAACGGCAATAACAAGAGATAAAAATATGGAATTTGGTGTGTTTTTGTAACATAAAAACAATTGATTATCGTTTCCGGTTTCGCCGGAAAAGACCGCGACTTCGTTATTTTGAATAGAACACCCTGCATATTTTATGTGTTTCTTTAATTCTCACTTATTTGTGTTTTATCGGAAAACGAAGTAGGCCAGGATAAAAACAATCACGGTTATTTACTCTTTGTTCAATCCTTCATGCAGCAAAATATCAAATAAAAATATTCCAAGTTTTGAAAAAATGCGTTTTTCCAAATCGATTTTTCAAGTTTTGTTCAGATCCTGTATCATAACTAACTGGAACAAAACCTTCACAACCCTATCCTCCTTTTTTATCCTTTATCCCATATGACAAATTCAACTTCCATAGACCGCTGCAACCTTGAAAATTTGTTTTCATGTTCATTGTTAAGGCTCATCTAAAGTGAAAATCAATATTACTAGCACTTATTTAATTATACCACTGGCAAAGTTGGACATGGATTTAAAATAATCTACTGTTCAAAGGACTCCTTTTTTAATTCATTTATATTTTAAAAAAGAAACGAATACGATAGGGTGGAAACAAATGAACCTCATTATACCTAAAGATGATTAATGTTAACTAATAAAAGAAATAAAAAAAAGAACGTACTTAATCATAATTAAGAATTTCAAAAACACGACCTTCTTGTTTAATTTTTCACCAATTTTCCGTAATACATTTTTTTTGAGTTATACTAATATTATTAATAGCACTAACAATTTGATTTCTGAAAATGCCCACATTTTCAGTTTGAGTTAAATAGACTTTTTCTTTGATATGACCCCAGAAGAAAAAATCTAGAGGTGTCAAATCAAGCGAACGTGCTGGCCACCATACATGTTGTTGAAAATAGATGTTGGGAATTTCTGCAAGAGGTAAATTGTCCAAAAAATCGGTTGTTTCTAGAAAGTTCAAATAAGTTTGTGCTGTAAGGAGCTCATTAAAAAATATTGGGTCCACAATTCTTGTTCCTAAAACGCCTAGCTACACATTAACACCAAAGCCTTCTTAGAAAGATCTTTCTCTAAATGAATGTTGATTTTCATTAGCGCAATATCTTAAGTTAATCCTGTCGGACATTCCCGGATTTGTGAGAGACTCATTCGAAAATAATATTAATCTATTAAAGTTATTATTATGATTAGAATTTTCCATAAACTATCGGCAATAGTCAACTCGCCGAGCAAAGTCTTTAACACCCAAGTGTTGGTAGATTTGGTATTTGTAGGGCTTGTACTTATATTTCTTCAAAATGTTCGTTGCGCTTTCTCTGTTAACTCCAACTACACTTTCAATTTGGCGAGTAGAAATACTAGAATCACCATTCATACATAACAGAACGTTTATTTCAGCTTTTTCACTAATATTGAACTTTCCTTCATGTGGGGAACTGTTTTCAAATTTACTAGCCACGGAAAATAGGCATAACGGGGTTGGTTTCTGTCGAGGTATCGCTCTGCGCAGAGTGTTTCAGCCTGCCGTTTATTTTGCAAGCCATAAACGAGAAACATATCTATTTGTTCCGTCCTTGTAAAACTTGCCTTTTTAAAGAGATTACAAAGAATGTTTAGTCTACACCAATAGAGACACGAAATAAAGCACGAGAATTTACAAAAAGTGCAACAATCTGCCAAGCCCACAAGTGGTAAAAGTTACTTGTCAAAATGCAATTGTTTTTAAAAACCATAGCAACCTCTGTCAAGGCTAATATGATTATTTTAATTTTAGCAAAACTTGGCTTATAGGTGGTTATCACACCATAGTCAAAAGCGGTGTTATCGTGCGGGTCATACGATTTATCATTTAAGTTTGTTTTTCTTTTATTACGTGTAATCATATCCTCCGCATAAAATCCGGAAGATGAATTAGATAGACCTATGATATTTTCATGTGAAAAAAGAGGATAAAGGTATAAATACCAGCAGTTGCAAAAATCTTTGAGCGATGTCAGTTCAAAGTCAGATTGGCGGGTTTTTTGCATCCACAACAGAAAAAAATGGTAATAAACCTAATAAAATATTACGAAAATGAAAATTCACCGGCCAATATCCAGGAGATAGTAGCAAAAGCTCTGGGAATTGGTATAAGGACTGTGCAGAAAAATGTGCATGAAAAAAAGCATAATTTACTACCGAAGAAGATTAAGAAATGTACACGAAAAAAGCCAAAGACAGAAGACTTAAGTGACAATGTAAAAAGGGATGTTCGTAATGCAATTTACGATTTATACACATTAAAAACAAATATAACCCTTCAAGTTTTAAAGGAAGCTTTAAACAATCGAGGCATATTGGAAATTTGACTAAAATCGTTGTCAAAATTAATAAAAATGTTGGGTTTTCGATATAAAAAGGACTGTAATCGAAGATTTTTATGCGAGTTGCCACATATAGCAAGTCAGCGTATCCAGTTTTTAAAGAAATACACGGAAAATGTTAATTCAAAATTTAGAAAAGTGGTATTTTTAGACGAGACTTGGATATTTAATAATGAAAGTGGTTCGAAATCTTGGCAGGACGAGTCTGTAAAAAGTGTCAAGAGAAAAAGGGGATGTGGGACGGGAAAACGGTTCATCACTTTGCAAGCAGGTTCCTCAACAGGATTTCTGTCAAGTGCAAGTTTACTGTTTTCTTCAACATCCAAAAGTATGGACGACCATGATAATATGAACTGTGAACTGTTTGAAAAGTAGTTATAAGAACAACTGATTTCAAATTTAGATGCTCCATCTTTAATCATTCTGGACAATGCATCTTATCATTCAAGAATCTTATATAAACAACCTACTTCATCTTGGAAGAAAAGTGATATTTATGACTGGCTAATAAAACAAAAACAAAATCTTTTACGCAATATGCTGAAACTAGAACTTCTTTCAATGGCAAAATCTATTAAAAAACCAACAATATATGTCGTAGATGAAATATTACTGGAAAATTGACATGAGGTTTAACGTCTGCCGCCATACCATTGTCAGTTTAATGCAACAGAATTAATATGGGCTGGGGCAAAATCATATTATTACGAGTTATAGATGTCGAAATAGAACCAATGATCATTGCGCCATTTGAGGACGACTCAGAAGATGCGGACTTTTTAAGTGATGATGATATTTTTCAGTCTATAATATTAAAAATTTCTGGAGGATTATATTAGTCTTTGACGTGTATAAATCATAAATTGCTAAGTAGTATAGCAGGGGCGGTCCTGGGACACCTCGATGGCATCTTGACCACCGATCGGTCCCAGGAGCTCTTCGGCTCACCTGCCTGCAAGAAGTGTTTACCTGTCACTTTTGTGCACCTGTCTTTTGCGTGACACCTGGTTTGCACAGGTAGGTGTGATTTTTGAAAAAAACTTCCAAGAAGCGAGCTTCGCGTCATCACAAGAGCCGAGCCTCGCCTCGCCGAATTCCCAGAATTGTTTTTCTGTTAATTAAAATGAATATGTTCGACGTAAGACTAGAGGTCAGGTTCGCAGATAAGAAAAGGTCGAGTACCGAGAATTGTTTTTCTGTTAATGTTCGACGTAAGACTAGAGGTCAGGTTCGCAGATAAGAAAAGGTCGAGGATGTAGATAAGGAGATGTTTGTGTAGTATTGAGATGAGCAATAATAATGTTGTTATAATAAATAATATTTATTTCGAATAATAAACGATAAAAAACGTATAGCGCTTAAAATAATTAATATAACGAGATTTGTTTTCAACTATTTAAAATTAATGTGTTCGAGCCACAAGAGTTCGAGTCTGGTCTAATTTTCTATTAAGATAATGGAATAAAACTCAACTTTGAAATAATTTGGATTTATTTAAATTTTCAGATAGAAATATAAAAAAAAGTCAATCCTTTCAAATAATGTTTATTAAAACAATATTAATAAATACACTATTCTTGAAATTTTCTTTTCTTTCTTTCGTAAAAAGCAAATTGTGCAATATTGTACGAAGTTTCCATTTTAATTCGGGTCCAGTAATTTTGAGTCGAGTTGTCACTGATGTTAGCATAGAAATAATCTTCATCCATCTGTCGCCATCCCCAATCATCTTGTGGCTGTGCTTGATACAGATGAAAACATTTGTCCATTTTGTTTGTCACGAGGTTACTTTTGGTATCCAAAAACTGTTGTTTGGTGGGAATGGGACAGCTATGATGTGGCTATAACAAAAAAACAATTCTATGACTGGGGTATTGATTCCTTGCAGTACAAGTCAAGTTCCGACGTCGTTCCAACAAATGACTGTGCTCTGTGAATGCGAATTGATTCCTGACAAAAGCAGAAATGTAGCTTACAGAGGTGACAGTAAATTGTAGCTAATGGTTCGTGTTTTCGTTGTGATCCGACATCTAATTTAATCTGTTTATTCTGTCTTGTAGTAGCAGCGGGCGTATATTTGACAGGGGTCAAGTTGTGAAATCTTTTGCGATCATTTGCCTCCAAATATTTGATATCAGTCGTGGTCTGAAATAATATTTTCAATTTAAATATTGCATTTATATTTAAAATATAACTATTTACCTCTTAACTGGATGAGACGGAATTTTTGAATATAGTAGATTACCCGTAACAAAAGAAGAATAAATGAAACTAAACATTGTTATATCCCCACGGTAGAGTGTCTGTGTTTAACTGTTGATAATAGTTCGTGTAGTTAACTATTCGCTTGTCGTCAAAAGGACTCAAAGCGGTTTTAATTTGATTAATAGTAAATACGTTATGCTTTTTGGATCTAATAAAATTTTGCGCAACATCGATGGTAGTATTGTTAAAAAGACACTGATAATAATCATGAAAAGAAATTTGTTTCAATGCTGAAGATTGAATACCCTTAGCTTTTTTAACAATTTTTTCTTTGTTTGCAGCGCTGTCTTTATCACTAAAAGTTTTAAAACAATACATTTTAGAACGCAAGCCGATAAATTCAGTCATAACCTGACCACAACATTCATCCTTCATTAGCCCATAAACTTTTTTATTTTTTTGTTGAATATTGTATACGTTGTCTTTAGGGTAATCTGACGTATCAAACATATGTATATTTTCCCTAATGCAGTCATAAATATTATAATTTGAAAATAGATAAATAAGACTGTCAGTGTCAGTGTACATTAATTTAGCATTAGACTGGAATTTCGGTATAATAAAATTGTAATGAAAATCGTATATTATCGTTTTTGAAATATCTAAAATAGACATACCGATGTAAATTGGTTTATTAAATTTTATGTTTAATCGGTTCATTTCGATTAAGACTAGATTTTCTGTAAAAATTTCACAACTGTGAAAATTAGGTTGTGAAATGTAATAATTTGCACCATATCTGCCTGACCATTTCGAAACTAATTTTATATCACGATATTTGCGTACATTTTCAATTGTTTTTCCATATGGTGCGTTATTCATCAATTTAAAGAAATTTTTTTCAAACTCGTTTTTACTGTTTATTCTGAGAGTAGTATTTAGGTCTATATATTTTTTTAGCCATGGAGATTGTTTAAATTTTAAACACCTATGAATTTTTCCAATTTTTAGACCCAATTTGGTGACTAGCTGCAAATTTTTGTGATGAATAACGTAACGTTTCTTATCATAAAGAGTGGTTAATAGTTTGGGAAGTGAAGTAGCTGAAGTTGGTGGTACTAAATGTTCAGGACAGAGTGGTAAATCCTTATGTGTTTCAAATAACTCTTTTGGATAATAAAGGTCCACTTCAAAAATATACCCATATTCACTATTATCGGCTACATCTAAAATATTTGTTTCCTGATAGATATCTTCAACCCACTGAAAGTCTCCAGTAGGCAGAGGATAACTCATAGCAGCACCATATAAATTTACAACATCGAAATACATGAGATAGCTAGATGGTTTGTCAGGGTTATATTCTACCCCCATATATTCATTATTAGCCTTAGCGTATCTATTTGAGCATTGTGAAATTCCCCCTCTTATACCCTTTTCAATAAACATGACCATATCAATATCTGTTAAGAGGTCCAATTTTACTTCACTAATTTTTAACATGCTATCAAATGCTAATCCTGGTGCTGTATAATAATGTAGAGGGTCCAATTGATATGTTTCCAAACAGACTTTGCGAAAGTTTTCAAAGACATCAACTAAAAGTAGGACATCGGTTTTAAGATACAATTCAGCATATTCTTGAAGCCTTTTAATTTTAAACGTATCCCACACCGTAGAAGCATGTTGATACTCTTCGGTTGATATGTTTGAATTAGAAATAGAACTATAAAATAGCTGTATCGGAGGTAAACTGTTATCTTGCAGTTTTTCCCAAGAGTCTAGATATTCGTAAGGAAATACCCCCTTCCTGGTCATTAGTTTAAATTTAACATCATCCGAATAGTAGTATCTTGTAACAGTTTTTTGGTGATCCTCTAAATAGGATGCTAGTTTTTCCAAGGAACTGGCCATAAAACGAAATGAATCGATAAATCTAAAGCTGATATCTGAATTTTCAATGTACTTGGTGAAAGATATGTATTTTTCTTTATTAAGTGGAAGCAAACTAATTATACCTTTCACTTCTGTAGAAAGGGCCTTGATTAAGAAGTGACTATCGTATCCTGATAGATTATGAAATATTACAGGCACAGTTTTTTTTTTATCTGAAAATTTTAAATTACATGATTTATGTGCAGCTCCTCGGAATAACCCCGTTAAATGACAATGGTCTCTTACTTTATAGTTATCCCCTAAAAAAGGTTCATTACAAAAATGACATGTTTTTGCTTGACAATAAGCCTCATTTTCTTGTTTACTTAGAGGTGTCATAGATTGTGGGTTTGAATATATTGAATTAACTTTATAAGCAATTTTGCCAAGTTCCCTGACAAACCATTCTTGACACTTTTCTCCAGTATATGAATGAAATTCCGATAGCGAATCATCATAAGAACATTTTAGAAAATATGAAATACTAAATGGTTCATGTTTTTGATATTTTTTTGATTTCTTAGTGCATTGCTTGTCTTCATACTTGACAAGCATGCTCTCTAAATCTGCGTAAATTGCAAAAGGAACCAATAATTTATTTGAGAAATTTTTAAAAGTTAAAATTTTTTCATTTTCCTTTGGCAATGTAATTTTACATTTATTCAATAATTGGCAATCTTTGGAATGTTTTTTCAAAATGGGTTCAGTTTTAAAATGATTGAGACAACGCTCGCAAAACCATTTTTTATGTTTTCTATTACCCATTTGGGTATTCAATAAACCACTTAATTTTTTTATGCATGCAAAATGAAATGTTGTGTTTGCAGGTTCGAGAAAATATTGTGTGTTTTCTAATTCAACGTTATTACAAGGTAGTATAAGTAAATTAACTGTATCTGTAAAATATTCTATTTTGCTTAATAATAAAGGTAAAATTTCTCTCTTTCTTAAACAAAAAACATTAATAGCTAAGTTGTTCATTCTTTCAAACTTGGAAATATCTTTTAGAGCAATTGGAAATTGAATTCCATCATATTTCAAATAGTGACTGAAATGATCATAAGATGACGTGCGTGAAACGTTTTTGCCTTTTCTGGGTCCACGTACAGCACACATGATAGCCCACAAAAAACAATAAACGTCTTTATTTTTAATATTGATAACACTTTTAGTTTTTTTTATGAATTCAGGCAATTGCACATAAGTGGAAGACCCCACGCTTATTGGATTAAAAGAATTAATATTTACTTTCAAGTACCAAATTTCACACAAGGCCCAACCACTGTCTCTTTCTTGAAATTCTTCAAGTTGAACCAAAATCTTATCAGTAACGTGTATCTTATACCATTCAGTCAGATTCGTAGATGGTTCAATTAGTGAATTTTTCGTTGTAAAATGTTTAGCGGATTCTAAATTTTGAGGTTTTATAAATAAACCTGAAAACACAACATTTACTTTAATCATAGAATTTTTAAGTTCAGTTTTGATCCTGTTTGAAAAAATACGAAAAGCACTATTTAAAAACTCTCTTGGTTCTTTCATCTTTAAATTGTTAATAATTCCCGTTTTTATTCTCCCTTTAAAACAAGAATCAACATCTTCCCAAACTAATTTTCTTTTTAATAGACCCTTGTTATTTTTTAAATGCAATTTAAAACGCAATAAAAAGTGTTTTAAAATTGACAAATTACTTTCCACTCTACTATAACTAGAAACACATGAACTATTTTTTAAACATTTTTTAATAATGGCAATTGATTTTTTTAGATAACGAATATGTGTTTGGTAATCTTCTTTTGTTTTAAGTAATCTACTTACCATTTCAGTTTTCTGGACCGCTTCACTTGAAAATGAATCTAGGACTTTGTTGCTGCTGGACGACATTTTGGTTTTTGTTTTCTTTTAGTGTAGTGGCAAGAAGGACTACAAAGACTGCAGTGTGAATAAGTTCGGTGTGTGTATGATAATTTATATACAAAACTCTTATCAATCATTCGCGTCATTTCTATTGACAACACACACACACACAAAGTAGCATGGTATCATATCATGTATATGTAAAATTTTCCAGAAGATAAGTCACGTTGCACCAAAAACATGTTTTATCAAATATAGGTCACGTTGCATGACCTTTGCATTTTTATTTTCCGTTATCAAATACAAGTCACGTTGCACGACGTACATTGCATTTTGCTTTTTCGTTATCGAATACAATTCACGTTGCAAAATATTAGGAAAATTTCTGTTTTTGCTAGTAATTATGATAAAAGATAAAGAAACATTTACTGTGGACGTGGTGTTATAATATGAAAATTTCCTTTGAAATTAATGAATACTTTTATCGTCGTCTACGTCAAAATTGCTAATTTTTTCAATGATAAATTTGTATTTATACTCATCCAGAGTTTGCGTTTGGTATCAGTTCTATGTCTATCCGTTTTTTGGAAACAGCCAAACGAAAATATTCAAGATGGCAACAGTACCCAGTACACTTGTTGTATTTTCTGAAGATAAAATAAACTTTCCTGTGCGTCACGTCTTGGTTGTTATGAAACAGCTTTTTCAGTAAGTATTTGTTAAAGTGTTAGTGAACGTACCATTTATTATAATAACAGCTCCTTTTATTACATTTTGTGCAAGAATTTATTTAGCTAGGTGCTGTAGCTTATTTTATATATTCCATAGATTTATATAGCACATTTTTTTTTTTAATTTTGAAAGCTTTTCAGTGAAGCAATATTTTTTATTTTTACAAAAATACTGAATATATAAAAATGATTCCTATGAGGTGTTATAAAACCTGTATTTAGAGAAGTTTTTTGTTTCCTTTCAGATATGGTGTTGATAGGATTCTCGAAAGGGATGATAAGGTGTATATACACCTTACTTATAGTCCCCGGAGAGAAACCTTGAAAAGAAAATTTGGAAATCTCCCCGTACGCTATCTACGGACAAAAATCAATAATGATGAGGAATTTAGGATACTCGAAAGAGTGGTAAAACGGTTCAGATTTAATCTTGTGGACGAGGATGTGGAAACAACTGTTAGTGAGCAACAACGACGAACACTACCATCAACATCATCGTCGTCGTCGTCGTTGCCGTCGTCGTCGTCGTCGTCGAAACGGCAAAAGTTGACTGTGGAGGAGGTCTATTCCTCCAGCGAGGATGAAGAGCAACAACAACAACAACAACAACTAGAACAAACAAATGTAAATTCATTTTAGTAATTTTAGTGTTCTTTTTTCAGATTTAAATATAGTTAGAATAGTATATTTATTCTTTTATTACAGAAAAATCAACTAACTTTGATAGAAGGTTATAATTACCTAAGCTTAAAAAAGTGTTGGACTTCAAAATCATTACATGATGTGATTGTTGCTGAGGTTCTGGATGAGGTAAAAATCATTAACCTATTACTAAAATCTTGTCCGTGCAGATCCTTTGTAGCCGGTGGTTATCCTAGTTATTTAGTAGGTCGAACCAAAACTTACGCAGATATTGACATGTTTATTGAACTTAGTCCTGTATGTGAAGCGGTATGTTTATTGATTTTAAATATACTGATAGAGAAACTTAAGGAAAATGGTTATAGAAGTGTACAAAGTATAACAACTGTAAATAATTACTCAACAAAATTTTTCTTACGAAATGTTGTCGTCAAAAAAGGTTTTTTATTACAATTGATATTTTTGAAAGAAAACTCTAACCATTTAACTTTTGAAGAACTAATTATACATACGATAACTAATTTTGATTTAGATATATGTAAAACTGCTTTATTTAGGCAAAATAATTTCGTTACATACAATTCAAATTAATCAAATGAAGAAAATTGAAAATTGTATTCCAAGAAATCTTAATCGTCGTGATAAATATATAGAAAGACGCCTTGAAAATGGATTGAATGTAGACACCTTAGCAATGATATGTCTGAAAAAAATAACATGTCTAAAAGTAGGATAACGATTTGAATAAATACAATTTACATAATATTTTAGTTTTTTATTTCAATCTTCATTACAATTTCTACATTTAAATGTATTCCAATGATATAAATTAAATACGTTTTCCAAGGTACAATTTAATGTGTTACTATCATGTTGCTGACAACGATATGACTTGAATATATTTTGTAATTCGGCCAAGGGTGGACATCCTCTTGTTTCCAAATCAATAACGGTGTAATTTGTTTTGAACAATAATCGGGTCAACCACTCCAATTTCTGATTTCCCTTTACTGCAATGATATTGTCGGTGTAGTCGTTATTCCAAGAGTCCACAGTGTCATATCCATTTTCTTCATTAATAAAATCTTTTATAAACTCAGTCAGATTTTCATATTCCAAATTTTCAAAAGCATCGTTTGACCATTCCAAGCCATGTACGTTGTTGGTTAACCATTTCATGTGATTTCTAATTTGGTCTTTGCAAAAGTCCAATTCAAAAGGAAGTTTAACTGAAGCATGTTTATAATTTTTATTTGAGGTATTAAGAATTGCAATTTCCTTGCACAAAAAAGTTGAGCTGCCATATTGAAATCCTTGTATATCTATTACAAACATGACTCTTTACAAAACGTTCACTATACTGCTGCTGCTGCTGCTGCTGAGACTACTCCACCTTTTACCGCGAACAATCGATGACTGACGTTTTACTTTTCACACTTTGAAATTTAATATACTTTAACTGTACTGGTTAAAGGATTGTATTTGACTAAACGATCGTGCAGAATCAAACAGAATGCTGAGGTATTGTTTGTTATTGTTTTAGTTGTTTCGAATTCAATGCGAATATCAACAGCTCCACCTTTTAGGATGTCTTCACCTTGACGTGAACAGTCAACAACAATTAATGCTGCTTTAGTCTTGTATGTTGTTGGGTCATAACACGGATCACTCTGATTTTTATAATAATAGGATTTTTGAAATTGTTGATACATTTCATACGCAAGCGCATATTTATTGTTATCAAAGTCCAAATTTAGATTATCGTATGGAAACATATCAGAGTTCAAATACACCTTCAAATTTAATAAACTGCAATGCTGAAAATGACTCGCATTTTTCGCAATATTATTTTTCACACCAGTTTGAAAACCAATGATGATAAAACGAGGCTTCTCCAATTGATTTGATGATTTCACTGCCCATGTGTGGTTTTTGCTTTGCTGCAGTTGTGGGTATTCATGTAGTTCCCAACTTCTGAACGCAATCGTTAATTCCCTGTTACTTTCAAATTGTTTAAGTAAACGTAATTTTTGAGTATCACTAACGGTAACATGAGGCATTTTCCACAATATCTTACTCAGTGTAACTTTATAGGTTTCCTTTTTGTCATTTTTTTGCATGATTCCCTCTGTATCAGAATTGCTTCTAATTAATATTAATTCTTGACGAATATTCATGATTATCTTATGAAAATCCTCCGTAAAACCCATCAACATTTTTAGCGGAATACAAACATTAAAACTACCGTTACCATCCAAAATTTTTGGATTGTCTTCACAATCCCATCCAGCATTCTGAAGTGCAAAATATTCAGCTTTCGAAAATGATACGTAACCTTTCATTGTTGTGGCTATGCCGGGATTTCGAACCCGATCGATAACCACTCCTCCTAGTTCATAGCGAATTTCATCAAACAAATGAACAATTCCGTTATTGATAAAAGTTACATTATCACTATAGGTATTATCGTTTTTAAGCAACTTTCCTTCAATGTATAAAAAGCTTTGACTCGGTAACGTGTATAAATCTTGTGTTTGTATTGGTATTCTAATTTCATCGTTATTGTTTAGAGTTGTTGAAGAATAAGGTTGATGTGTATGGTATTGATAATTTATGATTGAGTCATCATTTAGCACATTTTCTCCCACTTTTAACATGTTATAACTCATTGTCTTTGTGCCTATATCTACACTTGCAAACTAATATAATAAAAATTCTTTCCAAACTTGTAGTAATCCGTAATTTAAAACTACACCAAAATCTTTGTAATTTTCCAATTTTTAATTTTGATTTTTCTTCTTCTCGTCCTCCTGTAAACTGAATCCCAGTGAGAGTAGTACACGTTTGTTTTTAGATGTTAACTCCTTAAACGTTCTGGTGGAACTAATAGTTGTCTGTTCATCTAATTGGGTTTTATGACAATTTTCAAACGAGTCCTTTGGTATATTTAAAGAATTATGATTATACAGAAAAACCATTTTAAAGAATTCGCTTCAAATGTAACCTTATCGTTACTAGCTCGTTTCTGAAATTGACTAATTTCTTATCCTGATCAGTTATTTTAAGGATTATCTCATCGATATATCGTGTGCTGATTGGTAGATAAATAACATTCGATGGCTTCTCGACTATTTTGAAACCTGGTGGCACTGTTGGATAAAACAAATGGATAATATGAACTAAATCTCCGTTATTATAGGAATTTGTCACTAGATTACATTCTATACATATTGAATTCACTTTAAATATATTTACAGGATTATCGGAAATGTGTCTTTTATTGGGCTCGAGTTGCTTGCTACCGAATCCCAGTAAACTGCCAATTGAATTTTCTTTGCTGAAATCAATTTTACGGTTACATTTGATTTCACACTGTAAAGTGTTATGGTTCGCTTCCAAACGGAGTGTGATTGGATCCTTTTCTTTTGAATGAAATCTCAGATACGTCGTCAAATATTTTTGAATATCGCTAATTTCGTAGGATCCTTCAGGTATAACAACGTGCTCATCTCCACAATGAAAATTGTTATTGCTACTATCAATGTTAGGAATTGAGTTGTAACTTTCAAAATTTATTAAACCCAAAACATAATTTTCGTTTTCATTCAAAACAATGGGTGGATAAATTTTGGTTGAAAGTACAGACTCCGTTCCCGATAAGGTAAACGTATAAGACATGTTTAACTACTTTTCGGATCAAAGTATTTACATTAAATAAAACAAAAACTATAGTTATATTGGTATTTATTCTAAATCTACAGAATGATACAAAAATTTCAGACATAAGTGACCACATATAAACGAGTCATAAGGTTGGTAACAACGATGATTATAAAATATGTTACAAATACCATTAGGGTTAAAATATTTACACACTTCCAGAGGAGGTTTTAAATTTCCAAAACTATCAAAATAATAAACATTATTTCTATGTTTCCAATAAGCAGTCCAATGAGTTCCCGGTCCAGAAAAATTGTCTAAATTGATAATACCAGATTCGTTTTGGTAAATTTTCTTCGGTAATCGATCCTTCATAAACACTCCTCGAAAATAGGGTATTTTGAGTAGTTTAGTATACTTTTCAATATCAAAGTTACTTAAGGCACGGTTAGGTAAGATTATCGGTATTTTTTTTTCCTGAGATGATTTCCTAAAAAAAGGCCTAAACCTGTTTTGTATGGTTTTAAAAAGAGACCTTTTCCCAATGCAATGGATTCCATCGTCTTGTTGTGGCGTTCGCTTTCTTGCAATTGTTGTTTGGCAGCACGAGCATCAGATACGGCCTTTGCGATGCCGGCAGCTCCTCCACTTAACGCACCTAATGCACTCAGTCCCGCAAAAATAGGGATCAAAGGAAGAAAACCTCCAGTTTTTGGAATTTTAATTATTCTTGGCCGTCTGATTTTGGTATTATTAACTGCTTTCATAGCTATCTTAACAGCATCGTAAATATTGGATGGTTTTTGATTTAAAATAGTACCTTTAATCTTTTTCATAACTGATTGAAAACTTTTTAATTTTGTACTGCTTCTTTTTTTCCCGCTAACTTTTGGTCTTTTTGCCTTTTTGCTTTTCTGCTTCCGAGGTTTACTTTTTTTAATTGCTGCCATGTTTACTACTTTCTGTTGGAAAAGTTTTTAATACACTAAACGTTGAAGCCAGATAAATGAAAATATATACTATTTTTTAACTTTTTTTTTCAATGGACCACTAGCAAATTCCTCATGAAAATTATCGTCGTCGTCATCATCGTTTAATTTCCGCTTATTGGATAAGTTTGCCGAATTTATTTCAAATTTTAATTTTTTCCTATCCATTATATTATCATCAGAGTTATCTATCTTTCGTTTGAGTGCCCTATTTTGATGTTGTTGTTGTTGCAAATCTTGTTCAATCTCGTTCTCTAAGTTCTTTCGTTTCCTATCATCATCATCATTCTCAATAAAATTAGAAGGGTATTTCATTTTTTCCTTTATTTTCTTCTCATGATAATTATCATATTTTTGTTGTTTAATTTTTGTTCCCTTTTTGACTTGTTTTCGATACACCTTTCCAGTTTGACCTTTTACTTTTTCGAGTTTGTTTAGCAAAATCTCCATCTTTTTCACATAATCACGCATAGCCTTCACACTGTGTTCCATTATTGTTTTAAGATACTTCTTATCATGGACTCTATTGTATGACTGATTTAAATTGGGGTTATTACTCAAACTTATATCCCCACTGGTAGTACCCATACCTAGCTTTATTTTAGTTTGCATTGCAGCTGAAATACCTGCAGCGGCTAATTTTTCTTTCCAGGATGCATTCGATGAATTTATTCTGCTTAAAGCGTGTTTAAGTAAAATTTTATCTGCCGCATTACGATCTGATATGTTTTGATATTGTGAATAGGCAATATCATGATTTTTACATGCTTCATCTAACGGGTTAATTCCTTTATCACCACGTCGTAAACGTTTCTCTAATTTAGTTCCTGGACCACAATAGTTATACCCTGGAAGATGTAATTCAAATGGAAGTTTGTTTATCATTGAGTTTAACAAACCTTCCCCATTAATCGTTCGTTGTTGTTGTTGTTGTCGATCAATCGAATAATACCTCATTTTAAAAGAAGTAAATAAAGACTGAATATAAATAACAGCGTCTTATGGCTTTATAATTAGTTTTACATCGGATATTTAACATGGAGGAGAAAAAGAAGAAACATATCAAAATTGTGAAACAAAGAACATCTTTAACAGTAAATAATCATGATGTGAAAAAAAACAAAAATATTAAACACAGTATATTATTACCATCTACTGTACGATGCATCATATCGGGACCTTCAAACTGTGGAAAAACCAATATCATGCTAAGCCTTCTTGAACATCCCAATGGATTGAAATTTGAAAATGTCTACGTCTATTCAAAGTCTCTGTATCAACCTAAATATATGTATTTAGAGAAATTATTAAAACCAATAAAAGGAATCGGTTACTATGCATTCGATAATAGTGAACAAATATTATCTCCATCTGACGCTAAAGCAAATTCAATTTTCATATTTGATGACGTCGCGTGTGATAAACAGGATGTTATCAGAGAATATTTTAGTATGGGACGTCACAATAATATAGACTGTTTTTACTTGTGTCAAACATATGCAAAAATACCCAAACATTTGATAAGAGACAATGCTAACGTCTTAATATTATTTAAACAGGATGACTTAAATTTACATCATGTATACTCTGATCATATTGGTACTGATATGTCATTTGACAGCTTTAAAACCATATGTTCATTCTGTTGGAAAGAACCATTTGGTTTTCTATCTATATTTAAGGATAATAAAATTGATGAAGGTCGATATCGGTTATGTTTTGATAAATATATATATCTGTAGTATCACTTTTATAAATTATTACATAGTTGAACGTTGAAAGTTCATCATCATTATCATCATGGCTCCTGCTCGTACCGCGAAAAATAAAAAGGAAAAAACTAAAGATCAATCAGTTAAGAAAAAAATAATTTCAAAGAGAAAAGATATAAAGAATAAACTAGATATCTTAAAACATGGACAAATAGCCCACGAGAATGTATTTCAGCCTATAACAAAACATTTGGAGGTGATTGAGAACAAATTGGATCGAAAGAAGCACACTCCTGAAAGTTTGATATCGGAACTTAAAAGAAGGGAACAATTTTCTGATGACGATAACTATGATGATGATGATGATGATATAGATGACGAGGAGAAACTTTTTGGGGACCATAATAGTGAAGGGGAAAATGAGTCAGTGAAATCGGAACCTATACCCTCCACTTCTATCCCATTAGAGTTTAAGGATACTCCTACAGGAAACAAAATCACACATGCATATCAAACTGCACCAAAAATGAAAAGAAAATTATTTTCTTCCACAACAAAATCATCGTCGTCGTCGTCGTCGTCGTCACGGAAACCATATAATCTTAGAAAATTAATAATAAAAAACGTGCAGGATGAAATCGAAGAAGAGGAAATTAGGAAACAAAGGGAATATGAAAAAGCACTAAATCAAACTATAAGAGAAAAATCATTTTCCGATTATTCTGATCAATATCATAGTTTACCTTTAAAGTACATCAAAAAGTTTGTAAAGGATCCAAATAGTAGTAATTCTGATGGAAAATTCCAAGTAAAGTTTGATAAGGATATCGAACGGTTTTCTATCGGTAACAAAACGATAGATTTCGATGGAGCTGATTTGATAATTGCAGGAAAAAAATATAAAGGCACTAATGGATTATATGGCTTGTTATTTAATCAGAATGTTCCCACCATCTATACAAATGATGACGCAAAAAACTATACTCACATATTATTTAAAACAAATGCTATCAAAAATGTAAAATCAAGTAAAAATAAGAAATTTAGAAAATTTATTGAACCAATAATAAATAAAACTGAGAGTAATTATACCAGTCCAACTGATGATGATGTTTTGAAACAGGGGGAGGGAATGTCTATGAAACTTTCAAACAATCCTATTGATTACGTTTTTTGGGATGATCCTAATGAATTGGTTGAGAGATTGGAGCTACTAGTTGCGTCTCAGGCTGCTGGTAATACAAATCACGTTAACGAGATTAATGCCATTATTGAAGAATTACGAGAAGCCAATATAATAGAATAAAAATATGTCTAAATTTGTAACCAAAGTAAAAAAAGATATTGTTGAAGAACTCCATAAACCATCAAGAGTAAATTTTAAAAGGAGGAAGGTTATTATCAAATCTCTATTGGACTTAATGCAAGCTGATTTGGTTGATATGAAAGAATACGTACAAGAAAACAAAGGATACAAATATATACTCGTCGTAATTAACTGTTTTTCTAAATACGTTTGGGCTTATCCGTTAAAAACAAAAACTGCCAAAGAGGTATCTAAAGCGATGGAAAATGTATTCAAAGAACAGACACCTATACATCTCTGTACAGACGCCGGTGGTGAATTTACTGGAAAAGAAATGATGATTTTAATGAAAAAATACAATGTCAAACATTATTTAGTTTACAGTGAGAAAAAAGCATCTATTGTTGAACGTGTAAATCGAACCCTTAAAGGAATGATGTGGAAAGAATTTAGTCTTCAAGGATCATACAAGTGGTTTGATATATTAAAACAAATCGTTTATTCCTATAATAATCGAGTACACACTACCATAGGTTTAAAACCGGCTGAAATTTCAAAAAAGCATGAAAAACTGCTATTAAACACAGTTTATAATCAAATTAAAATGACATCGAAACCAAAATTCGAGATAGGTGACCATGTAAGAATTTCCAAATTTAGAGGAGTTTTTGATAAACAATACCAACCAAATTGGTCAACAGAAATTTTTAGCGTAAAAAAAGTTCAACTTACAAATCCAGTGACATACCTACTTCAAGATGCAGAAAAACAAGACATTAAAGGAGGATTCTATGAACTTCAATTGCAAAAAGTTAAATATCCAGACATTTATTTAGTGGAAAAAGTGTTAAAACGTAAAAATAATAAAGTATTTGTAAAATGGTTAGGTTTCAGTAATAAGCATAATAGTTGGATAGATAAAAATAATGTAGAGTGACTTAATAAAATAATTTTGTTTCATGTACGTTTTATTTATTATATATTATTTACATGTTTTCTACAAATAATTTATTTATCTTCAAACAGAAAAACAATATTTATAATTATATAACAACTTGGCGTTTGATAATGCACAATGCCAAGTAGTGCCATATGGATCCTTGTGAAAGTGACATTCGGGAACTTTCTTAAACTTGCTTAGCTTCGGTTCACTCTCCAGAGGTATTTTAAAAATTTTTTCTGCACTTATAAATTTTCTTAGAAAATTCACCTTTTCATCTCCTTTGACGTATATTTTTGGGGCATGATATCTTTTCATCACATGTTCTAAGACATTTGCTATTTCGTTCAAGTCTACTAAACCAGACTCCCATATTAGACCATGATATGAGTTTTCGAGATAAGATATCGTTTTTAAATCCTGGCCTTTTAACATGCTTTTGTTATATGGTGGTTTGAAAAGAAAATTTGAACAACGTGTTCCATCATACACAGCTAGTTCTTTTGGAATAAATCCAGAGGTACAATTAAATCCCTGGATATCAAGACACAAAATTGAATTTTCTCCTGCCATAGTTCGAGTTACGAGACACTATTGACGCCTAGTTCAATCTACTTTCTTTTATAAATAAAACTCTACCACTTTTTTTAATTATTATTCTATTGGTGAGTAAAAATCACGTGAATTTACATCACACCCACTAAATAAAACTAAAAACAAATAAAATAAACCATAGTAGTTTTTTTACATTTTAATTTCAATATTTTTGTACTGTTCTATTTTGACATTAAAATCATAGACCTAATACTATTTACACCAAATACATAATTCACTAAACAAGTATCACAAAATTTTAATAACTTTACTCTATGTTTTAAGTGTTTATTAATATTTTTTTCAACTAAACAATTACATATTTGACATAAAAATTGTATTCTTTCAAAATCCATTTTGTGTAACGTACAGGGTCTTATTATAATAAATATATAATTTGACATGTACTGTAAACAGTAGAATTTACACTAAAAATTTCTCCTAATTCTGTCTGACCAGTGCTGTAAACAGTGGAATGTGCACTAAAAATGTCTTTTAGTTCTACAGGCTTACAATCAAGATAAATATTTTTATTTCGAAAATATCTGGCAGTATACCAGTTACAATATATATCTGCAGGTTCATTAATATTCACAGGAACATATGTTAAGTTTGATACACTGTCTTTTAAGTGAGGCACTAGACCTATTTGCTGATTAGCCAAATTAAATATTTTATCGTTTGGCTTTACATTTTCATCAGGTTTTATTAAATCATAATGTATGTGAAACCATACATTATAACCAGTGTCTTGAAATGTTCTTAAACCAACATTTCTCAAAATATAATATCGTCTATTATTAATTAAAACAAAATTATAACTGCGCTCTTCTGGATAATATTTCTTTGTCGTCGTCGTCGCCGTCGTTGGTTGACTATTAGTTAGGACACAATAATTGAAAAGAATACCATAGAAAAGTAAAACAAATTTACTCATTATTTTGCAGCCTTCTCCTTCTTTCGTACTCTTCTTTTAAATAATACAAAACGGTATATCTATTAATACTCTTTTGTCCGTTAACCTCTTTGTGAATTTTTTCACAGCGGCAAAATGCACAGATGTTTGGAGATATTGAGTTCCCTTTACACTCTTGACACGTTCTGTTGACTGGAACAGGCATATATTACCACCAGTCTGGTTCGTGATCGACTGCTATTAAATCCTCTGTATTTTACATATATATTAATTACTTTAAGTGCTATACGTTTTTTATCCCCTGGTATAAGCTATTATTCGAAACAAATATTATTTATTATAACAACATTATTATTGATCATCTCAATACTACACAAAGATCTCCTTATCTACATCCTCGACCTTTTCTTATCTGCGAACCTGACCTCTAGTCTTACGTCGTCGAAAATTAAAACAAGCTATTCTCGGTATTTTTCCAAAAACTAATATTTTACGTATTTATTCAAACATTGCTCATCTCAATACTACACAAACATCTCCTTATCTACATCCTCGACCTTTTCTTATCTGCGAACCTGACCTCTAGTCTTACGTCGAACATTAACAGAAAAACAATTCTCGGTACTCGACCTTTTCTTATCTGCGAACCTGACCTCTAGTCTTACGTCGAACATATTCATTTTAATTAACAGAAAAACAATTCTGGGAATTCGGCGAGGCGAGGCTCGGCTCTTGTGATGACGCGAAGCTCGCTTCTTGGAAGTTTTTTTCAAAAATCACACCTACCTGTGCAAACCAGGTGTCACGCAAAAGACAGGTGCACAAAAGTGACAGGTAAACACTTCTTGCAGGCAGGTGAGCCGAAGAGCTCCTGGGACCGATCGGTGGTCAAGATGCCATCGAGGTGTCCCAGGACCGCCCCTGCTATACTACTATTATATAGACTGAAAATTGAAGAAATCGGATAAGTAGTTTTTTAGCTATGCAGCCAACAGTCAGACTGACAGACAGACATACCTACAGACAGACGGAATTGAGAAAACATGTTTTTCGGCATCTAGGGACCCTTAAACGTAAAGATCTGAAAAAATCTCACGAGGGAAGTAATAACTAATTATCTTGAAAAATCTCACGAGGGAGGTAATATATAATTATCTTGCGTTTTTAACAAAAGTGTATAATATTTTTGCAAAACAAAATTGTTTTGTTATCACAATACAAAAAAAAAACAAGTTTTCTTTGCACAGGGGTGGCCCGCATTTAAATAAATGACACTGTATAAGTAGTTAAATTTTTAGGTCAAGCGGGGCTCAATTTTTATTGATAAAAAAATCTCACTTTCATTACGTGGCTGTATTATATTTATTCGAACAATTAAGGCGCTTGCCATTTTGTGTATTTTTGTTTTTGCCAACCAAAAAATTTTAACTAAATACATATTTAGCGAATTTTTATTTATTCATTTATTTATTTATTCACAATTTAGGACACAACAGAACATTGTTCCACAAAGCATCCACTTTATACATTTATGTATTATTGGGTAATAACATTAGATAATTTTAGATAACTTAAAAATTTGCAAACAGTAACAACGACAACAACAATGATAATAACAATATCAGTAATATCAATATTATAAATTACAAAATAACATATATTAGCATAAGAAAAAAAAATTGTATTTTTTTTTAATTAAGTTTCAAAAACTTTAGAAAAGTACAGTCTTTTTAAATTAATTTTGAATGTAGAGATCTTATCACAAAACAAATCGATATCATCAGACAATTCATTACATGTAATTTGAAATCTAATTAATGGGGCGTTGCGTCCCAAATTTGTTCTGCGAAACGGTACATTAAAAAGCGAGTAGTTTCTGAGCTCCCTAGTAGGGATATTAAAGTTCAAAAATGACAAAAGGTGGGGAGAATCTACTTGGTGGTGGATAAGCTTATAAATCATGCAGACATCAGAAATACTACGGCATATTTCAAGGGGTAAGATTTTAAAATTACGGGCTACATTTTCAACTGAACAACCTGCTTTGAAGGCTAGTCCTTTTAAAAACTTGTTTTGAATCGCTTGAAACCTATTTATGTGTACTTTATAGTTAGGATTCCATATCACTGAAGCAAATGAAAGCTTTCTATGGACAAACGCAAAATACAACGAAAGAATCGTCCTAGGATTTCTGAAAACTCTACAACTTCTAGTAATAAATCCCAGCATCCTACTGGCTTCTGCAATAACTTTGTCGAAATGTAAAGGAAAGGACCACTTGTTGTCCAGAATTACACCAAGATCTTTGACATGATCGACATTTTTTAGGGATTTATTGCAAATTTTATAATCGTATTTAAATAAATTAATATTTTTGGAAAAGGAAATTTAGAGGCATTTGTCCAAATTTAGGAACAAACTGTTCCTATTACAATAAATAAGCAGTCTGTTCAAATCCTCCTGTAGTTTGAGTTTGTTGTTTAAATTGCTATCTTAATAACATTGCGTAATATAACAAAAAAAAACTATTTTCTTTCTCCCTCTATATTTGTAAATAGCCTATCGAGATTTAATAGCTCGATAAAAGAATCACACAACATTTTGGTATTCACTGTGTTTTCTGATTTGATTCATAATGTTGGTGACCTTTGGACCCGCATTCGACTATAGGTTAAGTTATCATTAACTTAACTTTCATAAACAACTGCAAAATTGAAAATTAGGTACCCTATTTTTATAATGTTATTATTTATCCAAAGCGAAAAACAGTCAGTCGACCCCTTATGGTACAAAATCTGATCAAAACTTGAACAGTCGATTTGCGAAAAACACTTTTTTTCTTAAAAATTCGGAACATTTTCTTTTTTGAGATTTTGTTGAATGAAGGCTTGAATAAAGAACAAATAGCCGTGATTGTTTTTATCCTGGGCTACTCCGTTTTTCCATAAAATACAATTAAATGGGAATTATGGCACATTTTTAAGAAGCTTTATTTGGGAATTTATTAATTTTAGACATAGGTTATGTTATACAAAAGTTGCTTTAAAAGAGAGTTCAAAAAACATAGTTCAAAAAACATAAAATATACAGGGTGTTCTGTTAAAAAGTTAAGTCGCGGTCTTTTCCGGGGAAACCGGAAACGATATTCAAATTCCATACTTTTATCTCTATCCTTTTTCAAATTGCGCCCTGCGTAGTTGTTTCATTGTCACCCGATATGGTCTATAATTTATAATAATATTCCTTATGAAATAAAAAATTTCGAATATGAATCATTTAAAAAACATATCAAAACTTTTAATCGTGCGGTATGATTGGAAGAGTGATTATTACTCAGTAATCAAAACCCTACCTGTACCATCTATTAGGTTACCTTTTATCAAGTTTTAGTTAGTTTTTATATAGACAATATTAAATTGTAATATTTTTATTTTAATTTATATGTATTTAAATTACTTGGCACAAATAAATCATTAAAAAAAGTTCCGGGAGTTACGTTCCTGTGAGAAATGCAATTCTGCATTTATGCACTTGCAATTCTTAGACTTTTATCTTTTCGTTCTCATGCAACATAAGCATTACTGAACTTATAAATATAACTAAAATGTATTTTGTAGTGAGTTCTCTTTGTACGCTTATGAAATAAAATTGATTTTTTAAAAATAATTTCTCGTGTTTCGAGTTGTTAACTGGCGCAGTCGGTAGGATTATTGCCAACAGTCGCGCATCGTGCGTATTTTCTGGTTTCGTCTCAACGATTTGTGGCAAAAATCGGACAATCAAAAAATCTTCAGGGTGTACCAAGAAACTCAAAATTGACCAGGGATTTGGAACAGCATCGTCCAGCGTCCTATTGGTGCGAGTTTGGGAACACACATCGTCCCACACTCATAGCAGCTAACCAGGGAAAGGACCACATCGCCTCTCCTATTGGACCCTAGTTTAAGAATGAGAATTGGAATTATCTTCAGTACATTGCTGTAAGTGCTTCCTTTCAATTTTCCTTATTTCATTTTATTTTTATCCTATCTTAAATATTGATATTTAAGTCTCTTGTAATTCCTATAACTGGAAGATTTAACTATATATATATTAAATCTAATACCTTTTTCTAATTTAATTCAAATAAGTAAAATAATGACTACTGAACCTAATTTACAACTAGTCAGATATCAGGCAGACAATATTCCCTTATTCGATGGGAATCCAAAACAAATAAACAGATTTATTAATGCTTGTGATAATTTTTATAATAATCATAGACATAAAACTGACAATAATGCATCTATAAATGTATGTTTACACGATACTATATTAAGTAAACTTGTAGGTAGGGCAGCCGATATTATTTGTTCTAGAATAGAATTAAATACATGGCCCGCAGTAAAAGCTGCAATAATTTCGACTTTTTCAGACCATAGATCGATTGATTGTATTATTCAAGATATAATAACGTCCAAACCGGAAAAAAATGAAACACCACAACAATTTGGCCTGCGTTTGCAAGACGCTCGCAGTTTGTTATTTTCCAAAGTAAATTTAAGCAATGAAACGCAAGCTTTAAAACTTTTAAAAATTAATGAAAACGGAAATTTAGTATTAAAAACCTTCATAAACGGTCTAAACTACCATATGCAACTTATGGTTAGATTAAAAAATCCAGTTACTTTAGAAGAGGCAATGAGCTGTGCCTTGGAAAAAGAAAATTTTATGTATTATAAGAACCGTAGTAACATATAACAAACCCAAATTTTAATTCACAAAAACCAAAAATAAATTTGCCTACACAAGCACATTATCCTGCTAATATGAGACCAATATTTTCGAATTACCCCGTTCAGCAATTTTCAAATTTTATGCCTTCTTATAAACAACCAATCCCAAATTTTGATAATGGAAATAATCAATTTATGGGCTTTGGACAATTTAGGCAACCCGCAAATAATTTTAGACAATCGAATTTCCCAAATCAAAATTTTATGCAAAGAAACACTTTTACCCCAAGATCGTCTTTTAACCCCCAAAATCAACGCCCAACTTCTTCTGGAATATCACGTCAACAAAAGCCTGAGCCGATGGATACTTCTTCAGGGAACACAATCCTTAGAAGAAACCAACAACCACATTCTTCACAACGTAATATTGTTGTAGAAGAACTATATAATCAATCAGTCGAATCGATAAATACCGATAATGATCAAAATGAAAATTTTCAAGCTAGCAATGCTGAATTTCAATATTATTACCAGGAATACTACCATTCAAAATGGGAACCGCTAAACTTAAATCCAATCACTGGATATTCGTTCAAAATATTAACCTAACCCCTTTAATTAACGAATTTCAAAATATTCAAAAGCAAGCAAAATCAATATATATAAACATTCAAAATAACAGCGAATACCATAAGGAATATTTTAATTATTTTAATACATTATGTACACTTGAAAAAAGAATAGAAACTTTATTAGAACAAATTGTCCCAAATCAAGAAAATTATCGTAGTAAAAGATGTCTTTTTAACTCCTTAGGTTCATTCATAAAAAGTATAACCGGAAACTTAGATCAAAATGACGCAGAGCAAATTGATGCCAAAATCACGAAATTACAAGAAAATCAAAATAAATTGAAAATTGACGCTATCAATCAAATTACACTTTTAGAATCCACTATTAATAAATTTAAAACCATTATATCTAATATCACACATAACCAAATGGTACTAAAATCACGCATTTTACAAAAAGAAAATATAATTAATAAAGTTCAAATGAAATAAATAAGCAATCACGAATTTTATTTAATATATACAATAATCAATCAAATAACAACAATTTATCAATCAATCTACGATATTCTGAATAAGATTGAAATAGGTATCACTTTTGCAAAAATTAATGTACTTTATAATTCAATAATAGAACCAAATGAACTATTTATAGAAATAAAGAAATTACACGATCATCTAGGCTCAGATAAACTCCCTTTAGAAGTAACTTATAAAAATATACTTAATTTCGAAAAAATTATAGAAATTAAAAGTTTCTTAAAAAACTTTAATATTGTATTTATATTTGAACTTTCTCTTGTGGAATCGGAGATATATCAATATTTTAAGTTATTTCCTTTACCAATTCCCAATAATCGATCATTTCTTGTAAATATTTCTTATAAACCCTACCTAGCATTAGGCAATACAAAATATGCCCATATGGACCAAAGATGTCACGAAATCCAACCACAGAAATATTTGTGTAAAGAAGCCCACACCACGTTTGTCGAAGACAGCCCCTCCTGCGCTGTTCAACTTATCAAACATCACCCAAATATTACGTTTTGCCACCCATTCGAAACTCAACTGCACGAGATCCAGACCACAAAAATAATCGACGACAAATGGCTGATAACAGTACCAATACAAGTAATTGCCGTCATAAATTGTCAAAAATCCAAAGATAACATACCCCTATATGGTTCCTATCTTCTTGAGTCATCCCCAGGATGCAAAGTACGGATAAAGGCAATTACGCTTGAAACATATAAATCAAGCCAATTAACATTTAATGGAATTAATCTACCTAACCTTAATTTAAGCCTAATTAAGGAAAACCGAGATTCATTCTACAACCCTCCTAGTATGGAGTTAAACTACGTAAACCTAAAAACTACTAAAGAAATCGAAGCCAAATTGGAAAACCAGAAGAAATGACCACAACGATTTATGTTAAGAAGACCAGCTTTTGGACAATTTTACTTTACATATTCATTTCAATAATTCTTATATTTTTCATATACAAAAAACTTGTAAAAAAGGCTAAGAAAAAATAATTAAATGCAAACTCTAATACTTCAGATATTGAAGAAAATAATAGAATTTTCTAAACTATTAATAATCTTTAAAAATTTTTTGGTAATTTTTTGAAAACACGTCTTTAAAAACGTGCTTTCAACTAAGAGGGGAGGAGTTACGTTCCCGTGAGAAATGCAATTCTGCATTTATGCACTTGCAATTCTTAGACTTTTATCTTTTCGTTCTCATGCAACATAAGCATTACTGAACTTATAAATATAACTAAAATGCATTTTGTAGTGAGTTCTCTTTGTACGCTTATGAAATAAAATTGATTTTTTAAAAATAATTTACCTATTTTTTTTTTAATTTAAATGCACAAATATGTGTAATTATAAAACGAAAGCGAGCTCGGAATCAAATCACATTACTAAGTCCAACATTCCAGTCCGTACCTAAACTTAATGTGACCGCTGAAAAATTTCAATTGATAAAATCAAGAGCTCAAGCCTACCGCCTGACTGCCAAAGTAAAAAAACAAATGCCATTCTTCACCATTAATTCGTCCTCGTCTCCCGGTCATCTTCAGTTTTAAAGGCAGGCTTTAAACTGGATTGTCTATCTGTATATAAAATTCCTCCGCATCATTATATCGTTTCTAAGAAAAAGTGGATCGTTGTGGCATTTTAAAACAAGGGGACCATTCTTCTCTGAGATCGGATCAAGTCGGTTGAAAAAGATTCGGAATTCTTGCGGTGGTCAAACATTAGACCCTCATACGAATACACGTGGTTGTTTAATTTGTGTTATTTTCAGATTAACAATGAGTGTGATCGATTTAAAAGGTTAATACCCAAAATATCCCGTATTTCTGTAAATTTATACGAGGAATTCGAGTTAATTAAATTGCTGTTTTATGACCCAAGTTGGTATGGTATGTGCTGATTTTATAAATACACATTATGCAATTATTTGAGGTGACGTAACTGATTTGGATCACTCAATTTTGATTAATATTAAAAATACCAAAAACAAAATTGATAGAAATTTCATTGTAAAAAAATTAGGTAGCGATACTGCAGTGGCGGCTATTCAGGTGAAGTAGGTGAAGTAAGTGAAGTGCTAATTCACCAGGAAAAATAAACAAGCAAACATCTAACTATATTTATTATATATCTCCTAAAATTTTAGTTTTCACATTCATATATCCACCTAATTGGTAAAAAATAAACCGTACATTTCGAATAAATATTTTACTTGACCATTGGCGGCATGTCTTTTTAAAACTTTCGATCGAACTTTATTATAACAACTATAACAGTATTTTTAAATGTGTTCAGATTATTTGTTGCGTTTAGATTGACAAACAAAAATCTTTTTTGGCTTTTTCACAACTGAATAAGAATATTTAACTTTATGTAATTATATTAAATATCTGCTTCAATTAATTTAAAGTTAAATATTCTTATTCAGTTGCGAAAAAGCCAAAAAAGATTTTTGTTTGTCAACTATAACAGTGGCGCAAACCGCTTCGACTTTGCTGGAGGTGCTATGTTTAGTTTACGATTTTCCTACTATGTTGCCATGATAACGCGTACCCGATAACGTCGAGCCAAGCGCCATACAACGCTCTCGGTGAATTGCAGGCGCAGTACACTACACCCACGTGTCGTTCGGTTTGCGGTGGTTGTTTACTTTTATTTTCGCGGATTTCGCTGCAACCGGTGAGTTCCTTTGCAGTTAACTTGACTGTTTTGTGTTATATTTATTTATGGTGTGGTTACAACTTCAAATTCGAAGTTAGTAAATGTGATTGTTCAAGACTGGAATAAATTAAAAGACGGTTTTGAATGTATTATAAACTGTGACAAAACTGTGACATTTTCTCAATCACGGACATACTATATTATTAGTTATTTTTTGCGCTAATGTCATCAGTTTCGTAAATTACTTTTAGTTCAGATCGCAGTAACACTCGCACTCGGTCGAAGAACTCGCCATAATGAAGAATCTCTTCTTCTTCATTATGGCGAGTTAAACGCATCTTCTGGAAAAGTTTTTCCTTTAAATGCATCAAAATTGCAGAGCTCGAGGAATTTAAAATCATTTTGACCGTTAAATCTATAGTTTATTTGTTGCTGAATTTGATCGATTATTTCATAAAAGAGGCGTCTTTATGATGCTTGAACATCTCCCACCTTGTTTGTTCGAAGAAGCTTGGCTTGTAGCTCTACATTTAACGTCATCGTTTTCTCCCAAAATAGGTCAAAGTCATCTCTTTTTTGGCTTAACATGGACTTAAACTCATCCACTTTTTTTAGGCAAAAAGCAATGTCATTTGTTTTAGTTTGTAATATATTAAAAACTTTGTCCGAGAATGGAAATATTTCTGAAAATATGTTCAACAAATAATTAAAATTAAAATCTTGTTTCAAACAGTCTAAAAACCCCCTCGAACTGTTTATTGCTTTTAAGTCCCACGTTTCATTATTTTCTATTATATTCTCAAATAGTTCAATCAGTGATTCACGATTTTCAGATATTGTTAACACAAGTATTCCATTCTAGTTCCACCTAGTAGGAGCTACTTTGGGCAATCGTTTGTGGACCATGGAGTCCAAAGCTTGTGTACGTTTTGTTGACTTGGAAAAAAAAGCAGCCATGCTACTTAAAGTAATGAAAAATATTTTACACTCTTTAATGTGACTGATGGACTGGGATAAAACTAAATTTAATTTATGAGCAAACACAGCACTTGGGAAAGTTTCTCGAACTTTAGCTTGCAGACCCCCTAATTGTCCTACCATCACTGCAGCTCCATCACAGCTTTGAGCAACTAATTTTTTCTCTCCATTAATTTCTTTAGTAACGTTACAAACTACGGTATATAATGCATCTGCTGTACGATTTTCGGACACATTCTTAAAACCTAAAAATCGCTCTTGAACACTTCCGACTGTTTTAACGTAGCGTACTACTATAGATAATTGGCTAAAATTAGTGATATCAGTTGTTTCGTCCAGAATAATAGAAATGAACCGCGCCTCGCCAATCTCCTGCTTAATTCTTTTTAGAATAATGGTTGCAACAGCGGAAATTAAATCATTCTGGATTCGATTCGACGTTCCGCGAAAAACGCTAGACTGCTCTAAATGATTTTTTAAGCAATCATCATATTAAGCCATTAAACTAAGTAAATAAATAGAAACCCTTGTTTCGTCATTACCTCTAAATCCCAATTCGTGCTGTCCGAGAAAACAAACAACATCGATAAGTCCTCTTCATTTTTATCGACTAGTTCATTGTGTTGGCGGTGACTAATTTCCAACTGTTTATTAAAAGCGTGTTCAATTCTGGTTTTGCCGAAGACTTTTTCTTTTATGACGGCCTGCAAATGCGCTTTGGACATAATGTGTCTTTTTACAGCTTTATGGAAAAACCAGTTTTATTCCAGAGACCTTTTTCATTTTCAAAAAGTAAACATGGCCAACAAAATAATTTACTTATATTTTCACACCCTGTTAGCGATTTAAATTGTTCGTATTGTTTTTCCGGATAAAAATGTCTAATACAGTTTTTCATTTTTGTGGCTAAATTTTTCATAGGCGGTTTTGCCCTTCCTTTGGAAATTATTTGAAGCTTATCAGCGAAGTTTAATGTTGAAAATTCCTTTATTATTAAGGCACACACCACACACACTCTTACTAAATTCTCCAACATTTTCAACGTTATTACCGACAGCCGTAGTTGACGGTATTTGCATATCCACGTCCGCATTATTGTCTTCCATATCGCACCATGCACGACGCGACGAACGTATCACACAACACACGGATAGGCGTTCAAACAAAGAACCTACTCCAACGATAGCTTCCGCCCCCACTTAAAGCACACGACTGAAATGCAAAAATTGCAAACAGCCGCTGGAAAGTTCAATAACCTCTGGCTCGATTCACAGGAAATCAAGCATACAGGACTTGGCTGCAGAGAAGCTAGTGGCCCGCATAGGTTCTATTCGATATTCTGTTGTGCCTGGGTTGGAGTCAAGGCCGCATTTATTATGGGCTTGATAATTAAGATAATATTTTATCATTTTTAATATATTAATGGTTTCTTATTTCAAAAATTATATTTTAGAAGATGTTTTGCAATTTTTTTTGGAGAAGCACTGCTTCCCTTGCTTCCATGGACTACACGCCCCTGAAATTGTTTTCGCTTATTTTGACAATATCGTCGACAAGTGCTTCAGTGGAAAGATGTTTTTCTTGCTTCAAATGTGTAAAAACGTATTACATATATACAAAATCTAGATATTAGAGTATTTGCCACAGCTTGAATACTCAGAAAATACTCTAATATCTAGATCCGTGCGACTAACTGAAACACAGACGAGACAAAACAAACTTAAGGTAATATCTAGTGCTTTAAAGAAAAATGGCTACACAAATCGCACCATAGAGAAAGCTATTAATGCACAGGTTTCCCGAACAACGAACAACAAAAAATACGAATCAGGAAAGCAACGAGTAGTCCTACTATATGTAAAAGGCACAACAGACAGAATCGGAAGAATTCTGAGGAAACACAACATACAAACAATACACAAGCCACAAACAACTACAGGTAAACTACTCGGAAACCCAAAAGATAAAATCAAACTGGAAAACCACGGAGTGTACAGTATTCCGTGCCAGGACTGTGAAAAGTTGTACGTAAGGCAAACTAACAGGCGAATATCAGCAAGAGTGGAAGAGCATAAACTCAGCATCAGAAATAAACAAACAACCTCAGCTTTATTTCTACACCATCAGGAAACCGGCCATAAAATAAATTTCGATGGGTGTAGAGAGATTGCCAATATAGAACATTATAAGACCAGAATAATCCGAGAAGCCATAGAAATTGAAAAACAAGGTGATATGAATAAAAGGGACGAATCATTAAAACTACCAACAGTATGGAAGACAATAATCGACAAAACTAAAATCGCAAAAACTCAAGCGCAGTTAGCGCAACAACAACAGCACCATCCGGAAAACATAAATAACGACCAACGCCTGCGCACATATAACCTTCGGCCCCGAGTGGGGGTATAAAAGGAAGCATCGCAGTCACCAACACTTCAGTCTCTATTCGGACGCGAGAAAGAAAGCTTCGAAAATGCCAAATGTGATTTTGGCGAAACGTCAGCAAAACTGTTCTTTTCAGAACGTGTACGGATGTACACCCGGAATGAAAACACATTATATATATATATATAGGGTTGCCATATATTTTTTAAGAAAATAACGGACGGACGGCCCTGATCAATATTTGACAAAAAAAAAGCTTTGGACGTTAGGCGCGGTGCGGGGCACCGGGTGATTTTTGGTTGTAAATAAAACAAAACAAATTATTAAAAATAAATAATATATTTATTTTATGATCAGTAAACATAGACATAAAAAAAAAGAAACAAACGCAACGAGAAATACATAACATAAATTAAACTCTTTTTCAGTAAACAAATGGAATTAAGTAACCATAGAAAACAAAACCCAAAGTTAATTAATCACACCTACATAATATTTCGAGATCAGATCAGAGAGCAGATGTTTCACAGGCTTTTACGTCTTCTTTAAACCACTGATATTTTTCAGATGATATGACTTTTTTTAAAAAGTCTTTCTGAGTTTTTATTTTATTATAAAAGGATAGACAGTCCAAATCTGAGTTAACTTTTATCTGAATCAAGGATTGTACCGTTGAAACATCAAGCCTACCTCTCTCTGGTCTCCAAATATTATTCATTAAAGAAAAAATCCTTTCCACCGCAGCCGATGTTCCAGGCAGGCATAATGTAAATTCCACCATCTTTTTTATGTTTAATAAGCTATTAACTTCTGACCTATCAAAAATGGCTTTCCATTTCTCTGCAGGAATAATTAATTTATCCAAATCTTGTTTTATGTTTTTTAAAATGTTGTTTACTTGAGTAACTTCATCAAATAAATCATCAATATTAATAAGTATATTGCTAGTAAATTGACTATTAATTATTCCTGCAGTAGTGTTTATAGGAGACCATTCGAGTTCCCTCTTGTGCTCCCATAAACTCAGATATGTCAAACAGTTTTGGTAAAAATTATCAATAACAAGAAGCAGTTTTTGGGAATCAAGATCTTTATTTTTGTTAAAAAATTGCTGAACCAAGAATGGTACAAATGTTTGTTTTTGCCTTTCCTCTAGTTTTGCTACCAAATCTTGATACCATGCATAAATTTCGACTGCAGTGGGTCGTTCTGCTTCCATTTTTAATACTGTATGATTAAAGAGCTCCAGTATACCATGAATAAAACAAAAAAAAATTAATTTGTAAGATCTAGAAATTTTTTAAAACATTAGGGCAATTTTCTTCGGATAAAAAAAAAGATTTAAGACCATCAAATATTTGTAGAATTCTGTGAATTGCAGGAAGTAAACTTAAAAATCTAGTAGAGGAATGACTAAGGACTTTTTTATATTCTACTTCCGCAAATTCACAAAATTCTTTTAATCTTTCTGTTCTTACTGTATAAATTGAAAAGTATTTAAATATTTTCACAACAATAAATTCAATATCTAAAATAGGAAGTTTATTTACAGTGTTTTGTATGCAGTTATGCACAATATGTGCTGCACATCCAATTCCTATCAATTTATGACCTAACTTATTTTGAAATTTAGTAAAAACATTTCCTGTGCCTTTCCTTTTAGCACCCCCAAAATTCGTGTTCATGTTGTCAGCACAAAAACAAATTACTTTTTTAGTTAATTTACGTTTTTTTTAATGTTTTAAAAACATAGTCAGTTAAAATATCTGACGATTCGCTTGGCAAATCAAGAAATTCTAATAATTTCGTATACACTTTATTTTCAAACATATACCTTACCATAATTGGAACTAATTTTTTATCCAGTCTATTTGAAGCGTCAATAGTAATGGTAATAAAGTTTGCAAGTTGCATGTTTCCCAATAATTCATTAAAAATATCTGGAGCAATAACACCAACTATAATTGCTTCAGTTTTAGTTTTGGCGCTACAAAATTTTGAATCATACAAATCATTAATTAGTTGAGGTACAGGTAGATGAATTAAAACTAAAATCATGCTGAGCACTATGATAAGCGAAAGCTGCTTCTTTTGCTGCACAAATTAAATCACTATCTGTAGGTTCCACTTTTTTGAAAAATGAAGTTACAACTTTGCTTATATTTGTCGCATTAGAAATTGTCTTGTGTTTCTTAGTGATACTATGCTTAATTATGTCACGACGACCACCTTGAGCAATTGAGAATTCAGTGTTACATATTGTACATTTGGCCATGTTTTCAAATTTGCCTTTTTGAATAAAGGAAAAGTCTTTTTCTAAATCCGCAGAATATTTGCATTTGCGTTTCCCCATTGTTAAATATTGAAGCTAAAAAAAATAATATGCTTTACTATAATAACATATCAAACAAAAACCCATGCTAACTAATAACTATACATATTAGAAAGTTAAAATAAATTTAACTAGGTTCATTTTAGCATTAAAAAAAAAGCAGTCCTTACCTGAATATGTTTATTTCTAACTGCAAAATTCGAGTCTAGCTGATTTAGGAACTGCACATAACATTACACTTTATCTGCAAATATTGATCTAACCTTTCTTTATTTATATATTAAAACAAATGATTTTACAATGACTTATATAGGGGAATCCCATCTATCCCCGTGTCGAAAACCTTATACCTTATCTCACTACACATAGATGACGCCATGCACTTGAAAAAATAATATAATATATAGGATCGTGTTTAGAACCGTATTTTGCTGTGGTATTTTTTTATTTATTTTTTAAGTTGTAAAAGGTTATAAAAATAACGGACAAAGGACTAAAACGGACCGGACAAACGGGCTGTTTAAAAACAACGGACTGTCCGTTAGAAAAACGGACGTATGGCAACCCTAATATATATATATATATATATATATATATATATATATATATATATATATGCATGGCATGGTCGTTTACGTTACCCATTAAAATGCCTCTGATGTTGTAAAGTAAACTCTTCCAATATTTATTTTAGATCGCTTATTTGAAAAACGAATTAACAGCCGTAAACCGAAAACGCTGAGCAAGTTCTTCGTTGATTATCGGAATATTTACCAAATGTTTTACTGTACGTCGCCCGTCGTACATTCCCGGAATCATTATAGTAGCGTACATCTTCAAATAAAACGTCTTCTCTTGGCAGGTTAAGTTGAGAGTCATTCTCTTAAAAGTTTAAAAAGTTTTACAAAAGAAGTGTCTTTGCCTCTTATTTTTGTAACACCTGTATTTTGGTTTGCCTTAAGCCAGGTATGGGCAACCTTTGCTTAGCAGAGAGCGTAATTTCGAAACTTAATTAGGTGGCTTGATGTTTCAACGCCAGTGATTAAAGAGGCCAAAAAAATTCACAATTTTTTTTATTTATTAATTATGCTAGCATAATCAAACATATAAAAAACAAATTAACAAAAACAGACAGAAAAATCAAATAAAAATTAATGAGAAACTTGAGTGTGAAGCTGAGAAACAAGATGATTAATATTGATACGATGCTTATTTTTATTAATTTTCGTGATTGAAAAAAGCTGCTCACTTTATACGTGCTACCGAATGTACAAATTACACTGGCCGACAAGATTTTTCTAACACAGGCCAGCTCATTATTTTCATAATGGAAATACTCTCCCAATAATAAAAACAATTGGAAAGCCCTAATACGTACTATTTTTAATAGCCTAATTAGAACCTTTTATATTGGCAGGTAAACAATTTTATTGTGGGGCGGCTAAGATGGGTCCATTTTACAACGGAAAAATTACCTAAACTGGGTTGTTTACAACATTAGACATAAAATAAACGTTAAACATCACTCTTCTGTTGAGTTTCGAATTGAGTGGTTCTCTGCGTATCGATAAGCAAGTGTATGTGAAGACGAGAATGTCGAGTCAAACGTGCCGAAGTTGCAAAATTTCTCCTAACAAATTTTGTTATATTTCTGGAGAATTTCTGGTGAAATTACAAGCCAGGCCATTTTCCGAAAATGTAAAAAAAGCCTACTTTAAATATTTTGGTGTGTTAATTGGGGATCAAAATAAGCGGTGGGTTCTCCATGTGTGCTGTGTATCATTGGTGCAGTGGATGAAGGGAAAGAGAAAATGTATGCCTTTTGCAGTTCCAATGGTATGGCGAGAACCCACCAATCATTCTGACGATTGTTATTTTTACCTGACAAAGACTGAAGGTCTTTCCAAAAAGGGAAAGCACAATATAGAATATCTAAATTTGCAATCTGCCATATGAGCTGTTCCTCATAATGCAAATTTGCCAGTGCCGATTGCGCCTTTAAATTGGCAAGTTATTGATTTGGGAGATAATGGAGATAACGCATCATCAGGCAGCTCAGAAGAACAGTGCACCGATCCCACTTTTACCACAGGTCCCAGTTTCGGCGAGCCACATTTGATTGTTCAAAGTGAATTAAATGATTTAGTACGTGATTTGGGTTATCCAACAAAAATTACGAATTTCAGAAAAAGAAATGCTTTGTTTTCTGAATTCTACAGTATGGAAAATTCCTTGTGTGCGTTTACTGATATAGACAGTTTGATGCAGGAACTTGATATTGACCATTCTCCCCGTGAGTGGCGCTTATTCATAGACTCATCTAAATATAGCTTAAAAGCTGTGTTATTGCATAATGGAATTTTAAAACCCTCTATACCAGTTGCCCATTCAGTTGCAATGAAAAAAAATTATGAAAATATGCGCACGATTTTGGATAAAATAAACTTCAATAGGTACAAATGGCAGATATGTCAGAACATAAAATTTATAGATTTAGGAGTTCAAGGGGATTTACAAAATATTGCTGTTTTCTTTGTTTATGGGACAGTCGTGCAATAAATCAGCATTATGTAACAAAAATTTGGCCAGAAAGAAGCGAATTTCAACCGGGATATCAAAATGTTAAATTTATACCTCTTGTTGATCCCAAAAATGCCATTTTGCCTCCTATTCACATTAAACTTGGGCTGATGAAAAACTTTCTGAAGGCTTTGAATTAAGATGGTGATGGATTTAAATACCTAAGACAAGTCTTTCCCCAGTTAAGTGATGCCAAATTAAAAGAAGGAATTTTTATTGGGCCACAAATCAGAAAATTGCTCGACGATGTCAACGGATAAGCTTACCAGGCAGGAACTCAGAGCATGGAATTCATTAGTTGATATAGTAAGAAGATTTTTAGGCAACAATATGGATGAAAATTATGAACAATTAGTTAATGAACTCTTAGATGCCTATAAAGCGCTTGGTGCCAGAATGTCATTAAAAATTCACTTCCTCCATTCCTATCTGTCATTTTTGCCTAAAAATTAGGGAGCTGTTAGTGACGAGCAGGGTGAAAGGTTTCGCCAAGATATCAGAACAATGGAAATTCGGTACCAAGAACGGTGGGATCCAGCCATGATGGGTGACTACTGTTGGTTTTTGAAGAGAGAAGATAGAACACCCCATAAACGGAAAAAATAAAGTTTATATAGTGTTTTAAGTTAATATTTTTCTCGTTTGCTCTTAGATGTATGGTATGTTTAATGGGCGAAAACTGTAAACATAGTCAATAAACAGGGTTAGCAATTTTCAAACATTTTTTTACTGAGGCCAATAGTTTAACTATTAAGTATGTTTGTGACTATGAACAAATTATTTGTTTTTCAAGAAGATCGTGTTAAATCAGAATTTATTTCTGACGTTTCGTTTGCTATTGTAGTAGAGTAGAGTTTCCACGCATGAAACGGGACGTAACCCGTATCTCTATCCCTATATCAACGTTTTCAAACGCGCTTATAAAAGCAAAAGCGGCCTAAGAACGAGCAAGTTAAATGTACAATATTGAAATTGAAGTCAGCCTATTGAAACATTCAATAATTGCGAAATTGTAGTAGCGGATTCTTGATTTAAAAATATTTTTTGGGTTTTTCGCTACAATCAGAAACTTAAGACAAAAACAAGACAATTACCTGATATGTTTTTAATAGGCAGTCTTAAGTTCTGGGCCCGCTATGAAGGTACCCGAGGAAAGACACTGAAAAATATCTCTTTTCTGGACGTTTCGGGGGAAAGTCTTCAGCAAATCTAAAACCAAAAAACTAGCAGCAGAATATTTCTTATGTTAGTATCAGAAATATAACCAGAACGGCTAATCTCTGATAGAATGTCAATCTAAAGGTGTTCATTTTAATTTACTGTATTTTGAAATGTCCTTTTTTCACTTCAATGTTTAGCAAAATTTAATAACACATTTAAAATTAACGGAAAAAGATCCTACAAAATTATCTTTATTTAACAATATTTAGGCACTTTCTTGTATTTTACGTTTTTTGGAACATGGTTCTTTTGTCAAAATACTACAAGCATTCCAACTAATTTAATGATTGTTGTAGTTAAAAGCAGAGTTATCGTGCGGGTCATACCATTTATCAACGACAAACTTTTTAAGTTTGTTTCTCTTTTATTACGTGTAATCATATCCTCCGCATAAAATCCGGAAGATGAATTAGATAGACCTATGATATTTTCATATGAAAAAAGAGGATAAACATATAAATACCAGCAATTGCAAAATTCTTTGAGCGATGTCACTTCAAAGTTAGATTGACAAGTCAGTGACAAAATGAGTAATAGACAACAATTTTCGGGTTTTTTGCATCCACAACCGAAAAAAATGGTATTAAATCTAATAAAATATTACGAAACTGAAAATTCACCGGCCAATATCCAGGAGACAGTAGCAAAAGCTCTGGGAATCGGTATAAGGACTGTGCAGAAAATTGTGCATGAAAAAAAGCACAATTTACTACCGAAGAAGATTAAGAAATGTACACGAAAAAAGCCAAAGACAGAAGACTTAAGTGACAATGTAAAAATGGATGTTCGTAATGCAATTTACGATTTATACACATCAAAAACTAATATAACCCTTCAAGTTTTAAAAGAAGCTTAAAAAATCGAGGCATATTGGAAATTGGACTAAAATCGTTATCAAAATTAATAAAAATGTTGAGTTTTCGATATAAAAAGGACTGTTATTGAAGAATTTTATGCGAGTTGACACATATAGCAAGTCAGCATATCCAGTTTTTAAAAAAATACACGGAAAATGTTAATTCATAATTTAGAAAAGTGGTATTTTTAGACGAGACTTGGACATTTTCTAATGGAAGAGGAGAGAAAAAAAGGGATGTGGGATGGGAAAACGGTTCATCATTTTGCATGCAGATTCTTCAACAGGATTTCTCCCAGGTGTAAGTTTACTGTTTTCTTCAACATCCAAAAGTATGGACTACCATGATAATATGAACTGTGAACTGTTTGAAAAGTGGTTAAAAGAACAACTGATTCCAAATTTAGATGCTCCATCTTTAATCATTCTGGACAATGCATCTTATCATTCAAGAATCTTAAATAAACAACCTACTTTATCCTGGCAGAAGTGATATTTACGACTGGCTAATAAAACAAAAACAAAATCCTTTACCCAATATGCTGAAACTAGAACTTCTTTTAATGGCAAAATCTATTAAAAAACCAACAATATATGACATAGATGAAATATTATGAGAAAATGGACATGAGGTTTTACGACTGCCCCATACTATTGCCAGTTTAACGCAATAGAATTAATATGGGCTGGGATAAAATCATATTACGACAAACAAGTGAACGATGGTCTTACATCAGATGAAGTGCAAATTGTTTGTCAAGATTCATTAAATTATATTACGCCGAAGTACTGGAAGAAATCTGTAGAACATACAGAGAAATTAATATAGGATTGGTGGAATCGAGAACGAGTTCTAGATGTCGAAATAGCACCAATAAATTGCATTATGAATATCAATTTTTGCATTCTAACTTAGGTTTTTTGCCTTTGGATTTTTTCGTGTACATTCCTTATACCGATTCTCAGAGCTTTTGCCACTGGCTCCTGGATATTTGCCAGTGAATTTTAATTTAAAATTTTATTAGATTTGACACCATTTTTTTGCTTACCTTTTTAGTACATTTGTAATTTTGTAGGCAATAAATAAATAATTATAGACCACTTGTTCCAATTTTAAAGCGTGTTTAAATAAGTATTTTTTTTAATTATAAAACAATTATAATATATATATATATATATATTATATATATATATATATATATATATGTTGATTTTTAGTCGAATAGAGACTCTATTCGGACGCGAGAAAGAAAGCTTCTAAAATGCCAAATGTGATTTTGGCGAAACGTCAGCAAAACTGTTCTTTACAGAACGACAGTAGTGAACGGATGTACACCCGGAATGAAAACACATTATGTATATATATATATATATAAATAAATAAATACATAAATATATATATATATATATATATATATATATATATAAATATATAAGTGAGTTATAGTATAATTATATATCCAATTTGAACGTTTTGTTTTAAAAATAAAAAAAAAGTAATATTAATTAGGTTATACGTGTTTATTAAATTTTTGTATATATGTATATATCTGTGCAGGGGTGTACTTATGTATGGATGTATATGTATATAAAAGAACATTTTTATCCTCTTACACAAAACAAAAAAAAAAGAAAAAAGTAGACATTTTTATAAGTAAGAATCCAAAACAGCATTGTTTGTTAGTTTTAGTGACCTGTATTAGAATCCACTGATGAAGGCATGTTGCCGAAACGTTTGGGAAAAAAAGGAAAAAAAAACAAATTAAAATGATTTCCGAAGAATAAACAAGTTTTATTTTTCAAAAAGATATTTCAGACCAAAAACCCAAGAAAATCTCCTAAGTATATATATATATATATATATATATATATATATATATATATAGCCTGTCTTTTTCGCATGCATGGCCCTTTTTAGACTGAAATTTGAGGAAATCGGATAAGTAGTTTTTTAGCTATGCCGCGAACAGACAGACTGACGGACAGACATACCTACAGACAGACGGAATTGAGAAAACATGTTTTCCGGCATCTAGGGACCCTTAAAAAAAACCTGAAAAAATCTCACGAGGGAAGTAATAATTAATTACCTTATTGTGTTTTTAACAAAAGTGTATAATATTTTTGCAAAATAAAATTTTTTTGTTACCACAATACAAAAAAAAACAAGTTATAACACTGTATAAGTGGTTAGATTTTTAGGTCAAGCGAGGCTCATAATTTTTCGTGATTGATAAAAAAATCTCACTTTCATTAAGTGGCTGTATAAACAGAACATATCCTGATTGTTCCACTGATTCGAACCGCCTTCCGACTTCATTAAGGCGCTTGCCATTTTGTGTATTTTTGTTTTTGACAACCAAAAAATTTTAACCAAATACATATTTAGCGAATTTTCTTATTTAGTCCCTCGGCATTTAATATCTAAAATATCTTAATAATATTGCGTAATATAATAAAAAAAAAACAATTTTCTTTCTCCCTGTATATTTGTAAGTAGCCCATCGAGATTTAATAGCTCGATAAAAGAATCACAATAATGTTGGTGACCTTTGGACCCCACGATAAGACCGCATTCGACTATATCTAGTGCATATTGGCAAATGTTTGATTTTTAAAATTCCCTATTTTTTATGTATGTTTGGTGTTCTTTAATTCTTTTGGCTAATGGCCTAAAGGTTTCACTTATGTAAAATTTGTTGCATTGACACGGAATTCTATAAATAACAGATTTTGTATTTTCTTGTTCACTGTTAGGTTTTGTTTTTGTAAGTTTGCTTCTAGGCTTATAAATGTGTCTTATAGACATACTTTTTAAAAAAGACATACACAGTTTTGAAACAAAAGTATACAGAAAATCTACACACACAAACAGATACTGTTTACTCAAGTCATCCAATCATGGTTAAAAAGAGATTTGTAAAATGTCTATATTATGGAAAAAAATAATTTGCAAAGATCAAAATTTTGTTGAAGAAAAAGTGGTTATAACAGATGTTTTAAATCAAAACAATTACCCTAATGATTTCATTGAAAAATGTTTTTATGAAGAATTTGAGAATCCAAAGGTCAAACAAATCCAAAATAGACCGATTACAAACCTCTTTATATCATACATACCTAACTAATCAGATAAAATAAAACGAATAGGTAAACGTTTTAAAGTAAGAACGATCTTTAAGACACAAAATACGCTTAGAAGCAAACTTACAAAAACAAAACCTAATAATGAAGACGAAAATACAAAAAATGTTATTTATAAAATTCAGTGTCAATGCAATAAATTTTACATAGGCGCAACCTCTAGGCCATTAGCCAAAAGAATTAAAGAACATAAAAATAGGAAATTTCAAAAATCAATACTTGTCAACATGTACTAGATAACAATCATAAAATTAATTGGAATGCTTCTAGTATTTTGGCAAAAAAAACGTGTTCAAAAAACGTAAAATAAAAGAAGTGCCTTAATATTGTTAGATAAAGATAATTGTGTAGCATCTTGTTCCGTTAATTTTAATAACATATGGTTAAATTTGCTAAATACTGAAGTAAAAAAAGGACACCTCAAAATACAATAAATTAAAATGAACATACTCTAGGTACACATATTTTCCCAATTAAAAATAATACCTTTATATTCACATTCATTGACAGTCAGAGATTAGCCATTCTGGATATATTTCTAATACTAAACATAAGAAATATTCTGCTTTTAGTTTTTTGTTTTTAGATTTACTAACTATAATAGCCAATTACAGGGAAAATACTAAACTTAAAATATAAAAATAATAAGAAAATATTCATATACACAGAGAACTATAAGAAACACTGTTAAAATGTAAAAATAATTTTGAAAATTAAAAACAAATAATAAAAATATAATACATAACTTTTTTAGTACTTTCTTGAACCTTTCCAAATTGTTTTTTGGTGGTAAATTATTGTAGATAATAATCCCAGTGTATAGAATTGACCGTTTTCTAAAATTAATTTTTATTAATGTCGATAAATCGTCTGATTGTCTAGTATAGATCCTTGTGGAACTCACTTTATTAATAAATTTGAACTTTTAATATTTTTAACTTATACAAATTCTATTATGTTTGACAAAAAATTTTGCATCCAATTATATATTAAACAGTGTCAAAAGCTTTTCGTAAATCTAAGACAATATGCATCATTCGAAGCCATTATCAATATTTTGTCTTATATTTGTAACATTATCAGCAACTTCTGTGTCTTTGAATTTACGAAAACTGTATTGTCCCACAACAAGTAAATTTTCGTTTTCTAAATAATTTGTTATTCTGTTTTTGACCAATTTTTCCAATTTTTTTGAAATAATAGGCTAAACAGATATGGGACGATTGTTATTACAGTTAAATTTTGTTCAAATTTTAAAAATTGCAGAAACTCTCGTAATTTTCATTTTTTCTGGAATAATTTTTAATCTTAAAGATAATTTACATAAATGTTTTGAAATTGGGGATATTTTACACTTTAAAATTTTTACGATTTTCTCAGAAATATAATCGAACCCGTTAGCTTTTTTTGAATCTAATTGTTCAACCATTTCTTTAATTTCTCGTTCCGTAATTTCATTCGGGTCCAAAAATATTAAGGTTTTATTATCTTCTAAGTGGTATTTGGTAACTGATACATTTGGAATATTGCTTGATAAAATCTAACCAACAAATAAAACAAGTGATGAGTAGAAATGACACGGCAGAGAACAAAATTTCGAAACTGTCACTTGTTTTCAAGTAAACAATAAAAAGCAGCGCTGTGTGGCATGGCCTAGTGCAAAATTTTGAATGCGAATTTTGAAAATTGGGATTTTTATTGTTTAAAAAACAGACTAATAGTAATATTGCAAAAATTCATTATCGTAAGAGGCAGGGACAGAACATTATATTTTAGATCGGCACATGCCTGTTTCTCTCGACTTGATTTTAGTTCGCAGCCAATCAAGTCGGCGATGTAAACAACTGAATTTCAAGTTAGGTTCAAGTCGTCTTCACTTAGAAACCAGCTTGAAAAAAGTGGTCCTTCAGAATTTTCCTAGATTCTCTGATCTTCCTATTATAATATTCCAAGACGGTTGCAAAAAGGTTGAAATCCTTTATATTAATCACGTGTCGTTGGCGCACTTCAAATAAAACGTCTTCTCTTGGCAGCTTAAGTAGAGTCCTTCTCTAAAAAGTCGCTTGTTTGCTTGCTATTTGATTATTGGCTTCTCTTCTATTTTTTGTTTCTTTGAATTTTCCTTAGGGAATTCATAACTGTAAGCAAGGTTAATAAAAACCATGATTTTTTTATTTAAGAAAAAGGTATACGCAAGACCTTAAGTCGCATGCGAATGACCCATTCTTCGCTTTCTCGAAGACACTGGGATCTTCAAGTAGTGACGACGAAACCTCATCATTTTCAGTAAATTCATCATATCATCATCATATCTTGTAAAATTGTATTTTGTAAAATGGTTCATAAATTAGCTGTCAATAAACTGCCTCAAAATAATTAATTTTCTGTTCAATACCGGGTGTCAAAAAATATCTAATATTGCAATTAATTTTTGAAAAACTACAGAACTTATATTTTTCCAAAATTAACACATCAATATAGTTATAGTAGGGGAGCCAGCACTGATTCCAGTGAACAGGGGACGTCATTGTGAAGTACTATACAGGGCGTTTCTTAATTGCGTGCTAATGTTAAAGGGGGCGATTCTTGGACCTTTTTAAGAAAATAGTTTAATATGAACCTAAAAGTCTTAACTTTGGAGATACAGGGTTTTAAAAAAACATTTTTTTTAAGTCCAAATTCTGATGCTATTATAGATAAATAACTGTGTGAAATTTGATACAAGTCTTTTATGCATAAAAGGGCATTTTTTATTAACAATCAATTTTTGAAATTTCTACCAGTGGCGTGCATATGTAATTAACCTGGGTAAATCCGTATGCTCCTTAATGCATAGAAGACGTGTATCAAATGTCATGCAGTTATCTATAATAGCATCAGAATAAGGATGAAAAAAAATATTTTCTTTTTAAACTTTACCATCCTGTAACTCAAAAGTTAATACTTTTAGAACATAAAAACACTTCCTTTAACATCAGCACGCAATTAGGAAAAACCCTGTATAGTACTTCACAATGACGGCCCCTGTATAAAGTAATATGACAAACGGAGACAGACGGCCACTTTTGGCATACCCGAATAGCCCAAAGTCGAACTGCATAAGTTAAAATTTTGATAAATCTCGTTCACTGGATCTGATGCTGGCTGCCCTTGTAAAATCTGGACTTGTAAATCGTGTATCACTATACTGGGTGGTCCATTAATAGTGGACGTAGGCAAAAGCCCGAAAACCGTTAATAACAGAACTCAAGAAAAAATATATTTATAGGTAAATCGATCAAGAATAGATAAAGATTATATAGATAAAGGTTTATTAAGCATAGTTACATTTTTTAATTATCTGAAGTGCGTATAGTCAAAAAGGAGTGCCATATTATTTAAAGAACGACGGAACACCACTGGTTTAAAGAGATTTCTTGGCCGACTTTCCTAAACCGATTGACTCCGCCCGGTTTTCTTTCGTACTACTGATTGTGATTCCTCAACGGATCATTATTACTTTTTGAGTATATAACGCACTAGTTTTGATAGAAAATAATGGTATAATTAAGTAAATAATGTAAATTTATATAAAACATACTACATTTTTATAATAAAAATGTAGATTATAAAATACTTAATATTTTAAAAATATTTTTATTTTTAAGTAAATTGATTGGAAAATGTGGGTGAAGCGGCGTTTCACCTGCGTCCCCTGGCTAGCAGCCACTGGTTCCTAAGTTCCTTAGGACACCCTAACTTCGAGATGTTCCATTTGCACCTTGTTAGGCCATAAAAAGAACATTCCTGTTTTGAAAAGTATGGATATGTAAAGAACTAAAATACAAAACGCTAAGGTTAGGCAGATATTTTTTAATAAATGCGTATCAACATTTTTGAAAAACCGGCTACTTCGGAGTTGTTAGCGGGTTGCCCGTGCTGCAAAAATTTTTATGATTGGTATTGGGCTGGACATACACCGATGTTCTTATTTAGGAACAACTGGATTAGGGCCAGCACAGCTAGCAAATGGGAGTTAGATAAGGATGTAATAGAAAGGAAATACCATTAACAAATACTATAATTTTGTTTTTTTATATTATTTTTAGTGTAAAGTTAAATAAAATAGTTTTCTGTGTTAAATAACGTTTTCATTTATACATATTCCGGAAATCCGAATATAAATTATAACGTCAAACCGGCTCAAACGACTACTTGATATACAAGACCTTGAATCCCATAGGTCTTGGGAGCCCGCCAATCACAACACTTTAGAGAGCGCGCGTGTTTTAAATCTAAATTTTGATGTTTTGAGGTGTGATTTTATGCCTTTAATGATGGTTTACGGCTTTAATGATTGCTTATGGCTTTAATGACGGTTTTATTGGCAACCCTGGCAAACTTAACGCTAACGGAACAGCTCCATCTAACTGACTTAACCTAATTTAGAAAAAGTGCAGAAAAGTGCCTAATTCACGTGCTGTCAACTGAAAAACCAAAAATATCCTAGGAAAAACCATGCCCTACTTCTCACTTTTTCAGTCGCCCAGTACCTCTCTTTTTCAACCGACCTGAGATATTCAGAGGAGACTTCCCCAAGAACTGCAATGGGAATGGGGCCCACCCCCTACTTGACAGTACGCAATGCTTTTTTTGTCCATATTTTATGCACGCCACTGGTGTTACGAGCTACATCACGCATGGAAACCAAAAATTACAGTAAGTCACGCAACTGTGAGCATAGATCGGGTATACAGGGTGTTAGTTAATGTCGTGGACATATCCCAGGGTGTGATAGTAGTCGACAAAACAGGAATAAAATGCCTATATATACGAGGGCCTTTCAACAAAGACTAAAACTGAATTTTTAACGGCCTAGTGCAACGAGCTACATATCGCCAAAAATCAGAAAATATCATCCAAATAGGCTTCTTTCATTTTGCGAAATGTCAGTTGTCACCTGCTTGTTTTCGATGGCATAAAGAGTTTAGTAATGGCAGGGAAAGTTGTGAGTCTCAAGGCGATTCAGGTGCTCCTATTGTGGCACTAGCTGAGGAAACCATTAATACCTGAGCGGTAATTATTCGTACAGATTCACGTCTGACTATCCCAGACCTCTCAAATATTCTTAAAATATCTGTTGGAAGTGCTTTTACTCTTTTACACAAGCATTTAAACATGTCTAGAGTTTGTGCTCGCTGGATTCCGCGTATACTGACACCAGATCAAAAAGCTAATAGGGAAGCGGTTTGTGAATACTGGGAATAATGCGTTGAAGAAGAAGGCGAAGAATGGTGGAAGACCATTATTACTGCAGACGAAACTCGGGTATATTTTTATGATCTGGTGATGAAGCAACAGAGCACGCATTGGGTAGAAAAAGGATGACCGCCTCCAAAAAAAGCACGTGCGCAAAAGTCTGCCGCTACAGCTATGGGAGTACAGTAACTGCCAGTTATTATAAACAAGTTTTGTTCCAGTTGATGAAGGATCACATCCTCAAAAAACGACCTGAGCTGATTGGAAAGTGGAAACTTCACCGTGATGACGCTCGCCCTCACACAACGAATATAGTGACAGAGTTTTTGAACACTAAAAATATCAGATCTGTGCCGCATCCTCCATAGAGTCCTGACGTAGCCCCATGCGATTCAAAGAATGGCTTCCGCCATGTCTTTGAACAATGGCAGCACCGTTGGGATAAAGTTATTGCATTACAGGGGACTATATAGTAGGGATGGCCAGGATCGATTCGATTATGAATTGAATCGATCCTTTTAAACCGATGCATCGGAGGAATCGAATCGATTCTAGAATTATAAATCGATTCGACTAATCGGTCTTTTACCCAAAAAATCGAATGGATAAACAATACGTCTACTTAACCATATTACCATAAAACTTTTAACACAGTAATAGTTTATTAAATTTTTTATACTGCAACATAAAAAAATAGTTCCGATTTATTTCCTTCGGTGTAAACGCACTACAAATATTTACGTTATGTCGTGGTTTATCTTACGCGTACGAGATGGCAGTGTCTGCACCACGCGCCGATCTGGGGAATCACTCACTCTAGTGAAAATTGGAAACATTTAATTATTCTTTTTTGCGGTTCGCATGTTTTCAATATTCACATCTACTTATTTCTTGGGCGGTTTTAGAGAGTTTGTGACAAATATATCTTGTGAGCTCGAGATATTGTTAATTGTATCTGATCAGTATAATATGCCTCCAAAAACAAGTAGTGTTTGGAAACATTTTTTGTGTGATGATGGTGACAATAATAAATCTGCTCGTTGCAGACATTGTAATACCACAGTAAAGTATTCAGGCAACACAATAAATCTTAGGAATCATCTAAAGCGAAAACATGGAATAAAAATAGCTACAGCTTCGGAGACAACATCAGTTCTGTAAGTTAATGTACATTTATTATAAATTTAAAAATCAAACTGATTATTTGTTATTTATTTTTGTTCAGATCTGACCGAGGCTCTGACTGTGGTTCAGGCAGTTTAAAAGAAACAGTCATAGACATAGATGCAATGCCATCGACATCTAAAGTGCAAACAATTAAAACTTTTTTTTCCTAACCCGGACTCTAGTGGTAAAAATAGCAGCAGTACATTAGAGACTATTCCAAGAAAACAATCAGTGGAAGAGGAGGTAACTTCAGTTCAAGGTTCGTCATCATCTTCTTTACACCTAGATATAGGTGCGCCAAAAAAAAATTAAAACTTTTACCAATTAATGAAGCTTTTTGTAGAATTAAGTCTTTTGAACAGGGAGGTCAAAAGCACAATAATATATTATTGTAGATGATCACAAAAGATGCATTACCTTTTTCTACTGTTGAAAAAGAGGGCTTTAGATATTTTTTAAAAACAACACAGCCCCTATACAAAATACCTTCTAGACAAACTACAACCAGAGTAATGGGCAAAAAATATGAAGCCTTAAGCAACATTACTAAAAATATGTTTAAAAATATCCTGGTTTTGTATTGACTACCGACATTTGGACTGAAACCCAAACCACTATAAGTTATTCAGGTCTAACAGCACATTTTTTAAATTTGTCTGAATATGAACTTAAGTCGATAGTTACTGGTGTTTTTCAACTGTTTGAAAGTCACACTGCCTCTTATATTCAAGAAAATATTTTGAAAATTTGTAGAGATTGGAATATCGAACTAAACAAAGTAAATGTAGTAGTAACTGACAACGGTAGTAATATCGTTAAAGCTGTAACTGACATTTTTGGCAAAGAGAAACACTTATCTTGTTTTGCCCGCACTTTAAATCTGTTTCCAACTAAAGCTATAGATCTCTCAGGTGACATAATCAAGCAAGTCATTAAAAAAATAAAAAGCGTTGTTACATTTACAAAGCAGTCAGTATCAGCTTCAGACAAACTTAGGCGGATACAGGTTACTCAAAGAAGATTAGAAAATTCCACCCTAAAACTTATTCAAGAGGTATCAACGCGATGGAATTCGACATTTCGTATGATAGATCGTTTCATTTTGCTTAGCGAAACGGGCCAGTAGCATGTTATTAAAATTTCCAAATTCGCCACCAATGCTTTCAGCGTATGAGCTAGAAATTGCCAAACAAATGAAAAAATTATTAAAACCATTAGAGGCCGTAACTGCTGAGTTATGTGGAAGTAATTATATTACATGAAGTAATGTTATCACGATAATAAATTGGAACCTGTAATCGAATTAAAAAAAATTATTGTAGAACTAACAGAAAAAAGATTCAGAAACGTAGAACTTTTAAAGTTGTGTGCAGTCTCAACTATTCTAGACCCCAGATATAAAAACATTCATTTAACAACCCACTGGCTTTTAGTTCAAGTTTGAAATTTATTTCTTCAACAGTAAAAGCAGTTACTATTGAGGAAGAAAAATCAGATGACACTAACTTAGAAACCATCAGTATCGAAAATAAAACCTCAGCAGATACTCAAAGTTCTAAATCCTCAATTGCAACTGATGATGAGTTGCCTGTGGAACTTTAACATTATTAGCAGCATCCTGTTGTAAAAATAACAGAAAATCCACTTCACTTTTGGAAAAATGTGCAATGTGTATATCCTAATTTATCAAAGATAGCATTTAAATATTTACCATGTGTTGCTACATCGGTACCATCCGAAAGGTTTTTTTCCCAGACAGGCCATTATTTAACACAGGATAGAAATAGGTTAAAGCCTAACCGACTTTCTAGCCAACTATTCTTGGGATCACTTAGCATTGAAGAGTGGTTAGGTCAAGGGTCAAGAATGAATTAATTATTGGTTGAGTTTGGTTTATTATTATTATTATCTGTTTTGTTAGTTAGCACTATTTTTATTTATAACTATTTATGTTAATTACGTACATTTATTATAATAAAACCTTTTAAGAGTAATAAACCTATTTTATTTATTGCCACACCAGAATTGATCAAGCTTAGAGGACATAGGTTCAATATTTTTCGTATCGATTCGATTTTTTCCACGAATCGATTCAAATTACCCGATTATTGCATCGAATCGATTTGTTTTTAGCTAATCGAATCGATTCAACTGAATCCATTCATTATAGAATTTTGGCCATCCCTACTATATAGAGCGTGATAAAATTATTATTGAAAGGAAAAAGTGAAAAAAACTGTTTTTATTTGCATTTTTTTGAGGTATTGACGTATTTTTATTTTAAATCAACCGATAGGATAATGAGCAATCAGATAAAATTTATAAGGTTGAATTAAAAACAAAATAAAATTATAAAAGGTGTTGAAAATGTCCTCCTCTTGCTAAAATGCAAGAATCAAATTTTCGCCTCATGAACTGACGGCTCTGTCAAACATTCCAGGAGTATTGCGAATAATGTCACATTAAAGCATTATTCTGGTTTTTAAATCTTCTTCTGTCTGAATTGAGGTCTGATCACCAATGTTTTGAGGTGCCCCAAAAAAAAAATCGAGGCTATTCAGATCTAGAAATCTAGGGGGCTATGACTGTGGTCCCCTCGCCTTACCCAACGGTTGTTAAAATTTTGATTTCGGAACTCCCTCACCTCTATGCTATGAGAAGAATTGCTGCATGTTCTAGCAATACTGGAAGTTCGTCTTTGAGAAATTGACGGTAATATCTTACGTTAGGCTTACTCTTAAATCTTAATCTTAAATCTCCAATGAAAATTACTTTCGCGTGTCAAATGCGGACTCTCTTCTGCACAAAAATGATTGTTATGAAAATTATTTATGGCATTCCTTGAAAATTTTGCCTCATCGCTAAATAAAATCGTGTAGGAACCACTGGCAAAAATTTAAAAGTAGTGGAAAATCACGTGGGAGAAGAGCTTGAACCCTTGGGATGTGCACAAATGAAATGTTTGTTTCTGCAATTTTTCTCATACTAGTAGCAGGATCATTTTCTACTGCATTCAGAATTGCTTCCTCGACTTCAGGAGTCCTACGCGTTCTATTTGCCCCTGCTAAATAGGTGGATTTCTTGAATGATCCATTTTCATATAGCCAATTATGTACCCTTGCAAATGTTTGTCTATTGGGAACCCTTGAATTTAGATATCTCTGTTTATAGAGTGGTGCGGCTTCATAACAATTGCCGTGGGCAAGTCCATACATGAAATGAATTTCTGCATATTCTTGATTTGTAAATTTAACAATCGTTAACCATCTCGAAACAACTACGGAAACTTCAAAAAAAATTATCTGTTACAAACTGTCAGATTAAAAAACAGAATTAACAAATGACCTGCCTCAGCCTACTAGTTTTTCTTTAAGTTTCATTATTTCGCCTACATTTAATTTACAGTTTGCTTGCCTTTAATTTGCATCGATGGTAAATTTTGGAAATAACTCGAAAACTCTGACATATACGAAAATAATGCAAAAGACTAAAAAGCTATAGAAATAAACAAAGAGTTTAAATTTTATATGGGAATTCATACAGGGTACTCCAAAAAAAGTTCCAAAAGATAAACTTGTAGATGATGTAAAAAAATGTTAACACTCTGTATATTGCAAAGGACAATTTTGATATTTTATTGTAGAGGTTCTTAAAAATAATACATTTTGACACCCTGTATAACGAAAATAGTGCGTTTCTGACCACGTATATATTGGCATTTTTTTCCTATTTTGTTAAGTTCTATCAACCCCTGAAATATGTCCACGACATTAATTAACACACTGTATAAACACCTGAGCGATGATCCCTGAAGACACATAGTACAATCGCAGCCGAAACGTAAGAAATTAATTGCAATCTGACACGATCTAAACCCAAGAATCATGATTTCCCAATTGCCTACAGCCGTTAAAGCTTTCGTACAATAAAATAAGTTTTTTGGGGAATAACCTATCTAGAGAATAGATCTAACAGCCATCTCAACATAAACAAACACATACGCTGCGTTTATTTACGATAAGCAAGCAGCATGGTGTCGGCCACTTAGCAACAGGAGAGTGAGACGGAAAGAGACAGCGAGGAACAGTAAATTTTTATCGCCAATTAACACTGGTAGTAGTAAATCTAATCACTTGGTAATTAAATAAAAATAGATAAATGTTGATAGTAGAAATTAAGTTGTTGAAAACAAAATAATAAACTATTTTTACGTCGGTCTATCATGAATAGGGTGTAGATGATAGCAGTTTAACATGTAGGGGAGAAAAAGCAGTATAAGTTTAATTGATTGAAAATGTTATGCCAGTTGTACTGGAAACCAACAAAAACGCTTATTGCAAACTACAGGGCGAATGGAAGGAAAAAATAGATAAATTGGCTTTTACCCGGATCTTTCCTAGCTAAATAAAGATTTCCGCAAGCTTTGCATAGTAGAAAAGAATCTTCTTTTAACCAGTCCTCATACAGACCGTTTACCCAATATTTGTACTCCGTTATATACATATATATATATATATATATATATATATATATATATATATATATATAATAATAATGGAACACCCTATATTTTATGATATTTTAGGATTCTACGGAGAATTTTAATGCTATTTTATGTAGCATGTCCTATACCTAGGTTCAAGCGTTCAAGTTGACCTTGAACCAAAAATGAGCCTTCGGGGTACCAAATTTTAAAATCTCATATTTTTGTAAGTTTTGAAGATATAATCTTCATATTTTACAGACGATCGGTAAATAATCTTAGGTTTCTATTTTTTTATTGAATTTGTCTATTTTTATACAGGGTGTCCTAAATTCAGCGGCAAACATTCACATTTTCAAAGCCGCTAAAGTCCGTTTTTTAAATGGGACACCCTATAACTTTATGCACTATCAAATGTAGAATTTAATTTTCTATCGAACTGTATTAAGGTTTCCTATACCTATTCGTAACCATTTTCGAAATAATTGGGTTTTATAAAAATATCGTATGTATTTGCTTAAATGTTTACATGTTCCAATGGTCCATGGAAAAACAATTGAGATCCAATATCCAACATGACAGATGATTAGTATGCGTTATTTATCGAAAGCTGTCAGTGATAAACTAAATCTTCTAAATCGAAATGGAAGAATACCATATATTCATGGAGAATGTTATAAAATTTTGGAGAGAACGTGTTGTGTGTTTAATGAACGCCACCCTGATTTGCCGCCAATGAACAAGTCAAAATTCAAGAGGATTGAAACGAACTTTTTGTGTTTTGGCAAGGTTAAAGTTAAAAAAAAATGTTCCGAAACCAGTGACAAATGCCGAGGATAACGTAATAAACACATTAGCTTATTTCCACGCAAACCCGCAAAGTTCAATACCGTCTGCAGAAAACGATTTGGGAATTTCTTCCTCATCTGTCCAAATAATCTTGAGCGAACATCATATGCACCCTTATTCCTTCCAAAACGTGCAAGCCTTAAGACCTGGTGATGACGTCCGACGAGTAGAATTTTGCGAATTCATGTTTTTGAAAATTCAAAAGGACCCTCAATTTCTTTCAAAAATATTTTGGACCGATGAAGCGAAATTTTCTAGAGAAGGAATAAAAAATAGAAGAAACGAACATTTCTAGGCAGCAGAAAATCCGCACGTTTTACGCGAAACTCGTTCTCAAGAGAGGTTTAGCTTCAATGTTTTCGGTATAGTATTAAATGATCAGGTGCGGTACTGTATTTATGAAGACAATTTAAACAGTGATACGTATTTGGAAATTCTACGAGGGACGGTTTCTGAATTTATAGAAGAAATTCCTATTGGTGAGCTGCAAAATTATTGATATCAATTAGATGGGGCACCAGCACATAATTTTGTTGCAGTTTATCTCCAATTATCTCGAATTTTTGAAGATCGCTGGATTGGTCCCAATGGCCCTTGGAGATGGCCCCCGCAATCGATCGCCTGATTAACACCCCTAGACTTTTATTTATGGGGATTTATCAAAGGTAAAGTCTATGCTTCCCCAGTAAATAACCAACAAGATTTACTGGACAGGATACGAACAGCTTTTGCCAAATTAGAAAACGGACAAATTCAACGGGCCACAGCAACTGTACAAAGAAGAATTAAAATGTGTCTTCAAATGAACGGACAGCATATAAAACATTTGTTATAATCCAATTTTATTATTTTATTTATTTATTGTTGATTGTTAGATTGCTATAATTTTTAAGTTCACTAAAACAAGTTTAGAACAGTCTCAAACTTAGTAGATATGGTTAAAAATAATGTAAACAATTTATTAAATTTTTTATAACTTTAACTTTTCTGAAACGAAAAAATTTGCGTTTCAATCCTCTTCAATTTTCTCTTGTTCATTGGCGATAAATGAGGATGTTTTTCATTAAAAACATTGCACGTTCTCTCCAATATTTTGTAACATTCTCCGCGAATATAAAATAAATTGAGAATATCAGCTTTTGAGTGTTATTTTATTTTAATTTAAAAGTTTCAAATCAGCTGTCGTGTTGAATAGAAAAGCATAACAATTGTTTTTCCATGGCTTACTACGGGAAGGTGTAAGCATTTAGCAAATACATATGATAGTTTAATAAAAACCTGATTATTTCGAAAATGGTTATGAATAGGTATAGGGAACCTTAATACAGTTCGATAGAAAATTAAATTCTACATTTGATAGTGCAAAAAGTTATAGGGTGTCCCATTTAAAAAAACGGACTTTAGCGGCTTTGAAAATGTGTACCTAAGATTATTTACCGAGTGTCTGCAAAATATGAAGATTATATTTTCAAAACTTACAAAAATATGAGATTTTCAAATTTGGTACCCCGAAGGCTCATTTTTGGTTCAAGGTCAAGTATTTTAAGAACGCTTGAACCTAGGTATAGGACATGTTACATAAAATAGCATTAAAATTCTTCGTAGAATCCAAAAATATCATAAAATACAGGGTGTTCCATTTAAAATAAGCAAGTTGATACCAACTTCCGGTTAAACCGGAAGGAACAGGAAGTTGAAAAACCTCTTGACCTTACCTTAATCCCAAAATTTGAAATTTTTATCTAAATGGCATCATCAAAAACTTTTAATGAACGGGTTGCGTGAATAACCCTGTATATACACGTATAGACGTACACCCTATATATACTCCTTTTGAATGGATCTCAACAAGATGATAGAATAGACCAAATAGGTAACAAGTTTGACAATGTATGATCGTGTTAAGTTAAAACAATTTCGTCTTCCTATTATTATGTATATATAAAAACCAACTTCTACCCAATTTATATATTTAGGGGTTTGTTTTAATCGGCTTCCAAATTACTAATATTAAGTTTAAGATAATTACGTCATTTTCATGATAATATAAAAGAAAGAAAATATTTTCATAAAGAACAAAATCGAATGCTTATTCACTCAACTCTCCAATAAAAGAATAACACATAAAAACAAAAATAACAGCGGTATACTCGCGTGGGTAGGCACGATACTTTGGCACATTGTGTTATTTTTGGCGAAGACCTTTAAACAACACACCCACATTATCCACGGGAATAAAAAAGTGGATTGTACATAAACCGGTAAAAATAGCTGGCCACACTTAAGTTTATATAAGAACTATTAACTGAAATCGTTTTTCATTTTGCGTGCCAAATTTTCGATGTAATAAACCTTTTGTTGATTAATTAACTATGGGAAACGTTTTGCATTGCAGGACCACGCACTGATCTCATGAAATAGTTGTTTCGATCAAATCTCTTATATTACATCCCTCGTAAAAGGGAAGTTTGTAATCGTAAAAAATCACCCTCCGATTTTTTGTAGATATTTACATTTCAGGGTCCCTGGATGCCGAAAAACATGTTTTACTACAAGCGTGCGCAAAGTGATTACTTCACGCACTCATTTGCGTGCGCAAAGTTTGAACTTTGCGCACGAAAACTCTTTGTGCACACTTTTTTATTCGCAGAATTATCGTTCTTAAACGGGACTTTTAGATATTTTAATGTTTTCAGCATTAAATAATATTCAAAAAATAAATATTTATCGTATTTTTTGTTACACTAAGTCAAATTTACTCCATATTAGATTACCATAATTAGATAACTAATTAAACGACCTGTATCATTACTTGTCAGTGTCAAAAAAGACAACAATAAGTTCTCTTTGACACCTTGCAATCATTTGAAAAAAGGTTCAAAAAAAGTAATTCTGCTTAGAATGGATAGTTCGGATGAAGAAATACCAGAAGAGGCACTAAAAGCCGCGGAATCGGCAAATTTAGAGCTAGTGCCAGTAAAATCAAAACAATGGCGGCTCGCGGGTGTAAAAGTAAGTGAAGTGCAAATGAAGCAAGAAAATATCGCAATAATTTTTTCCACAATTTTTTTTATATGTGGAAGGGGTAGAATATTTTTTTACGACTTACCTAAATTTTGTATACTAAATCAATTCTCCTATCCTTGATAGCAGCAAGACAATAGACAAATACAGCCTTCGGCGCTTTTCCTTTTTTTTTAAGGCTATTTAGATGGCCAGACGTCACACTTGCGCCATCGTAACATTGCCCTATTAATTTATGTTTATAGTCAAATTGGTCCAAAATTTGATCAAATAGAGAATATAAATTCCTACGTTCTATCGGAGTTGACATTAAATCCTAAGAATCTCTCGAATACTGAACCTTCTGAATTAACGTATCTTAAAATTATGGAGCACTGAGAGGTTTGCGTAATATCAGTGGTGTCATCCACTTGCACAGAAAAAAACTGTGTGTTCATTATTTCATTTTTTACATGATCATTTAAATAATCAGAAATGCATTTAATTATTTCGTTTTGAATAGTTTTCGAGTCACCAGTAAAAACATTTTTAATTTTTTCGTGATGATCTTTTAGTTCTTGGGAACTTCTCGATATTAATAAACCTAAAAGCTTTTTAAAATTCGCCCTATTTATTGACTCATGCTTTCATCATGGCCGCAAAAGACTAACTCTTGTTTTGCAAGGTACAAAACTGCGTCAATTACTAAGCACATAAATAGTCCATTTAATCGGACGTTTTCATTAAAATGTATTTTATATAGTTGAGCATTTTCTTTTAAAGTGTCAGCTATAGTGCTTTGATTTTTTACAAATGTTTTTAGCATTAATTCGCATTTTAAATGCTGCGCCGAGTCTTCATGTTTATGTAAAGACCTTCATATATTTAACATACCTGTAAATCCTTCCTTATTATACACTGAATATTTATTGGAAACTAGTAAACAAGGCCATCAAAACAATGTTTGTAATATTTGACTACTACATAACCATTTGTACGCCGAAAACCAGGATGACGATTAAAACTCTGATTTTGTTCCTTCCATCGATTAAATGGAGTTTCCAACAAAATGCAAACCACGTCCATGATCGGATTCATCAATAATATAAATAAATAAACCCGACATCAAATAAAGTTGTAACAACACCATAAATAAATATAAGACAAAACAGTCAAGCAAACTGCAAAGGAACTAACCGGTTGCAGCAAAATCCGCGAAAATAAAAGTAAGCAACCACTCCAAACTGAACGACACGTGGGTGTAGTGTAGTGTAACATTATTCTTCTATGTGCTCGATGTCATCGAGTACGTGTTATCATAGCAACGTAGTAGGAAAATCGTAAACTACACATAGCACCTCCAGCAAAGTCGAAGCGGTTTGCGCCACTGTTATAGTTGTTATAATAAAGTTCGATTGAAAGTTTTAAAAAGACATGCCGCCAACGGCCAAGTAAAATATTTATTCGAGATGTACAGTTTATTTTTTGTCAATTAGATGAATAAATTAATGTAAAAACTTAAATTTTAAGAGATATATAATAAATATAGTTAGATGTTTGTTTCTTTATTTTTCCTGGTGAAGTAGCACTTCACCTACTTGACCTGAATAGCCGCCACTGAATCAAAACAGAAGTATGAAACGCAGTACGACTTGTTTGGGAAATGGTCAAAAGGAAAAAGTGTGAAAACGGTTAAAGAAGAAGTTCTATTAGCTTATTTTCTTGAATTAAGCAAAGAATTTAGACCAGGGGTGCTCAAACTTGAACTGCTGGCGATCTACCTCAATATTTTTAGACTACTTACGATTGACTGTGAGAGACTGCAAGTATGTGTGATGCAGGGTTATCGTACATACACGATACATACACCCTACCTACCTACCTACCTAGGTAGGGTGTACCGTAACATATATAGATATTAGCTTTCCGCACAATATATATTATTTTAGTCAAGGTTTGGGTTAGGTTTAGCTAGGTTCTTCTCTACAATATCAATGAAAAAACTCATAGTTATTCAAAATTCCGGGTTTATTGGTTGTTACAAAACAAAAGAGTTACATATGGTGTTAAACTTAACTAAGGAGTGACTTTGGATGTTGAAGCGTGGCACTGCATGTCCTCAGCATCGCAATAAGCATAATCGCAAGCATGATGACATATGATCGTCAGTTAGTCGATTGCGATATTTTGACCTAATTATCTTCATTTCAGAAAATGCAGACTCGCACAAGTAAGTTGACCCAAACATTGCTGTCAGTTGAAGGGCGATTTGCCTTAGATTCGGATATTTATCTTTAGATATAAAACATCAGAAATTTGTATCAGATGCTGTAGCTTTGAGATGTATATCTGATATAATCTGCACCAACTCATTTTCAACAGAACATGAGTTCATATTAAACTGACTTGCTATTTCAGTAGCTAATTCCCCAATGTTTTTACATGAAAAAGGATAACTCATAAATGATGCTACATTTGCCAATTTACTACAATCATAAAAACGCATTTCGAATTGTCCCAAAATATTTGATAATTCAGCCTCATACGTATCATAATTCAACTGAGGAATCCTTGCTTTCAAAGACGGAAAATGTTTCAGATCCTTTCTTTTCAGTTGATCTATCATAAGTTGCAATTTACTTTTGAATGCGTTTACTGCGCTAATCTTCTCAATAACAGTTTTTCTTTTACCTTGAAGCTCCAAGTTAATGGTGTTGATAAGTGCATTGTGATGTCAGTCAAAAATGCCAAATCAGTCAGCCATTTTTCGTTTTTCAACATCTGAGTGTCATCACCTCTTTCGTCTAGAAAAGCTGTTATTTCGGGCAATAATTCTTGAAACCTTTCTAGGAATTTTCCGCGACTCAACCACCTGATGTCCGTGTGAAGAACTAAATCAGTGTGTTCAGCTGACTCCCTATCTTCCAACTGCAACTTAAAGAGCCGCCGCCGCCGTTGCAAGCTACGTGCACGGATGGAATTCACAATTTTTGTTGCAACGCCCATGATTTCCTCCGTGTTTAAAACTTTTGAACACAAAAGTTGTTGATGTATAATGCAACGGATTGAAAAAAATGAAGGGAAATCTTCATAAGCTCGACACAATGCCACAAAACCGTTTTTGTTTCCAGTTATTGCTGATGCTCCATCGATTGTAATTTACACTAATTTATATATTGGTAGCTTGTAGTTTTTTACAAAACTGAAGAAAACGTCATATATATCTTCGCGCCACGGGTCTTCCCCTTCAGAGGAATGATAGTCAAAAATTCTTCCTTAGCCAACATGTCATTGAATACCATCCGAATAAAAATACACAGCTGGGCAGTGTCTCTCATATCGGTGGATTCGTCGAACTGTAAAAAAAAGTATGTACATTCCATGATATCACCTTTTAGTTTAGCTGCCATGTCCTGACTCATGACTTTACAACGCCTTGTGACAGTCGGACGAGATAACTGAAGTTCTCTAATAGCAGACATGATTTCTGTTTTATTTTTAAAATCTCCAAATAAAGTCTCACCCGCTTCAATAAATGCTTCCTTCACAACCGATCGAACTTCGAATGGTTTCTTGTGTTTCGCCAATATATGAGATATTTTAAATGACGCGATCGTAGCAGCTTTTGATTGTTTGGCTGGTCTTGTGAACATGGTTTGTTCTTTTTTCAAACAAGATATCAAATCACGTACTTTTCGTTTTCTTAATTCACTCTGTGGCGGAAGACCCTTTTCATAGTTTTTATGAACAGTTTTATGATGCCTCTCTAAGTTACCACGTTTAGGTATTGCAACTGACGCACGACAAATAAGACAAATGCACTTATCCTCCACCATACAAAACAAAAATTCTTCCTCTCAATCGTTATTAAAATGATACGTTTTAGATTTCTTCGCTGCACTCATTTTGTACTATTTAATAATAAACTTTGTATCGACGTAGTATTGACTTCAAGTTGCAATTCAGAATGACTCCAATTCCTGGAGGCGCAACATTTATATCGGCGTGAACGAAAGTCTCGAATGTTCCCGTCAAACGCGCCGCCCGAAATTTCTAGAAAAGCGGCAAGAATAAAAAACACGGCTTTTCTTTGACACGTACCTCGCGTTCTTTTGATAAAGCCGCCTTTTGCCGCTAGCAGAGTGTTATTTTATTACGTAATAAATTTTTGTAGTTTAGTTAAGTACCTACTTATTAAAAAAATTTTTCTTCTCGAGATCTACTCAAAAAGCACTCGCGATCGACCGTTTGAACACCCCTGATTTAGACCAAATACTTTGTAGGCTAAATACTTAATGCTTAAAAGCGTTATAAAGGTTAAAGAAAATATAGATATAAGCAAATTCTACAAATTAACTACTTTTATCAAAAAACAAAATGTTAGCTTCAAAAGAAACTAAATATTTTTACAAAAGAAAATATATCGGATTTCACGAATAAGGTGCCAGATATATATGTTTTGTTGAATGTTGCGACTATTTTTGGGCTTGCAGGCGCCTGCAGAAAAGATGAATTGAATGAGTGATTGGAAGAAGGATAACATTCCAGTGAAGCTTATTTTTGGGAAATAAAAAAAACTGCTTTGCGCCGAAATCGTTAATTTTTTAAAAGCTATTACTATTAGTAAATTGAACACTTTGACAAAGTACATGTGATACCAAAGTTTAAACGTTTTATACGCATTTAGTAACTAGATATTGGTGTTTGAAAGTACAAATATCTTATCCTTTTTCCACGCAATATGCAAAAATATAGGTAAAAAAAAACAAAAAAGGACATAAATGAAATACTAATTTTTATTTTACATAAAAACTTTGTAAAACATAATATTAACATTCTTTTTAGATTTCTAGGTCACTGGTTTCTCTATTTGTTGTGGGATTTGTCAGAATTTCATCATAAAAAGGCCTGTAGTCTTCGGGTATGTAATGCACTATTTTGGAAACATCTTCCAGCTTCTTAGAGTTGATTGGAACTTTTCCATTTTACGCTTTCGAAGTAGGAAGGTCCACATTGTCTTGTTTCTTCACATTGAAAAGACCATAGGTGACACCATCAATAAATTCGGATGCTTTGATATAGCCTTTCAGTGCTTGGATATATGTAAAATGCCTTTATTTTCTGATGGTAAAGGACTGTTTTTTTTCAAATTCTTTGACAGTCTTTTTGAAGTATTGAGGCCACCAGCCTTTGACATCAAGTATATCAGTATTATTTAGCCGTTATACTTGAAAGCTTGATTTTTTTTCTTGGAAGATTTAATGATTTCGTTGTATTGATCAGGAGAGTAAATCCTATCGAATTTTCTCAAAGAGCGCTTAATAACTGAAAAGTTTTTGTCGCAATGCAAAAAACTATGACCTCGGATGGGAAAATATTGATGGATTACTTGAAATTTGCCATTCATAGTCAGTGCAGTAAACAACGTAGTTAAAGTGTGGTTGCGGTTTTGTCCACCGCACGCATCACTAAAAACAATTTTTACTTCTTCAGGGATATGTTGAGTAATAAAGTCCAAAATCGCCGACTTCATTGGGACCTCGCTGAGCATCTCCCTCTGTGTGTGTGTAGAACACCGATATGTCATTTCCAAGACTGTGGATATTAAAAACGTAATACCAAAGTTTGCGCAGATAAAACATTTCCTGAACTGGCATTAAAGGAAGGGGCAGGTTTTGCATATAGTCAAAAACTATGGCTCCAACATCGTTCCTTTCCTTGCAGGTCTCTTTGATTTCTTGAAGTTTATTGTAGAATTTAGATGCTCGTCTTTTATGAATCATAAGTTCTGCAACTGCGCATCTCTTTGCTGTTTCATTAAGAGCTGTCGACTTTATTTTTGCATTTAAATCCTCACAGGTCGAGCAAACGTCCACCTGAGGCCTACCAAACCGGTATCCGAAGTTTTCTCGGAAATGTCTCAGATAATATTCGTACTTGACGACATTTCTTAAATCAGGATTTTCATTAATCAAGAGCTCGTACATCTTAGCTACGCTTAAACTTGCATCTAAATAGGTGGTTAACTTAGAGGAATAATGAGACTCTTTTTTCGGAAACGATTTTATCTGTTCATCAATTTTAGCAACAATCGAGGGATTCAGTTTATTTGCACGATTTGCATGCCTTTCTCTTATATCAACTGGTGCAGTTTTCGTTTCCAGGATCTTAGTTCGGCGTTGTACAACTTTATTGGAGAGAGCATGTAATATGAGCATATACGCGTTGCGGCAAACTTCAACCCTACTCCCACCTTTCATAGCAAAATATTTGAAAGAAGAAGTATTTTGTTTAGATTCCGCTGTAGCTGGACGATGTCTGGCAACATCATGTCTTTCTATTAATCCTACTAGAAATATTTTTCATTTTTTGGTCTTCCATTATAAACGATTTCGATGATTGAACGTTTCTCTTCATTAGAGAAATCGGCCATACATTTCTTACGACAAATGCAATCCGGCCCGGTTATTTTAGCATTCACTAGTTTACCTTTATGTGTAACAAACTCTGTCCCTTCGTGTCTTGCTAGCTTTTCTTGTTTAATTTCAGCCTTTTTATTTCACGTTCTTCCTCTGAATCCGTGGAATCTAACATTTCTATAATATACAAAGATTATTTACTATTTTTGTTAACAATCACTTAACACAAACTTTACCTCTAAATTTTAGATTATTAAAAATGAAATAATATTAACTAACTTTTAAAACACCTGTTTACTGGACGAAACTGCAAAACGAAGTGAAAAACATGTGTTTACGACGTCAGCGTTGTGATCTGGACGCGCATCTAGTAATGCGGTGAAAAACGATAACTTTCCAGGAATATTATCATTTTTCTGTCGGTTTGTCTGTCTGTCAGTTCGCGGTATAGCTTAAAACCTAACCCAAGTGACTTCAAATTTTGACCAAAAATTAAGGGTCATATGTGGATGACCTGGTAATGTTTTGGTAAAACTCCAGTATGGCGGAACAATGTTAAAAAAATTGTTAGAGTGGTGTATTATTTGGGGTTAAGATCCAGTAAAAAAAAACAAGTCTTTTTTTTTAAATTGTCGATGTTTCCCAACTTTATTGTTGTATCCTCATGAAACCTATATTATCGGTCTTTACCTACTCCGTTGGGCCGCAGATATTTCCCAGATTTTAAGCATCTAAAGGGTCTTCGTCAACCATCCTTGTGTTGTTATGTTAGAGTGGGGTATTATTTGGGGTTAGGAAGGAAATATCTGCGGATCAACGGAGTAGGTAAAGACTGATAACATGGGTTTCATGCAGGATATAAATTCTATGTGCCCTGAGGATGCAACAATAAAGTTGCGAAACGTCGACCATTTAAAAAGAGGCTTTTGTTTTTTATTTACTGGATCCTAACCCCTAATAATACATAACAAGAGGATCGTTAACGAAAGCCATTTAGAAACTTAATATCTGGGAAATATCTGCGGACCAACGGAATATGTAAAGACTGATAATATGGGTTTCAATTTAAGATGGCAAAATGAAATCAAATCAAATTAAATCAAATCAAATCAAATATATTACGTAGAAAATGTTTACAATATTACTTGAAAGATGATTGCCCACCTAGATGTATCATCTATGTGTGTACAAAACAAAAGAAATTTTGTTGTAATTACCTATTGCTAAATTTTTAAATTATAACCTATACTAAATAAATGATACTGCGTACAAACTAAGTATGTGCCTAACCTAAAATCATATAATTTCACACTAACATAAGCGATAGAACAATTTTAAAAGTTATAGAATTTAAATAAGACTTATTTGAAGTAAAAATTTGCTATCTAGCTAAGGTGCCAGTAAATACCTCGAAGTTTTGTTTCAAGAAAATTGAGATTTTCTTACTAAAAAGGTTTCTGTTCTGTATACGTCGGATATTAAGCGGAAGCAAGTTATAAAGTGTAGGACCAAAGTATGTCAGATATCTTATCTTTCTTGTTCTGGACAGGAAAGGAACACATACGGACTCCACCGATCTGCTTCTGGTATGATAATTATTTAGAATAGATTGCAGCCTTAGTTCGGGATGTTTGTAAACTAGCAAAAGTACTGATTTTACATACAACTGTTGCAAGGTTAAATCTTCGGCTTCTTGATACAGAAGTTCGGTAGAGTATCTGGGTTTTTTTTTGTAAATTACTTTATGATGATATCTTTGAGTTACATTTAAAACATTTAGAGTTGTATTAAATGCCCCTATAATAATTTGAGGATATTGATTGGCATGATATTTCTTTGTTTTGAATTTGTACTTTTTATATGTTTATCCCACTTAATATTCTGATCAATTACAACGCCGAGATATCTGATACATTCAGTTTTATTCAGAAAAGCAGTGGCATGGTGTCTGATAAACACTGGAGCGTATGCATTTTTATCCGATAAGTTAATTGTCAATTGGTTTTCACCCAACCATTGACGTACCTTTGCAAATTCAGATATGGTGTGCTCCACTGTAGCATTCCAGGTATACCCCTGTACAAGAAGAACAGTATCATCTGCATACGAGACCAGTTTGCTGGATGTAGTGAGGCAAAGGAGGTCATTAATATATAAGGAAAACAGGAGTGGTCCAATTACGATTCCTTGCGGAACGCCACATTGTACTATTTCAAAACTGCTGTAATCATTTTGTACCTTTACACATTGTTTCCGATCTTCAAGATAACTCCTTATTAAGTTATGGCATAATCCTCCTATTCCGTGGTTGCTTAGCTTGTTTAGAAGAATATCATGCAGTACGGTATCGAAGGCTTTGGCCAAATCCAAAAAGATCTCAAGGGGTTTTTTACTTCTATTAATAACATTATAAATAAAGTTTGATACCTCATAAAGTGCGTCTTCCGTTGATCTTCCATGACGAAATCCAAATTGACTCGGAGAAAGAATGTTATGTTTTTCTATGTGGCTTATAATTCTGTCCCTTATACAAACTTCCAATACTTTTGCAATATTATTGATTAGGGATATCGGCCGGTAATTGCCCGGTAAATAAGTCTCTTTACCTTTATGAATAGGTATGACAACCGACTTCTTCAATTCACAAGGAATTATACCCGCCGAATGACGGACAAATAGAATTTTTAAAAATTCAACGTAAAAGAATCTTGTTCAATGGACTTTAAAAATTTGCAAAAAAAATAAATGTGAAAAGAAGATAAACTGGTACGAATTTAACATGACGTAACAAAATGGCGGTATGTGTCAATTTAAAAAGTATTTATTGAATTTATTTTAAATTATGCCTAAAAGTCAATAAGGTTGTTGTTAGGAACCCAATATGATGGAACAAAATGGCGCCCAATAAAAATAAAAATACAGTATATGTAACACTTATACAGGGTTATTCACGCAACCCGTTCATTAAAAGTTTTTGATGATGCCATTTAGATAAAAATTTCAAAGTTTGGGATTAAGGTAAGGTCAAGGGGTACTTCCTTTATGAAATTTTATTTATTTTCAACTTCCTGTCACTTCCGGTTTAACCGGAAGTTGGTATCAACTTGCTTATTTTAAATGGAACACCCTGTATTTTATGATATTTTTGGATTTTACAGAGAATTTTTGATTTGACCTTGATCCGAAAATGAGCCTTCGGGGTACCAAATTTTAAAATCTCATATTTTTGTAAGTTTTGAAGATACAATCTTCATATTTTGCAGACGATCGGTAAATAATCTTAGGTTTCTATTTTTTTTTATTGAATTTGTCTATTTTTGTACAGGGTGTCCTAAATTCAGCTGCAAACATTCACATTTTCAAAGCCGCTAAAGTCCGTTTTTTTAAATGGGACACCCTAGAACTTTATGCACTATCAAATGTAGAATTTCGTTTTGTATCGAACTGTATTAAGGTTCCCTATACCTATTCGTAACCATTTTCGAAATAATTGGGTTTTATAAAAATATCGTATGTATTAAATGTTTACATGTTCCAATGGTGAACCATGGAAAAACAATTGAGATCCAATATCCAATATAACAGATGATTACTATGCGTTATTTATCGAAAGCTATCAGTGATAAACTAAATCTTCTAAATCGAAATGGAAGAATATTCAAACGCTGATATTCTCAATCTATTTTATATTCATGGAGAATGTTATAAAATTTTGGAGAGAACGTGTCGTGTGTTTAATGAACGCCACCCTGATTTGCCGCCAATGAACAAGTCAAAATTCAAGAGGATTGAAACGAACTTTTTGCGTTTTGGTAAGGTTAAAGTTACAAAAAATGTTCCGAAACTAGTGACAAATGCCGAGGATAACGTAATAAACACATTAGCTTATTTCCACGCAAACCCGCAAAGTTCAGTACCGTCTGCAGAAAACGATTTGGGAATTTTTACTTCATCTGTCCAAAGAATCTTGAGCGAACATCATAATATGCACCCTTATTCCTTCCAAAACGTGCAAGCCTTGAAACCTGGTGATGACGTCCGACGAGTAGAATTTTGCGAATTCATGTTTTTGAAAATTCGACAGGACCCTCAATTCCTTTCAAAAATATTTTGGACCGATGAAGAGAAATTTTCTAGAGAAGGAATAACAAATAGAAAAAACGAACATTTCTGGGCAGCAGAAAATCCGCGCGCTTTACGCGAAACGCGTTCTCAAGAGAGGTTTAGCTTCAATGTTTTCGGTATAGTATTAAATGATCAGGTGCGGTACTGTATTTATGAAGACAATTTAAACAGTGATAAGTATTTGGAAATTCTACGGTTTCTGAATTTATAGAAGAAATTTCTATTGGTGAGCTGCAAAATTATTGGTATCAATTAGATGGGGCACCAGCACATAATTCCGCTGTAGTTTATCTCCAATTATCTCGAATTTTTGAAGATCGCTGGATTGGTCCCAATGGCCTTTGGAGATGGCCCCCGCGATCGCCTGATTTAACACCCCTAGATTTTTATTTACGGGGGTTTATCAAAGGTAAAGTCTATGCTTCCCCAGTAAATAACCAACAAGATTTACTGGACAGGATACGAACAGCTTTTGCCGAATTAGAAAACGGACAAATTCAACGGGCCACAGCAACTGTACAAAGAAGAATTGAAATATGTCTTCAAATGAACGGACAGTTAGATTGCTATAATTTTTAAGGTCACTAAAACAAGTTTAGAACAGTTTCGAACTTAGTAGATATGGTTAAAAATAATGTAAAAAATTTATTACATTTTTTATAACTTTAATTTTTCAGAAACGAAAAAATTTCGTTTCAATCCTCTTCAATTTTCTCTTGTTCATTGGCGATAAACGAGGATGTTTTTCATTAAAAACATGGCACGTTCTCTCCAATATTTTGTAACATTCTCCGCGAATATAAAATAAATTGAGAATATCAGCTTTTGAATGTTATTCTATTTTAATTTAAAAGTTTCAAATCGGCTGTCATGTTGAATAGAAAAGCACAACAATTGTTTTTCCATGGCTTACTACGGAAAGGTGTAAGCATTTAGCAAATACATATGATAGTTTAATAAAAACCTGATTATTTCGAAAATGGTTATGAATAGGTATAGGGAACCTTAATACAGTTAGTTAGGACATTAGCGGCTTTGAAAATGTTAATGTTTGCCGTTGAATTTAGGACACCCTGTATAAAAATAGACAAATTCAATAAAAAAAATAGAAACCTAAGATTATTTACCGATCGTCTGCAAAATATGAAGATTATATCTTTAAAACTTACAAAAGTATGAGATTTTAAAATTTGGTACCCCGAAGGCTCATTTTCGGCTCAAGGTCAAATATCTTAAGAACGCTTGAACCTAGGTATAGGACATGCTACATAAAATAGCATTAAAATTCTCCGTAGAATCCAAAAATATCATAAAATACAGGGTGTTCCATTTAAAATAAGCAAGTTGATACCAACTTCCGGTTAAACCGGAAGTGACAGGAAGTTGCAAATATTTCAAAAAAGAAGTACCTCCTGACCTTACCTTAATCCCAAAATTTGAAATTTGTATCTAAATGGCATCATCAAAAACTTTTAATGAACGGGTTGCGTGAATAACCCTGTATACTGTAACTATGCACTGAACTAAAGTGGGTCACACTTCGCCATTTCTGACAAATGGAAAAAAAATCATAACGAGGGGAACTTCCAGGTAAAAGAAATTTGCCGATTTTTTCGATACAAAATGAAACAAATTTCATAAAAAAAAAATGTTTTTTGGGTTCTTCTTCCTTTCTCTAAAAACTTATGGGTTCTCAGGTAAAAATCGGGCTCGTATTTGAATTCAGACATTACAGTAGACAAAAAAATATCAGTGACCGTCAAAAAATTTCAAAATACCGAACAGTAAAATTAATTTTATTTATACCTAAATGAGAAGATGAATCCTTAAAATCGTTAAAATTAAACAAAGACCCAATACCGAAATATTAATCTAATATTTTTAAGATACATTACCAACCCACCACTTCCTCTCAAACTTACGTACGTTTGTCATTTATCAAGATTTATTAGTGTGTTTTTAACTAACTGTCAATTATAATTTTAAATCATATATTATTCGGATGTTTAAAGAAATACGTTATTTATTTAAATGGGAAGCCTCCTCCACCCGTATAAGCGCGATGTCATCTCACATTTTAAATTTAAAGCCGTCCCACATCATGTCTTTTAAACAGATTTTAAGTATCTAACTTTTAGCCGCCTATATGGTAATTATTGAAGATACGAATTAAAATAAATGATGATCAATTTGATTTTCTCAGATAAGACATATTTATAAATCTTTACAAGTGACTAATGTATTGGTACAAGTTTTGTTCTTTCTGAAGAAATGATAAAAGGGAACTCTTCATTGCATGAACAATGAAGACCATAATTCACATACAATCGATAGTTTTTTTGTAAATTGAAGCTAATATGCTCCTTTTTAAGATAATAAAAACATACAATCGTACTTTCACTAGCAATATTTATTTACCTAACTAGTGTGGAAAGTGATACTTTTCCGCACGCGACTGCAGTTTACCGAACAACGCGTAGCGGAGTTCGGTAAGCAGTCGAGTGCAAAAATCTTTCCGCACGAGTTAGGTACAAAATTTTTTCTATCAGCGTGCGGAAAACTTCACTTTTCCGCACTCATTTTAGTTCGGAAAGAGCTTCTTTTCCGAACTAGTACGGAAAAGTAAATAACCCAATTTTTTGAAATGTACTTACTGATTTAAGAACATAAATTTGCTAGAATCCTGCTATAGTTTTCAACAAAATAGTAAAAAATATATAAAACGTGTTTTAAAAAATTGTTTAATGTCTCTCGCATTATGTCTTATAAAATCAATGTTAAGCAATAATAAACACCTGCTTTTTTTATTTGGCTGTTTGAATTACCATAGACACAAAGTTAAAATACGCGGGTCATTCATTGTCAATAAAAACCAATTTTACTGTCGCTGATTTTTGGCGCAGTAAAACCTGAGTAAAAGTATTTTTAATGGATTCTTCAGACGAAGTCGGTGTTGGAAGCAGCTAGAAGTGCAAATTTCAATCTGCTACCCTCAAAATCCCGTCATTGGTATGAGAAAGAATATATTCTGTTTAAAATCTGGTGTCAAACTAAACGCATCACAACTTTGAAAGAACCCTTTTTTTTGCATATTTCGTCGAACTTTGCAAAATATGTAAGCCAAACACGCTGTAACATTTTAATTTCGTCACTACATTTTAATGCATGAAAATCCGTAAATCCGGTACTGTAAGTCTCCTATCGATGTAGTAAGGTGCTCGCGGTCTCTGCTTAGCGAAATCTTCCGCTTCATATTGAGGCAATTCACTAGTCTTCGTGTAGATGGCGCCTTAGTTTTGTTCAATTAGTAATTTTACTTTCTTCTCCTTTAAATATTTTTTCTTTCCTGTGATCGAGCTTAGGGATTGGCTGATCTATCACTGACGGATTGTCATCCCCCTACTGCTGCCTTGACCTGGTGGTGAGGTAGGTTAAGCTTCTTGTCTCGCTGGAAGGTGAAGGTTAAGTGTGAAAGTTTGTCGGCGAAGTGATCCTGTTTTAATCCAGGCCATCTTCTGGGATTTACGTCGGCAACTTAGTTAAAAAGGCTCCTATGTGTATTTAATTACGTTGTACCTTAATATTTTTGGTTGAGGAACCTTTTATTACTCTCTTGTGAGGATTTAACTGCACTTGGCCACCTACCATATTTTTTTGATGGGACAAACTTTACGAAATGACTAATAAGAAACCCTTTACCATCAAATAAGGGTTTTTTTTCTTCTTCTCCCTTCTCTTCTACTTCTTGTTCCTGTTCTCCTAACCAGGGTTTGAACCTGGATGTGTCATTGTAAGTGGAGCAGAAGTCTGTTACCAAGTACTTAAGTGTGTACGTACCCAGTTTTCCTGCTGGAAATGTCTTCGATGACACTTTCATCATAGACTGCTGATCTAAGTCACCGATGCTGATAGACACTTAGACTTTATTGTTTATTGCTGATCAACTTTATGACTTTTTCTAAGTTCTAACTACTGCTGATGTGCATAAACCATGATTATTGGTGTTGTCAATAAGATTATTTTCACTTTATAACTCATGCTGATACTCAAATATCACATTATAAATTTAGGACACAATAATCTATAGGTTTTTGTCAACATTTGACCGTATAGTAGGCTTTAAGATACAGAACATCACAGTATAAGTTTATGACACAATAGTCTATAGGTTTCTGCCAACATTCGATAGTATAATATACTTTAAGATACAGTGTTGTTGTAAAGTGTGATCACATCTAGAAATTTTAACTTATAAGATCTAGTTAGTTTATACAAGGTATATAATAAGTGTTGTAGACAGGTAACACTACTGGAATATGTGATGATATTTATGATTTATTGTATTTACTTGCTTTTTAAAGGTATTTTGATATAAAACAGTGGTGTCAATTTGTTAGGTAATATTGGTGATTGGATTTGAAACTTTGAAAGTTATATAAATTTTTCTTGTTATTTACTTGCTCTTAAATTCACATAATACTCTTTTCTTTTATTCTATTATTGTTAATTGTATTTGAATTAATGAAGTTAATTAATTGCTTGATTATTTTGCATCTTTTGATAAATTTTTACTGTTAGATCAAATTGTTCGGCAAATTAAAACAACTTAAAGATTTTCTTTATAAACATTTATAGATTTTGGAGTCTATAATTTTACCTGTCATTAGCTGATTGAAAATTTCTTTTCTCATCCTTATTACTTAATTTTCAGGTTTTATTGAACATTTAGTTTGTTGTTTTGTGATTCTTTAGCTATTTTCATAAAACATTTTACACAGTTGATCTAATATTTGGATAGTGATCTTTATTTGAATATACTTTAGATTTTTCTCTCAGCATATGAGGTATGAAAACTGATTAACATAGGATCATTACACAGACAATTATCATTTAAAAAAAAAAAAACTTTAATTAAAGCCAATTTCTTTCATATGTTATATAAAATAACCTACAGGAGATACATATTTCTGGAAATATTTTGGGGAGCACTGAACTTGTTAATAAATGTTATTTGTTGAATATGATTTTTTGTACTATTTAACTTTAATTAATTTTATCTTAGTGGTCTTGAGGAGTGGTACTCATATCATCTAGAGCGGTTAACAGTCAACTGGTATAGAACTGTTGGCGCCCTTATAAATAGAAATCGAACCAATCTCCCGGAGCAGTCGGTGATTTGCATACTAACTTTACTGCCTCTCTTTCAATCAACCACTTAGTATAGATTTATATCAAACAGAGAAAGAGTGTGGCAACGCTTCCACTTTTCTCAAGACCGTCTCCACACTCTAGGTATCATCTTACATTCTCCAGAAATTATAATCGAATAAAAACTGAAAGACCCTTGCGCCATAAATACTAGGAAATATATAGGTCAGTACGCACGCTGCTTACAGTACAGATTATTTTTAACTCTATATAACTACCACATAAACATTTTTTAAATGCCTTAAATCGATTCATGATAACTTTATCGCAGTTTTGAGTGCGTAACTTTATAGGTGTCTTAATATGTGTCAAAAAAACTACAAGAGCCATTGATCCAATCCAAACCACAAAGCAGTTAAGCATTTATATTAAATAAGTTTTATATGAAAGCCCTATTGTTACCATTAAATCCCTTTATTAAACAGTTTGCTCCTAACAGCTATCTTAAAACATTTTGGTTTTAATATTAACATCAAATAGTCATAAGTGCTTTAAAATATAAATTAAAATGTTTTATAAAGCCATCTTAAAACTTTTTTTGTGAATAAATACTGATTAATTCAGGACAGTAAGGAAACCTATTACTATTCCATAGTACAAAAACGTATTTTCGTAAAAATAAGTGGTGAAATACGATTTAAATGGTCACTTCAAATATCAGAAGCAAGGTAAATATTATAAAATAAGGAATAGACAATTTACAACCCATAGAACGAAAGCTTTCACGGCTGTGGTCAGTTAAGAAATCATGGTTCTTGGGATTAGGCCGTGTCAAAATGGAATCACTTTCCGACGTTTCGCCTTCGATTGCACGAGGCATCTTCAGGGATCTTCACTTCACAAGATCGGAACACGGAATGATGAACTCTGAGAGACCCAGGCCGGCTATTTATAGTCGACCTGTGTTTACAGAAGCGTAACTCGGTGTAACGATCGGTTTCCACGTATGATGTAGACTGAAGCCCGTATCTCTATTAAAATTGTTAGCATACTTATAAATTTTAATAGATTCTCTAATTTTACGTTTATAGAGTCCCGAAACCGATGCAAGAACTTTGGTTTCTTTTACATTTATGACATGCCCAGTCGAATGTTGGTGTTCAGATACACCAGATTGTACAATTTCTTTCTTTCTGATACATCGTTCATGTTCCTTAAGCCTAGTCGATATGGATCGTCCAGTTTCTCCAATATAAACATCACCACAGGAACAAGGAATTGCATATACTCCTTCCGTTTGAAAAGGAATAATGTCCTTTGGCGATCTCAAACATTGTCCAATTTTCTTGTGTGTGTTGAAGACTGTACGTATGTTGGACCAGCGAAGTAACCTTGCAATCTTGTCTGTGGTTCCGTGTATAAACGGAAGAACTACATTTCCTATCGGTAATTCCTTATTAGTACCATTTCGTGAAGTAGGATTATTATATTTTCTAATTGATCGTCTAATATCATCAGTGCTTCCCTCTTAAAGCTTGAGTCAGTTTCTTTGTTTCCGATTGTAAAGAATTTTGGTCACAAATCGCGAGAGCTCGGTAAACCAATTAATTAATGACTGATTGCTTTTGTGCTGGATGATGATGGGAATTTGTATTTAAGTACCCGTTCGTATGCGTTGGTTTTCTATATACAGAGTGTCCTAAGGAACCATCCCATTTCCTTTGTACAAGAACATCTAGAAAGGGAATCGTGCCTTCTGATTCAATTTTCATTGTAAATTTTATGTTAGCATGTTGTTGATTTAGATGATCAAGAAGCCCAGGGAGGTTGTATCTGAATCATGATTTTGGTTTTAGTGGAGACGACTCTGAGGCTTACTCCTCAAAAGCTTCCATGAAGATATTGGCTACCACCGGTGACAGTGGAGATCCCATGGCTGCTCCTGAGGTTTGCTCATAGAAAGTTCCTTGAAAGACAAAATACGTTGATGTAAGACATGCTTCAATTAGATCTAAAAGTGTGTTGTCAATACTATTATGGTGAAATAAGTCTGATATTATGGAAATTGAATCATTTATAGGCACATTCGTATACAGCGATTCTACATCGAAACTGACTAAGATATCTTTGTGATCTAATTGGATTGATTTAAGTTTTTCTACAAAATGCGTAGAGTTTCTAATATATGAATGTGTTTTTCCTGTAAAATTATTAAGAATATTTGAAAGATATTTACCAATTTTGAAAGTAGGAGATCCTATTGCACTGACGATAGGTCGAAGTGGTACATTAACCTAAGTCGAATCTATCAGCTGCGGAAAGAACAGCAATAAACACTTTAAACAACAATACAGACATTTTGGTCCTTCCAGCGGACAAGGGAAATGCCACTGTCGTCATGGACAAAACAGATTACGTGAAGAAAATACAACTACTTTTGGACGACAACATCTACAGAGTGATCCAAGCAGACCCGACCAACAAAATTGAAAGACGGATAACCAACCTTATAAATGCATCCAACCTACCAACAGAGGATAAGAAGATGTTAAGGCCAAGCAGCTCAAGGATTCCGCGGTTCTACGGATTACCTAAAATACATAAAACCAAAATCATGGTTCAGATATGTAGACAACACTTTTGTAATATGGCCACATGGTCCAGAAAACCTCCTTGGGTTTCTTGATCATCTAAATCAACATGCTAATATAAAATTTACAATGGAAATTGAATCAGAAGGCACGATTCCCTTTCTAGATGTTCTTGTACAAAGGAAAGGGGATGGTTCCTTAGGACACTCTGTATATAGAAAACCAACGCATACGAACAGGTACTTAAATGCAAATTCTCATCATAATCCAGCACAAAAGCAATCAGTCATTAATTCATTGGTTTACAGAGCTCTCGCGATTTGTGACCAAAATTCTTTACAATCGAAAACAAAGAAACTGACTCAAACTTTAAGAGGGAATGGATATTGCACTGATGATATTAGACGATCAATTAGAAAATATAATAATCCTACTCCACGAAATGATACTAATAAGGAATTACTGATAGGAAATGTAGTTCTTCCATTTATACACGGAACCACAGACAAGATTACAAAGTTACTTCGCCGGTCCAACATACGTACAATCTTCAACACACCATGTCCATGACGACAGTGGGATTTCCCTTGTCCGCTGGAAGGACCAAAATGTCTGTATTGTTGTTTAAAGTTTTTATTGCCGTTCTTTCCGCAGCTGATAGATTCGACTTAGGTTAATGTACCACTTCCACCTATCGTCAGTGCAATAGGATCTCCTACTTACAAAATTGGTAAATATCTTTCAAATATTCCTTTTCAAACAGAAGGAGTATATGCAATTCCTTTTTCCTGTGGTGATGTTTATATTGGAGAAAGTGGACGATCCATATCGACTAGGATTAAGGAACATGAACAATGTATCAGAAATAAACAAATTGTACAGTCTGCTGTATCTGAACACCAACATTCTACTGGGCATGTCGTAAATGTAAAAGAAACCAAAGTTCTTGCATCAGTTTCGGGACTCTATAAACGCAAAATTAGAGAATCTATTGAAATTTATAAGCATCCTAAAAATTTTAATAGAGATACGGGCTTCAGTCTACATCATACGTGGAAACCGATCGTTACACCGAGTCACGCTTCGGTAAACACAGCTCGACTATAAATAGTCGGCCTGGGTCTCTCCGAGCCCATTCAGTGTTCCGATCTCATGAAGTGAAGATCCCTGAAGATGCCTCGTGCAATCGAAGGCGAAACGTCGGAAAGTGATTCCATTTTGACACGATCTAATCCCAAGAACCATGATTTCTTAATTTACAACTCCACACAAGTCACCGTGCCAGCAATACAGCAAATCGTTTTCCTCTTCAAGTTGCATCAGACACTTAAGAGAAAAAACCTTTCCCCGTTAAGACTGAGGCGTAAGAAAATTGATTTTTTTATTTTTCAAGTAAACTACCCCTAATTTTGGCGGTAGGCAAATAAACTAAAAAATATTGATATGTAAAAGAACACAAATTGAACACAGTCGGTTCATACTAGGCTAGGCAGGAGTCATTTACAGTTTTGAAGGCTGAATGTAAATTTTTAGATCAAAACTAGTTAACATACGAAATTTGAGAAAAGTTGTTATTATGCCCATTTTACCGGAATTAAATTCTTGGCCAAATTTCAGTAATAAAAATTGATAATAAACAAGTTTTTAAAAGTTCTTTAAACACGCCTTGCTGGACCTTGAGGAATTTGAAAAAATGACACAATTCCCCTATTTATGTTAACGTCACATCCATCAACACTGCAGTAAAAAGAATGACTAACTTGAGAAGCCATTTCCAAAACTATCTCCAAAAAGTTATATTTAAACGCACTTTTGTTCTAAATTCTATATTTTTTGCTCACTTAAAATCTTAAGACACCGCGTACGTAACCACTGCGAAGTGACTTGCCGACTGACCGCTAAAAGCGGCAGTTCGTAGGTGCGGGAAGCGCGTCGGCAAGAGGGAATTTTATTGCGGAATAGCCAAGTGCTTGGACTCTTTACAATACAGTTTAGCGCATAATGCGGCAGATCCACCTAAGAGTTTTGTATTAATATTGTTTCTATTATAGACTCTGATCTTATTAACTCACAACTTCATCATTATTTCGACAGATGACATAACACAACAAAAAGATGTTGCCGAAAGTCATTAAAAATTGTATTTTGTGTTGTGTTGTTTCAGGAAAAATTAAAAATTGCCAAAATCGGGAGATCGGTAGGACGAAGGACAAATACGGTAAAATCTATTAAAATCCAGGACGTCCTTCCAAATACAGGACGGTTGGCAACCCTAATGCTAACATTCACTATTCAAATACAAAGTATAACCGGGATACGTAGGTCTAACTGACTGTTATTGTATAAGTAAACCTCGGGTATTTAAGTTTGTTATTGGAAACGTACGCATAAATGACATGGCAATAACCTATATATTACTTTTATACATAAACAAAGTTGTAAAGTATCAAATTTTACAGCCAGCTAAATATGTTTTCAGTATGAACTTGTAGTAACACAACACCAAAATTTACAAAAAGTACGTGCGCATATGTTTGCGTGAGTGGGCTTTTGTAATAATTGTGTCTTTCGTCTAGCCGCTTTTTAAGCAAAATTTCTAGACGGAAATTTGAAGCTTCTGCTGGCCACTAGTGATGTAAAATAATTAAAGACTCGTTACAAAGTAAGCGTTACTACCTAATCACTAATAGTAACGAGTCCTCATTTTTTAAAAGACTCGTTACAATTGGCATTTCGTTACTTCCACTGAAACATTAAAAACTAACTATTCTACCCGAACACAACAGCGGGGAACGAGTACGAATGGCTTTGACGATTGGCGCTTTGATCTGTTTTAATTTCATGCATGTCGATTTATTTAGGGCGACCGACGCGAAACGCGAGGCGACGATGAGGCGGAGTTGCCGTTGTTTGTATTAGAATTTAGAATTTAGAAGCAGGTATGGCGCGCCATTGGCGATAATTGGCAATGTCGCGTCGATTCTGTACACGGCTTGAATTTAGAACTGCAGTCCGGTATTTCCCCGATTTCTACGTATTGGCAGTATTGGCTAGAAAACAAATCTAAAAAAATAGGTAACTATTGGATGCTTATTTTCGTTCGTATTTTAAAAGTTATTGATTTTATAAGTAAATAGTAATAATTGTGTTTTAGTAACGATTACTGCACAGTGTAGTGTTTGTTTAACAAATTATGGAGTCTAAATCCGAATCAGAATCCCAAACGCAAAAACGAAGTATTATTTGGCTTTATTTTACCATTTTGTCTGATGCTAAGACAAAATGCAACTTATGTAAAAGTACTTATTCTCATAAAAATGGAAATATAACCAATTTAAGAAAACATTTAAAAACTAGACATCCAACATTAGTCTTGGAGAAAAGTGAGAAAACAGGTACATCATTGCTCCAACCAGGTAAGTTATTATTATTAAATTTATTGTTTTATTAAAAAATATATATTAATTATGCTAGTTCTTAATTATAATTAATATTTTAGGTCCATCAACATCCACAACGGAGACAACTGCATCAGCAATATTAACCTTGGAAAAAGATAATATAGAAAATCCTGATCACGTGACAAGGGAAATAGCGGAAATACCAGAACATATGGGTGAAGTAAGTACAACAAAATTTGCAAAAAAAAAAACAAGCAAACCTTAAGGGATTTATTAGCAGGCCCATTTCATTACCACGCCAAATAAAAATTAATGAATTAGTGTTAAATATGATAATTTACGATTTGCAACCCTTCTCTATTGTTGAGGATCAAGGTTTTAGAACTCTTTTAAGTGAACTTGAGCCATCATATGTCATACCTAGTAGACCAACATTCAGTAAATCCCTAATGCCAGCCAAATATTATGCAAAAGTTGAAGCATTAAAAGCCTTACTGGAAACAACCGAGTATGTTACACTCAGTACTGATGGTTGGACTTCCATCAATACAAAGAATTATATAGCTGTTACAGCTCACTTTATAACGAAGGACTGGCAATTTTATGGATGTCTGCTGTCATGTTTTAAATATGATGAGAGACATACTGCTGAAAATCTTTGTGGGGAATTACAACGAGTATGTAATGAATGGCGTATTTCCGATAAAATTTATGCTATATCGACGGACAACGCCGCAAACATTGTAGCAGCAATAAAAACAACTAGATGGGTCCATATTCCTTGCTTTGCCCATACAGTGAATCTTATCGTTAAAAAAGGTTTAAAGTTAACTGAGGAGCTAAAAACAAAAATTAAGAAAATAGTAGATCATTTTCATAGAAGCTCTCACTCTACGACTAAATTTGTTTCAACACAAAAACAAATGAACCCTAATGCAACTCCTCTTAAATTAATTAACGAGGTTCCAACAAGGTGGAATTCCACTTTTTATATGGTAGAAAGAGTAGTTGCGTTATCAGAACCATTGGCCGCAACTGTTGCTGTTTTGCACATTCCAGTTATTCTACCGACAGGGATAATTTTAAAGGAGTTGTGTAAAGTTCTCAAGCTATTTGAAACCGTAACTGTTGAAATCAGTTCAGAAAAGCAAGTTACACTTTCAAAAGTAATTTTGATATATATCATCTTTAGAAAAAATTAAATTACAAATTACAAGCCCTTTAATAAAAGATGTAGTAAATGCCTTCTTAGCTTCAATAGTGTCACGATTTGGAAACCCTGAACAAAACTTAATAATGGAAAAATCCACGTTTATTGATCCAAGGTTTAAGACCAAAGGTTTTAGTAGCGACGATTCCTTAAAGAAGATTAAGGAAAAACTTCAGAGGTTGCGACGGGAGAAGCTGGCGATTCTACAGAAAATGACGATTTAATTTGGAGCGATTTTGATAAGTCTGTCAAAGCCACTAGTAACAATAATACCTCTCCAACTGCGATAGCAATTGCCGAAATAAAAATGTATTCAGAAGAATCGAATCTGGATCGTAGAGAAGATCCACTGATTTGGTGGAAAGAGAGACAAAAAATATACCCTTGGCTTTCAGCTTTGGCCAGAAAATATTTGTGTATAGTGGCTACGTCGGTTCCCTGTGAGCGCATTTTTTCGAAACCTGGACAGGTAGTAACGGAACGTAGGAATAGACTTAAATCGAAAAACGTTGAACAGATCTTATTTTTAAACTGTAATACAAATATTTAATAGGTATAATAAAATTATTGTTCGGAGTTCTATGAACCATAATTGAACGATTTAGCTTTCGATCAGGAGAGCATTTAATTTAAATTTTAAAGAAACAAAAAGTATAAAGGTTTACGTTTATGTTTGATTTAGTTCCTAGTATCACTTGTAAATATTTTGTTTTAATTCTGACTTTGCAGTTTTATATTTTGTTTATTTTTTATAAACTAATCGTTTTAGTTTCAGTAGGTTCATTATTTCTTTGTTTAATATAATATTGTTTAAATATTATAAAATATATATATATATATATATATATATATTTATTTTTTTTTGTTTTTTTAATATATTATATCGTAGAAATCGTAGTTTGTTTTATAATTAAATACTTGACACTCTTGACAGTTGACAAACCGAGATTTATATTCATTTGGAAAACAAACAAAAATCTGGCTTCCGATAAAAAATAAAAGCTAAAGCTAAAAGCTACAATACAATTTTATTAAAAGTAACGATTTATAAAAAGTAACGAGTCTTGAGTAACGAGTCCTAATACCCAAAGTAACGAATCGGTCCAAGTCCTTAAAAGTAACGAAACTTTACATCACTACTGGGCACATCTCGTTTCACTTTTTGAATCATACAATTTTTATTTGTGATGGCTGCAATGAATATATATTTTGTCTGCTGTCGCGGATATATCACCGGGCAGTTTGGTGGGTGTCCCAGGAGCCCAGAGCCAAAGGGACCCACGCTAAAATCTTAATTAGGCCACAAATACTAACTACACTCAGTTCGAAAAAAACTGCCGCACTTGTTTTTTGGCCCAAGTTCAATGGCCTATATCTTTCATTTTGAAGAATTTTTTTTCTTAGGTAGATAATACCTTAGTAGTAGTAGTAGTAGTTAGAGGGAGGTCTAGAGACCTGACTGGTAGGCCTATAAGGCCCTTTCAGCCTACCCCAGCTTCTCCCTCAACCACCACCCGCCACCAGGTGTTCATCCTTGAATCTGCCTGTCCTTACTATGTAAGTCTGCATATCCTTCTATGCAAGATCCTTAACTTCGTCCCTATGCAAGAACGTAGTGCCGAAAATATCTCGTCGCAGTCTCGCTCGCGCTTCACATCTGCACAGGAAGTGATGCGGAGTTTCCTCCTCTTCCTGACACTCCGTGCAGATAGAATCTTCCTCAATGCCTAACATAAAGAGGTGTCTCCTCAATCGACAGTGCCCCGTTACTATTCCTACGATGGAATTTAGAGCTTTCCTGTCTCGGGCTAGTAACCACTCTCTTCGGCCCTTATCGGGCTTCACAATAAAGTCTTTAGCTTGCCTCTCGACCCCGGACTGGCTCCATTCACGTTGAAGTTCATGTTGTGCCCATTCGTCGAGTGCTGTCCTTATCGGCTGCCTAGTGATGCCTAAAGCTGGTTCTGGTCCTACATACGGGCTGGTGGCGCCGAGTCTAGCAAACTCACCTGCCTTCTCGTTGCCCTCAATCCCACAGTCTCTTGGCACCCAAACCAACTTCACTCTTTTATGTCGCGCCAACTGCTCTAGCCTGTCACCGCATTCCTGAACCAAAACTGATCCCGCCGTGGGTGAGTCTGAGCGCCTTAAGTGCTGCTTGACTGTCTGAGCATATGACAATCTCTCCCTCTGCCCCCTCTATGACTTCCTTCATCGTTATTGCCATTAGAATGGCATATACCTCAGCCTGAAACACCGTTGAAAACTTCCCCAAAGGGAAGCTGGACCCGGTTTGTCTAGCCTCAATATAAACTCCAGCGCAGAGAATTGCAACTGTGTCATACGTGAACCATCCGTATAGCAAACAATTGCCTCTCTGGAGAACTCCAGCTTGTTTCTCTCCCAGTCCTCTCTTTCGGGGATTGAGATACTATAACCCTTATGCCATCTTAGTCTGCCTGAGGGTCGTGCTACTCGGTAGGTAGATAAAGGGATCTCTCTTTCCACAATGTGGGAGATCCCTGCATGACCCACAACCTCACCTTTGGTATGCTAAGCTCCTGCATCCCCCATTCGCAAGTGCGCTGCCATAGCCTCTTTCTTAATGAAAGTCGACAATGATGGCAGCCCTAGCAAGACATCCAATGCTGCTGACGGCGCGGCGTCGTCCTCATTGCTCCAGTTATCGCTAAGCTAGCAAGTCTCCATACTATTGAGCCGTATGATATCCTGGGTCTTATGACTGCTTGGTACAGCCAGTGCATGTCCCTAGGACTTAGCTCCCAGGTTGTGCCTACCGCTCTACGGAGCTGCCAGAAGATCGCTATTGACTTCCTTATCTGCCTATCGACATGAGTCTTCCAGATAATTCATAGATAATACCTTTGTCTTCCAGCAGAAATAAAACAAATGAAAATGTTTTCAAAGATTCTTGGATAATAATGAAAAAAGTCGAACCATGCTTTTTTGCCATTTTTTGACTTGCCCTATGTATTAATGAAGGATTCGTATAGAAACTTTTTACACCCTGTATGAAAGACCCTTTTTTTGTGAGCTTTTTTTTTGAGTCATCGATTTAACTCTAAAATTGACTGAATTACAGCTTTTTTTGCTTAAACTTTGCCAAGCTACATGAATGTTAAAGGAAAAACTTAAAAATTGCTTTTTTTTCCTGTTTTTTAACTCATCCTATGTATTATTCGTGCATTTGTATCGAAAATGTTTACACTCTACATGAAAGATCCTTCTTCTAAGATATTGTTATTCTGTTCAATAATTTATCTTCAAAATGTCTGAATTACACGAATTTTACAAAACTTTTTTATTAACGCAAAAAAATTGATAAAAAAGAACTTGAAGAATGGCTTAGTACCGAGTATTGTCTCCTCTAGCAACTCTGAGAGCTTCTAATCTGCGTGGAATCCCATTCCAGAGTCCCATTCTTCTGATAAAACATCTGCCAATTCTGCTAGGCTTTCAAGAGGCCTTTTGCGTGAACGCACCCTTCTTCCTAAGTTATCTCACAAATTTTCTATTGCATTCATATCGGGGCTTCTCGCAGGCCATTGTAATGTGGCGATACGCGCAGTTTCTAGGAAGTTCTGCATTATTGCTGCGGTATGCGGTCGGGTATTATCCTGCATCAGAATAAAATTGTTACAAACTAAATCAGTAAGAGGTAACTAACACATACTGCTCTAAAATGTCATTAATGTAAATTTGCGCTGTCATTGACTGTCCAATGGTAAAAACATGAAGTGATGTACAGGGTGGTCCACTTAAGATGCTCCTATACTTTATCTCAATAAATAAGACACTGAGAAAAAAAAGTTAAATACAAAAAGTATTTGACCCTAAGTATATTTTTTATTTATAATATGTTTATGTATACAGGGTGTTCCATTGTGCCGGGACAGTAATCAACTTTTTTCTTTTTAATGAAATGGTATGAATATTTTTAGAAATTCTAATTCTACGCTTGATTTTGAGTATTTTTTGGCATCATAGCATATGAAATTTTGAATAGTTTTTGAGAAAACTTAACTTTTCCAATTTTTTTCGGAAAAACAGGTTTTTGGAAAAATGTGATTTTTTCACACCTGAAGACTAAAATTGTGAATTTTGGTTATGGATCCATGGAAGTGGTTAATATTTAATACTCTGACCTATCAAAAGCGAAAATCCATTTTACAGGGTGGTCACAAATGACCATCAAAAAAAAAATGTTTTTGTAACTAAAAAAACTTATTTTTTTAAATGGAATACCCTGTATTTAGCACTTTTATTGTATTTAGGATTTAGTTCTGCATCATTCCATATATATAGTTTATATTCCAAAAATTAGTGGTTTAGAAGTTATGACCAATTTTCTATAATAATTCAGGTATTTTTGTTAAAAATCTAACTAAACCTAAATAATATCCTATTCTAAGTTTTTTCTTAACATTATAATTAAATTTAACATTAAATCAACAAGTAATGCAAGAAAGAAAGTAACTAATTACTTATTACAAAACATTTTCGACCCATAACCCCCGTCTTTGGCAATACAAGTAGTATAATACTACGGTTACGGTTTTAATTTTCGCAATAATAACATTTGTAAACGCGTCTTAATTTTACAAAATTATATATAAATGCTTCCACAGCACTACATAAACACGAAAGAGATATGGAACATGAATTTGATTTTTCTGGTACAACGGTCTTATCAAAAGAACAACATTATCATAAACTGACATTCAAAGAAATGGTCGAGATAAAAAAAAGAAAAAACTACAGTAAACGATCGGAAAGACATTGACAATCTCAGCCAAATATATCACAGTCTAATTTAATTCAATTGTTATAAACTATTTCCATCAATCATAAATACACACTGTATTCTGTCAGACTCACATAAATACTTTTAAAACAACCCGTATCCACCAATAGTGTCTACAATGTAAATATAATCAAAAAAATTAAATGATATATATAAAAAAAAACAATAGAATTCTTTAACCAGTATATCACTTACCTCCACACTGCCAAGCAAGGCAAAATAACAGCTTTCTCAAGGTATGTACTGTACTATTTTAACTAAATGTTTTAATAATTTTAATGCGTGCCCTTATACCTAATTGTTTTTATTTTTTAACTTGCATATATACACTTTCTGTATTTAATTTTTAGATGTGCAGAAACAAATATTTTGAAAAAGCCTGAAATGGACAGGCGAAACGTCAATTAAAGTTTTTTTGTTTCAATCCACGAACCTAATCCCAAGACAGTACTTGATATTTATAAATTGTAAGGTTCAAGAAGAGAAATATATATATATATATATATATATATATATATATATATATATATATATATATATATATATATATATATATATATATATATATATACTGGGTGATTCACGACCCACTGTACATACTTATGTGGTGTATAGGGTATCCCTAGGGTATATCGAAATGGATATTTAAATTGATTAATTCGGCTTTATTACCAAGATACAGGGTGATTTTCGTATTTTGGTAAAAATTTGTTCACCCTGTATCTCCTAAACTGCTTAATAGATTTTTTTTTAAATTTTGTACACAAACACTCTTGGTATATCATAACTTTTTGACGTTTGAAAAGTAGCAAAGTTCCAGGGCCGTATCCAGCCAATTCACACAGGGGAGGGGGGTTAGTTTTGAGACACCCTGTACATCGGAATTCGGTATTTTTAATTTTTTTTCTTAAACTACATTGATTTGTGAACAAAAATATGCCACCATCTTGAATAGCACACTAAAGGTTTTGTACGAAATTTAAATCTTTAGATAGTACATACCCCCTTTTTTTAGCGGTATCTGTATTGAAGCTTTGAACTAAGTATAAAATTATTTCAATGATTGACTTTAAAAGAAAATTAAACTATCTCTACTAATAAAACACAGCCTTGTCGAATTAATTTTTATTTTCAGTAGCCCAAAAAAAACTAAAATCTACCCTAACACAATAACGTCTTAAAAGCTACAAAATGTTTTCAAAATGCATACCACCGGTGTCTCTACATTTTTGTGCACGCTTTTGTAGGTTTGCAATTGAGCGGTGAATCATTTGAAGGTTTTGTCTAACCTCGTCGCAATAAAAATGTATCCTATTTATTAATTTATTAATTGATCCCTAGTTTCGATTGGAACACTGTAAACTTTTTGTTTTAGATGCCCCCACAAAAAGTAGTCGGCTGGATTAAAGTCTGGCGACCTAGGCCAAGGATGTGGTCCTCCGCGTCCAATCCACCGATCATCAAATTGTTGATTGAGATAATTTCGAACATCAATTCCAAAATGTGCAGGTGCCCCATCGTGTTGAAACCATATGCCTCTTAAATTTACATTTTCTAATAAGCCCGGTAAAATGTTTTGTAGAAAGTCCAAATACACAACAGCCGTTAGTCGTTGAAGGAAAATATGTGGTCCAATTAAATGATTATTTATTAAGCCGCACCAAACAATCACTGAAAACTTTCGTTGAGAATTGGCCAATCGCAACGAATCAGGGTTTTCATCTGCCCATACATGAGAGTTTCTAGAATTAAAGACTCCGTCTCTTGTAAATTGGGCTTCATCAGTGAATAGTGCTCTAAAAATAGTTCTTCGATGATTTATTACCCACCTAGCAAATGCTAGGTGGATAATAATCTAGGCAAGTAGTCGCCTTCTTCTAATCTTTGTACCTCTTGTACATGGAAAGGGTATAAGTTTTCATTTTTTATAGTTCTCCATACTCTTGTCTGCGGTATCGCTAATTGGGCGGAAATTCGCCTAGTGCTTGTGGTTGGATCTTCCCTCACAAGGTTGAGAATATTCTCTTCTTTGACCACGTTATTAGCACCCACTCTTTCAACATGAAGATCGGTTGAGGGAAACTTACCCTTTTCACGCAATGTATTAAAGGTTGTGGCAAACGTTTGGTGATTTGGAATTCTCCGATCCGGAAATCGTCTTCTGTATTCTTCTGTAGCAGCCCTTCCATTACCATTACAAAATCCGTACACAAATACGATGTCTGCGTACTCAGCATTTGTAAATAATGGCATTTTTACAATTATTGAAACGTACAAACTTTTTGCAAAGAAAAAATTCAAATAAAAAATCTTTAATTAACAATGTCAAACACAAATGATTGAATTGTATGTACGTAATGTCATTTTTAAAATATCTGTCTAAATTCCAAGGCTTACTTTATTATTTTTAGGTATTAAAATTTATTTAATTTGTATTTTTTTGTAAGTTTTAAGGTTACGAAAAAAATAAAGGTAAATAAAAAAATTTAAAAAAAACAAGCTCTTATACGTAATTTGTATACAATAACAAAAATAAAAAAAGATAAATTTTTACGGTAGCCGATAAATGATCACGATCTCGAGCATTAGATAAGAGATGAGGCGAAAAAGACTCAAACAGAAATTAACTGGTTTATTAGTAGAGATAGTTTAATTTTTTTAAAAGTCAATCATTTAGACAAAAACCTCAAATGTAAATGATTCAACGCTCAATTGCAATTCACAAAAGCGTGCACAAAAAAGTAGAGATACCGTTAGACAGGCGTTATTGTGTTAGGGTAGATTTTGGTATTTTTGCTTTGAACTAAGTATAAAATTATTTCAATGATTGACTTTAAAAGAAAATTAAACTATCTCTACTAATAAAACACAGCCTTGTCGAATTAATTTTTATTTTCAGTAGCCCAAAAATACCTAAAATCTACCCTAACACAATAACGTCTTAAAAGCTACAAACTTTTTGCAAAGAAAAAATTCAAATAAAAAATCTTTAAATAACAATGTCAAACACAAATGATTGAATTGTATGTACGTAATGTCATTTTTAAAATATCTGTCTAAATTCCAAGGCTTACTTTATTATTTTTAGGTATTAAAATTTATTAAATTTGTATTTTTTTGTAGGTTTTAAGGTTACGAAAAAAATAAAGGTAAATAAAAAAATTTAAAAAAAACAAGCTCTGACACGTAATTTGTCTACAATAACAAAAATAAAAAAAGATAAATTTTTACGGTAGCCGATAAATGATCACGATCTCGAGCATTAGATAAGAGATGAGGCGAAAAAGACTCAAACAGAAATTAACTGGTTTATTAGTAGAGATAGTTTAATTTTTTTAAAAGTCAATCATTTAGACAAAAACCTCAAATGTAAATGATTCAACGCTCAATTGCAATTCACAAAAGCGTGCACAAAAAAGTAGAGATACCGTTAGACAGGCGTTATTGTGTTAGGGTAGATTTTGGTATTTTTGGGCCACTAAAAATAAAAAATAATTCGACAAGGCTGTGTTTTATTAGTAGAGATAGTTTAATTTTTTTTTAAAGTCAATCATTGAAATAATTTTATACTTAGTTAAAAGCTTTAATACAGATACCTCTAAAAAAAGGGGTATGTACTATTTAAAGATTTAAATTTCGTACATAACCTTTAGTGCGCCATTCAAGATGGTGGCATATTATTGTTCACAAATGAATGTAGTTTAAGAAAAAAATTCAAAAATACCGAATTCCGATGTACAGGGTGTCTCAAAACTAGCCCCCCTCCACTGTGTGAATTGGCTGGATACGGCCCTGGAACTTTGATACTTTTCAAACGTCAAAAAGTTACGATATACCAAGAGTGTTTGTGTACAAAATTAAAAAAAAATGGACTAAGCCGTTTAGGAGATACAGGGTGAACAAATTTTTACCAAAATACGAAAATCACCCTGTATCTATATATATATATCAATTTAAATATCCATATATATACCCTATATACCCTATACACCACATAAGTATATATATATATATATATATATATATATATATATATATATATATATATATATATATATATATGTAGAACAGTTTTGCTGACGTTTCGCCAAAATCACATTTGGCATTTTCAAAGCTTTCGCTTTCGCGTCCGAATAGTCACTCTACCACAGTTACAAAATCCTACTAGTCTGTTCGGTAGCTTAGTAAGTTTTTGAATTTGATACTATTACAATTACTCTTAAATTTTATGTTGGAAACAATCGCTTATTACTTTCTCCGTTTTAATTTTTTAAACCAAACCTAACACTAGGAGCGCCCACTGAACACAGAAGGATCTTGATGCTTCACTCATGAAAATCGGTCCAGGCGTTTTGCATGTAGGTGGTATCGGTTGATGGATACATACATACTTACATAAAGTATATTGAGAGGTATAAAAAAGTGACTACCTGTCTTCACGTAAGAGCGGTTTTAATGGGCAGTAAAAGATCATTGTGGACTTATTGTAATTTTAATAGGTAAAAAGACAGCTTTAGGCCGTACTTATGGTAGAGGTACTTAAACTATAGATAGATAGATAATGTTTTATTTATTCCTTCATAACAGTAGTTGCAAAAAAGCCCATGAGACCGTAGAACAATGTCAGCATAAACAAAATGTCTAATGGATGAAAACTTAACTTATTCTAAGATATCACTTTTATCGTAGGTATAAAATCCTTGTAATGAATAAAATGCATTTCTACAGTGTGTCCAAGATAAGGATGCACACACAGCATGGGGATCTCGGAAACAGTAAAAGATATAGTGTCGGTTAAATTAGACAAAAGTTGCGTATTTTGAGGACCAACAAAATCCCGTTTTACAAATTTGAAAATTCTAAGCCGTTCCGGAAATATCCGAGAAAAACCGAAATATTACGATTTCGTTTTAATTTTTTTTTGAAGCTATTTGAAAAGATATGAAAAAACGGAAAACACTTTTTCATTCTCACTTTTTAAACTGTACAAGGTGACGTTAACAAATAATTTTTATTACAACGTTTCGTTTCAATGGAACCACCATCAACTTTGTTTTTCCTATGGGACGGAAAAAATTACACCCAGTTTTAGATTGCGCTTTTCATTGCGAATTCAACGATGTACAGCACAATATGATTACTTATGTTTTTATCCAGAAAAATGGCTTTTTAATACATTTCTAACATTTTATTATAGTAGGGCATGAAATCCTAACGATAAAAGGAAGAAAAAACGGTTGACAAGTTCGAATGAATGTATTTATTTATTTACTAACTATAACAAATGTTCAAACAAATTACCTCCACTTTCTAAACAGAAGTACGCCCGTCTCACGGTAGACTCCAAAATATGACTTAACATTTCAGGAGTAATTGTATTAAATGCTGCTCGTACTGATTGATATAATTGTTCCTCGTTGTCAAAACATTCCTTAAATACCTCATTTTTTTATGTAGCCCCACAAGAAAAACTTAAAGGGAGTTAGGTTCAGGAACCTTGAAGCCAAGGTGTTTCACTGTAAGTCCCAATGTATCTTCCTTCAAACCGTTCAGCGAACTTCTATGGAGTTATGGGCTGGAGCACCATGTGTTGGAACCAACAGCCGTGTACAGCACCTAACGGTAAATTTTCTAATGCGTCTTCTAAATCGTGCCTCAAGATTTCAAGGTACCGCTCGAAAGTTAATGAATTGTGAAAGAAAATAGGGCATATAATCTTGCTGCCAAAAATCCCACACCAAATATTAAATCCAAAGCGATCTTGATGTCTGGATGGTCTATTTTCACGTGGATTTCGTTGTGACCAATTCAAATTTTATTTGTGTAACAAATTGAGGTACAATTTTTCCACACGTCATGTCTGTATATAAGGAAAAATAAGAAAATGGCAGACTAGTACTAAGTAAATATAAATTATGATAAAACTATATAAAGCTAAAATACACATAATAAAATACAACAAAATTTGGTTAATATAATAAAATATATAAGCAACATAGAACGTAAATAAAAACAAAATTAGAAACAACCAATATATAAAGACATAAAAGGAGAGAGAGAGTGAGAGACATTTATTTTTATATATCTTATAGCCCACCGAGCTTCCTAGAATAGTGTTTCTGCCGTAAAATCATCATAATTATAGAAGACATTTGAGATTAAGGTTCTTTTAATTACTCTTTTATATTCGACCAAGGGCAATCCTCGAACATTTTCTGGTATTTTATTAAGGAACTTGGGACCATGATACAGTGATGAAATTTTTGGGCGATTTAGGCGAGCGAATTGTACTCTAAGATTGTTGCGAGTTCTCATAGTGTGATCATGAATTTCATCTCCCCTTTGGTATTGATTTAAATTAATGTATGCAAATAATAGACATTCATATATATATATATCTCGATAGCAATGTCAGTATTTTGAGATTAATGAAACTCTATCGCGCATCAGCTTTATAGTCTAAGCCTGCCAGTACACGTACTGCACCCTCTGCAGAGCAAAAACTCTCCCCATGTGACAGGAATGGCCCCAAACCAAAACTGCATAACAGCTTACAGACTGAAAGATTCTATGCAATGCCTGGAGACATATCGCCAGAAGTACAACTTTTTTAAGGTTTCTCAAAAGGAAAATACTTTTACAAAGTCTATTAGAAAGGTGATCAACATGTGCTTCAAAGCGTAAGGAGGGATCAAGGTATACCCCTAGAAATTTTACTTCATCAGGGTTTTCTATATTGACATGTTGTCATAATGAAAAAGTAATATTTATGGTTTTATCTCTATTAAGTGAAAGTTTATTTACTAGGAACCAACGCGCAACGTTCAAGGTCGGGGATGTTTTTTTTTATTTTTTCTTTTAGGCAGTCATAATTTCGGTCTTGCTGAAAAAGTGTTGTATCATCTGCATAGGGAATCAGATCTGAATTTATATTTATAGTGGAGCTATTTATATCGTTGATATAAATTAAGAATAGAAGAGGCGCCAAGAGTGAGTGAGCCTTGGGGAACACCATATGTTAAAAACACTTCGCTTGATTGTTGTTTGTGAAAAGTAACCTGAGTTCTGTCTGTTAGGTAACTGCGCACCAATTGTATGCTCCGCTCTTCCACTCAGTAGCATCTCAATTTATCCAAAAGGATTTCGTGGGACACACAGTCGAAAGCCTTTGATAGGTCACAGAAAAAAACCTCCATGTAGCCACCATCCTCAAAGGTCTCGACTGCATGCTCCAAAAAATCCAAGACTGCAATGCTGATTTTCCAGATCTAAAGCCATATTGACTGTGCGAAAACAAGTTGTTAGATTCAAAGAATTTGTATAGCTGTTACCTAAGAATGAATTCAAATATTTTGGATAGGTATTAAAGAAATCGGTCTATAGTTGCTAGGGTCATTTGCATCACCCTTCTTAAAAATAGGAATTACCTTAGTCTTTTTGAAGCAGGAAGGATATTGTCCCTCTCTTATACTTAGATTAATTAGTTTTGTAATTGGAGAAACAATAATATTTTTTATATCCTTTATCAATTTTATGTTAATATCATAGACGTCCCTGCAGGATTTATTTTTTAATTTTGCCAACTTCCTGAAAGGAGAAATTGGCAGTGGGTGGTAGATTATTTAAAAATGCTTGAGGGTAATTTATGTAGGTTAGATTTGGAATATCTAATTTAGGAATTTTTGAAATAAGTGTTTCAGCAACATTTGCAAAATAATGGGGGTATTGCGCCTATTAAAAATACCGTTATTGGTTACCATGCTTTCATCAGACCAAATCACTTTATAATGAAAATTAGGACTGTCTTCACACATCCTGATATACCACTCACAAAAATGTCTACGTCGTTCATCGTCACCCGGTTTTAATCCTTGACATATTCGGAATTTGGAAGGCTTAAATTAATTTTTCCTTAAAATAAATTGCGCTGTAGATTCAGCTACGTGTGGTCTTCAATTTCTCTGGTGGAAGTTTGTGGATTTTCAATAACAGATTGTAGAACGTTGTATTGGTTTTCTTCAGTGGAAGGTTTTTGTCGAGATAATACAGGCTTTTTAAATGTTCCATATTCTTTTAGATTAAATAGCAAACGCCGAAAAATACACTTGTCAGGTTGTCTCCGCTCTAGGTATTTCTACACAATTTCTTTAGCATAAAATGTAGCAAGATAGCATATCACATTTTTCTTCGTTTGTAAAACTACCTCCATCCATTGTAGAACAAAATAAATTAAAAAACGACAACAACAATAACAATACAAACATTTACTTCTTTGAATATTTGTTAAATAAATAAATACATTCATTCGAACTTGTCAACTGTTTTTTTTTCCTTTTATCCTTAGGATTTCATGGCCTACTATGATAAAATGTTAGAAATGTATTAAAAAGCCATTTTTCTGGATAAAAACATAAGTAACCATATTGCGTAGTACATCGTTGAATTCGGAATGAAAAGCGCAATCTAATACTGGGTGTACTTTTTACCGTCCTATAAGAAAAATCAAAGTTGATGGTTCCATCGAAACGAAACGTTGTAATGAAAATGTGTTAACGTCACCTTATACAGCTTAAAAAGTGAGAATGAAAAAGTGTTTTCCGTTTTTTCATATCTTTTCAAATAGCTTCAAAAGAAAATTAAAACGAAATCGCAATATTTCGGTTTTTCTCGGATATTTCCGGAACGGCTTAGAATTTTCAAATTTGTAAAACGGGATTTTGTTGGGCATCAAAATACGCAACTTTTGTCTAATTTAACCGACACTATATCTCTTACCGTTTCCGCAATCCCCATGCTGTGCATCCTTATCTTGGACACACTGTATATAGGAACATTTTTTAAAACAGATTTAAATCTTTTAATTAGGAGAACACGAGCAGCTTCAGTAAACGAATTATATATCTCTGATATTGAAAATTTAATATTTTTTTTTGCAGATATAAAAAATTAAATCTAACACAGACCAGGTCTGATCGGCTTCTAGTAGGATATACAGGGTGTTAATGAATGTCACGTTGATATGGAAGCTGATAATTCTTTAGCTTATTTTATGACGAAAAGTTCGTTTAAACATGGGTCCGCAAATGATTCGTTTCGGAGATACAAGATGTTGAGGATGATATTTTATTTCAGACTTTTTTTAATTAATTGTAAATTTTTTACACAAAATTGGGTAGTCGGGTGTTTTTTGAGATGCGTTTTTTTATCTAGCACTTAGAGGGCGCTACGTACGCTATTGTTATTTACTTTAATCTGTTATAACTTTTTTAAGACCAGACCTTTTAGAATTTATTGTGAATAAGTTTTATTTCTACACCTTTCTAAGTAAAAAAGGAATACTTGTTTAACCACGCTAGAGGTAACCGTTTTCGAAAAATATTCGAATATCTGCATCGATGCATTCTCCTTGACGCTTGATGAAGTCGCTGGAAACATTACAGAAACTTAAGTCCTAACTAAAATTGAACAATGGTTAGATTTCCAAAGAAAAATGTTCGTAGTTATCGATGCCAAATTTTTGAAGAAAATGTGTTCACTTAAAAAGAAACTGAGAAAGTTGAAACCACAAAAATAAATTCTTCGGAAGTCGAGAACATTATAGAAAATCTTTCTACTCAGTCCTTTGATAATAGAGTAATCGCCCTTTTGAATAAAGGTTTGAATTTTGCAGAGCCTCCAGTAAAAAATAGTTTACCAACTATTATAGAGAATATCGAAAGTTCCATTCAATACGTGCCAGAATCAACTAAGGGATTCATTAGAGAGGCTTGCAGAAATCAAATCTCAAAAAACGTGGTTAATAACAAGTCAAAATATGTTTCTCGTAAAAATACTGAAGCTATCCAGAGACTGAAGAAAAAAGAATGGTTTTATTTAAAAGCTGACAAAGGAAATAAGGTTGTTATACTAGACAACACAGATTATTTTAAAAGAGTAGACAATTTGATTCAAACTGGTCCTTACGATTTAATTGAGAAAAACCCGTTAACAAAAACGATAACAGAAGTAAAAACCTTAAAACAGTGTAAAAATCTTGTGTCCGATAAACTAAAATTCAAATTAACAAATAGTAACTCACAGTTATCTAAACCGTACTGTCTTCCCAAAATCCATAAACCTGGGAAGTCCATGAGAGCTATTGTTTCAGCTGTTGGATCACCAACGTACAATATTTCCAAATGGTTAGTAGAAGAATTCACTTAGAAGAAGGTAAAATTTTAATGTCTTTTGATGTAAGCTCCTTGTTTCCTAGTGTACCCATACCACTAGCTTTAGAGTACCTAAAGGAACTACTTGAAATCAATAATTTGAAGAAACAAATTATTAATGAATATTTGCTTCTCACATAATTATGCATGAATCAAAATTTTTTTCAGTTCAACAATAAATATTATAAACAACTTATCCGTTCTTTGCAAACTTGTTTATGAGTAGATTAGAAACCCAATTCAGAAAAGAACAGTACATGCAAGGGCGTGGTATAGATACGTAGACGATATATTTGCTACTTTTGATACTAAAACAGAAAACTTGGACACTTTCTTAGAAAAATTAAACAATAAATAGCCTTCCATTAATTTTACGTACGAAAAGGAGAACAATGGGCAATTACTGTTTATCGACACTTTAGTTAGAAATAACGATAAATTAGAATTTGATATTTATAGGAAATTTACTAATACTGATAGATATATAACATCCGATTCATTTCGTTGCCGTTAACACAAAATGGCAGCATTTCAATTCTTGACTCACAGGTTAGTCAATTTTCCATTAAGTAAACAACGTTTTAACAATGAAATAAATCGGATTAAAAATATAGCTAAAACTAATGGATCAAAATACAAGAGTTCTAACCACACTACACCACAACTTGACATATCATCTGCTGATGATGCTAACTTGGTTAGCGGAACGCGCGTCCAGAACGTAACAAGTTGTGGTGTAGTGTTTAGAACTCTTGTATTTTGATCTATCTTCCACCACAGGTTCCACTGTTAGGACTTAAAACTAATGGATATAATGATAATTTTGTACATAAATTAGTAAATAGACATAAACATAAGAAAATGTTAAAAGATGCCATAAAGCACCTGAGGCTCCCAGTAAATTCATAGTAATCCCATAAATCCCATTTGCTCCCAGATATACGAGAGGTCTAGAAAAAGTATTTAAAAACGTTTTTAAAGCAGCCTACAAACAGTTTGAAAAATCTGCTTGGAAACCCTAAAGACAAAGTCGACTTGAAGGAGAGGAGTGGCATCTATAAAATTAGCTGTAATGACTGCGATCTGAAATATGTTGGTCAAAATCTAAACGCTCCATAAACATTCGTTTTAAAGAACACATGGCACATTTAAGATACGGAAGAGCAGAAAAATTTTAATGTCAAGCATTGCCGAACATGCTTTGGAAAACAATCACCAAATAGAAATAAATTCTTAAGTTGATAACAAATGTATATAATAAATAGATTATTGGATACATTTGAGAGTATAGAAATAGTTAAATGTGGCAAGAAAGCATATATTTGCTAAATAAAGACAGAGGCTCTATTCCCTATAGTCACCTCTATTGTTTACTTCTCGGTTAGGATAAGCTACTTTAGTTTATATCATCTGCTGATGATGCTAACTTGGTTAACACAAAATGCGCGTTTCCAAACCTAACAAGTTGTGGTGTATGTGATCTCTTTTATTTTGATTACAGAAACTTAGTATGTAATAGGTATCGTTAAAATAAATAACTTCGATCTTATAAAGTTGTACTACTCTTGAGATGATGTAAAAGTTTTATCATTTTTTTTTTTTTTTTTTCGTTTTCTCTTACACGATTTCAGAGGTTATTAATTCCAATTTGGTAAATTTATTAGTTTTTAAAACCTCTACAATGACCAGAAGCCAAATTTGTCTTATGCAGTATACAAGACGTTATTTTTTTGCGACACCGAAAGTTCCACTCTTCTGTATTTTTGTGCAATAACCTGAATAAAACCTAATATCACCATATCGCCCTCCCTCATTTTTTCCTCAGTCTTTTTAATTCCCAACGTATCTGTGACCGTTTTTTTTTGCGAAAATAGCCATCGATGCAAACCAAGTATTATCAAAGTAACAAAATTGAAAAAAAATCTAGTTGGCTATACCGTGTGTTACCTTTTTTGACGTTTAGTATAAAATAATTTTGATAGCGAAGTAAACAGCATAATAATATTTTACATTTGTTACCATTTTTGATATTTAGTTTAAAATAATTGTGTGTCTAAAGTTTTTTGCGCTATTTAATAGTTATATAGTGTCTAAGGGTGGTTGAGTTTACAAACCATGAATATGCGGATATTCATTTCTTTTATGGTCTTGCCAATAGTAATTCGTTTGAAGCTAAACGACTGTATTCGCAGCGTTACCCAAATCGACGACAGCCTGATTCACGAACTTTTGCTCAGGTTTACATTCGACTGAGCGAAAATGGAACTTTCTAGAAGTCTACTCATTTATTAGGAGCACATCGTACGTCGCACTGTTAGAACTATTGAAGTTAAAAGAGTCCAAACTCTTCTCCCGCGAGTTTCTCCCATTCAAATGTTGACCCAAAACCCATTATTTGAAAATAAAATTTTATTTAGTGATGAGACAAGTTTTTGGGCAGAAGAAAATCCTCATACGATCGCCGAAAGTCATTTTCAGGAGAAGATTACAGTAAATGTGTAAATTGGTATTACTAGAGACTATTTGGTGAGGCCATTTTTCCTGCCAAGAAGATTAAACGGACAGTATTATCGTCAATGTTAAAAGAGATACCACTTCAAATAAGATACCAAATGTGGTTTATGTATGATGGCGCACCGCCACATTTCAGTTTGGATGTAACGGAGCTTTTAAATTGACATTACAACAATCGTTGATAGGTCGAGGTGGACCCCAGCCATGGCCTCCAAGGTCCCCCGGTCTAAATTGTTTAGATTATTTTTTCTGGGGACATTTAAAATCGTCTGTGTATCAGACTCCTATCCAGTCAGAGGAAGATTTGAGTAACAGAATTATAGGTTCATGTGAAATAATTCGCAATACACTTGGGATATTTGAGGGAGTTCCCCAGTCTATGAAACGAAAAGTTGAGTCGTGCATATTAACGGGTGACGGTCATTGTTTCAGTTTTTGATGTAACGTTAGAATTAAATTAGATATATTAGATTAGATATATTCGACGACAATGCCAGAGCTAATATTAGTGAAATTATTCATAAAAAAATTTTAATTCAGTCCAAAAAACTATATTTAATAGATGAAAAAGATAAACCTGTCAACCATTTAAATACTACACAACATAAGTGTTACCTTAGATTTCTTAATTTATCCGACATACAATTCTGAACTTCAGAAATTAATCTGTTAGAAAAATGACCTAAATTAATCCATCAGGTCAAAACAAGTAAAGTAATAGAAAACAATTTTCGGGCTTTTGCATCCACCAGCGAAAAAAATGGCATTAAACCCAATAAAATATTACGAAAATGAAAATTCACCGACCAATATCCAATGGATGTTCGTAATGCAATTTACGATTTATATATATAAAAAATTAATATAACCCTTCAAGTTCTAAAAGAAGCTTTAAAAAATCGAGGCATATTGGAAATTGGGCTAAAATCGTTGTCAAAATTAATCTAATTAATTAAAAATGTTCGATATAAAAAGGACTGTAATGGAAGATTTTTATGCGAGTTGCCACATATAGCAAGTCAGCTTATTCAGTTTTTAAAGAAATACGCGGAAAATGTAAATTCAAAATTTAGAAAAGTGGTATTTTTAGACGAGACTTGGACATTTTCTAATGGAAGTGGTTCGAAATCTTGGCAGGGCGAGTCTGTAAAAAGTGTCAAGGGAAAAAAGGGGTGTGGGGTTCATCATTTTGCATGCAGGTTCTTCAACAAGATTTCTCCCAGGTGCAAGTTTACTGTTTTCTTCAACATCCAAAAGTATGGACTACCATGATAATATGAACTGTGAACTGTTTGAAAAGTGGTTAAAAGAACAACTGATTCCAAATTTAGATGCTCCGTCTTTAATCATTCTGGACAATGCATCTTATCATTCAAGAATCTTAAATAAACAACCTACTTGATGCTGGAAGAAAAGTGATATTTATGACTGGCTAATAAAACAAAAACAAAATCCTTTACCCAATATGCTGAAACTAGAACTTATTTTAATGGCAAAATCTATTAAAAAACTAACAATATTTACCGTAGATGAAATATTACGGGAAAATAGACATGAGGGTTTACGACTGCCATCATACCATTGCCAGTTTAACGTAATAGAATAAATATGGGCTGGGGCAAAATCATATTACGAAAAACACGTGAACGATGGTCTTACATCAGATGAAGTGCAAATTTTTTGGCAAGACTCATTAAATTATATTACGCCGGAGTACTGGAAGAAATCTGTGGAACATACGGAGAAATTAATATGGGATTGGTGGAAACGAGAACGAGTTCTAGATGTCGAAATAGCACCAATGATCATTGCGCCATTTAAAGACGACTCAGAAGATGAGGACTTTTTAAGTGATGATGATATTTTTTAGTCCATATTATTAAAAAGTTTCTAAAGGATTATATTAGTCTTTGACGTGTATAAATCATAAATTGCATTATGAATATCCATTTTTGCATTGTAACTTAAGTCTTTTGCCTTTGGATTTTTTCGTGTACATTTCTTAATCTTCTTCGGAAGTAAATTATGTTTTTTTTTCATGCACAAGTTTCTGTACATTCCTTATACCGATTCTCAGAGCTTTTGCCACTGGCTCCTGGATATTAGCCAGCGAATTTTAATTTAAAAGTTTTTTTATTAGATTTTTTTGCTTACTTTTTGAGTACATTTGTAATTTTGTAGGCAATAAATAAATAATTATAGAATACTTGTTCCGATTTTAAAGCGTGTTTAAAATAAGTAAATTTTTTTATTAATTATAAGACAAAATTTGATATATAAAAATCGGTAAAATCGCTTTACCAGAAACTCGGGGCTAACGAAAAATATATTTTAAATATATTTAACATGGGTGTTAAACACAGTACTCTCCGTTAAAAGCGCAATTGGGTAAAGAACATAATTAATTTTACTATTCAATCTATACGAAGGACGTAGAATATTGAAGAATTATATTGTTTTAGTAAAAACAAATTAAATGAGAAGATATATAAAATGAAAATATTCCCACCAATCCGGTTACGACAAAAAGCAGTCGTTATAAACATAAAGTGCAAATTGCAATTCAAATAACTCCTTTATTATGGCCTGTTGGTAATATCTCGTATGACCATTTATAGCACATTAAATACTGCTTTAGTATCTCTATTCATTTTTTTAACATAATAATGTCCTTTTAATATTAACTTTAATTATTTTAGTCTTTAATTTTTCAGCGATCCTTTTTGCATTAGGGATCTTCAACCAGATAAACGTAATATCAAAGGCAGTTTCATATATTTACCACATCAACCGCTCGTGTCCCCGTTTAATTGTAACATTAGCTCGTAAGCTATTTCTGGTACAAAAATATATTTCATTAGTCGAGCAATGTTTTCCATTGGTCAACTGTTGTGAACCAGTAGCTTGGATATTTTGACTACAGTTAAGGATGTTTGTAATTTTAAAGGTGACCCCTTGCTTTCGTCGACTTACAAACCCCTAAAATATGATTACCTTAAAGGAATGCCTATGAAACTTTTTTATTAAACTCCGACAACAAATCGAGACACTATTGGAAAGTTGTTAATTTTGAGAGAAATAAACATACAACACCTGTTTTGGGTTAGCAGTATTTCCTTGAAGGGTTTTAACGATTATTTTGGCTTAGTTGCCGAACACATTATTAAAACATTACCTTTTATTCCTCAGAAGGCATCAGACCTCCTGAACAAAAATAATGCATCAATATCTAGTTTTTTTCTATATCCAACTTCTGAACCTGAAGTTTTTAATGTTGTCAGAAATTTAAAGCAATCCAATGCTACTGACTTTTATAACTTAAATAGGCATATGCACTGGATATTTTAGTTGATCCTCTTAAGAGACTTATAAATAAGTGTTTTTCCTAGGGAATTTCTCCCTCTGGGCGCCAAAGTAAAACGATAAAAAAAATGTTTTCATGTCTGCCCGACGTGAACTTTGTTTGTATCCCTTGGGTATTTTTGAATAAAGCTTTTTTGTCCCCACTTAGGTTACACTACTGATCACATATATAGTATGATGGTAGTTCCATGCAAAGACTTCCAACTATAATAGTGCTATATTTGTGAATAAAATCAATACATACATACATTTGTTAATAATAGAGAAGTGGAATATATACTGTCGTTTCAAATATATTTATATGGCGCCATTTTGTTCCATTATATTGGATTCCTACCAATATTTTACCAGTTTCTTTCTACCAGGGGCGTGCAGTCTATGGAAGTATGGGAAGCAGTGCTTCCCCAAAAAAAATTACAAAACATCTTCTAAAATGTAGTAGTTTGTTTGTTGTAGTTTATATTAAAAATGCTAAAATATTGTCTTAATTATCAAGCCCATAATAAATGCGGCCTTGACTCCGACCGAGCGACAATAGAAAATGGAATAGAACCTATGTGGGCCGCTAGCTTCTCTGCAGTCAAGTCCTGTATTCTCGATTTCCTGTGAATCGAGCCAGAGGTTATTGAACTTTCCACCGGCTGTTTGCAATTTTTGCATTTCAGTCGCGTGCTTTAAGTAGGGGCGGAAGCTATCTTTGGAGTAGGTTCTTTGTTTGAACGGCTATCCGTGTGTTGTGTGATACGTACGTCGCGTCGTGCATGGTGCGATATGGAAGGCATAACGTAATAACGTTGAAAATGTTGGAGAATTTAGTAAGAAGAGTGTGTGTGAATGTGTGGTGTGTGTCTTAATAATAAAGGGATTTTTCAACATTAAACTTCGCTGATAAGCTTCAAATAATTTCCAAAGGAAGAGCAAAACCGCCTATGAAAAATTTAACCACAAAAATGAAAAACTGTATTATACATTTTTATCCGGAAAAACAATACGAACAATTTAAATGGCTAACAGAGTGTGAAAATATAAATAAATTATTTTGTTGGCCATGCTTACTTTTCGAAAATGAAAAAGGTCCCTGGAATGAAACTGGTTTTTCTCCTTTAAACAATTTCCGTAAAGCTGTAAAAAGACACATTATGTCCAAAGCGCATTTGCAGGCCGTCATAAAAGAAAAAGTCTTCGGCAAAACCAGAATTGAACACGCCCTTAATAAACAGTTGGAAATTAGTCACCGCCAACACAATGAACTAGTCGATAAAAATAGGCAAATATTAAGAAGACTTATCGATGTTGTTTGTTTTCTCGGACAGCACGAATTGGGATTTAGAGGTCATGACGAAACAAGGATTTCTTCAAATAGAGGAAATTTTCAAGATATACTTAGTTTAATGGCTAAATATGATGATTGCTTAAAAAATCATTTAGAACAGTCTAGCGTTTTTCGCGGAACCTCGAATCGAATCCAGAATGATTTAATTTCCGCGGTTGCAACCATTATTCTAAAAAGAATTAAGCAGGAGATTGGCGAGGCGCGGTTCATTGCTATTGTTCTGGACGAAACAACTGATAGCACTAATTTTAGCCAATTATCTATAGTAATACGCTAAGTTAAAACAGACGGAAGTATTCAAGAGCGATTTTTAGGTTTTAAGAATGTGTCCGAAAATCGTACAGCAGATGCATGACAATTAGGGGGTCTGCAAACTAAAGTTCGAGAAACTTTCCCTAGTGCTGTGCTTGTCCATTGTTTTGCTCATAAATTAAATTTAGTTTTATCCTAGTCCATCAATCACATTAAAGACTGGAAAGTATTTTTGGTTACTTTAAGTGGCATGGCTGCTTTTTTTCAAGTCAACAAAACATACACAAGCTTTGGACTCCATTGTCCACAAACGATTGCCCAAAGTAGCTCCTACTAGGTGGAACAATAATGGAAGACTTGTGTTAACAGTATCTGAAAATAGCGAATCAGTGATTGAACTATTTGAGAATAAAATAGAAAATAATGAAACGTGGGACTCAGAAGCAATAAATAGTTCGAAGCGGCTTTTGGACTGTTTGAAACGAGATTTTAATTATTTTAGTAATTATTTGTCGAACATATTTTCAGAAATATTTCCATTCTCGGCCAATGTTTTTAATATATTACAAACTAAAACAAATGATATTGCTTTTTGCCTAAAAAAAGTGGATGATTTTAAGTCCATGTTAAGCCAAAAAAGAGATTTTTTTTTTGTTTCTGGTTTTTGGCCTTACAAACTATGTGTTTTAGCCACGAAATAAGTAAATATTTAGTGAAAGCATGTAGCTTTCAATAATTTGAAAAGAAGGTAAAATTAAATTGCACGTTTTAATTTAAACCTAGCCACATATAGACGGGGACACACATTTCACGTCCAGGGGTCTGTCAGGACGACTTTAAACAAGACAAACAATGGAAGACCTCTAAAAAAGGAAATATACATTAGGAAAGGTTTAGGATATAATATCTATTTTAGTAGCATTAAGTTATAAATGTGGGAAAAAATTCTCTGAAGGTATGCTAAATTTCAAAGGAAGTTGTACAAGCTGGCAAAAAGGCCAATATTATTTGTTATTAAAATATCAGGTAGCCATATAGGTAAAAGAAAATTGTTTTCAATTAAATATTTTATCAATTCATTTGAATGTTGTTGGTGTAATTGGCAGTTGAAACAAATATGGTTTAAATCGCCAAACTCTCCACATAAACAAAGTGGGTCGTCCTTTATTCCAATCTTATGTAAGTGACTGGGAAGACGGCCATGTTTCAGTTTTATACGACTTACTGTGGATACCAGTCTTCGGGGCATCGATTTGTTATAATATCAATATTTATTAGATATAATTCTATGTATCTTAAAATAGAAGGTATTACTATTACTTCCATAAGTTTGCCACTCACTATTCCACTTTTTTTTAATGTTTTGTTTTAAGAAGGGATAGTAATCCTGGATAATTATAGTAGGATCTTGGTTATTATTTAATTGGGCATTCTTGGCTATGAAATCGACTTTTTCATTTCCAGTTATTCCAGAGTCAGCTTTAGTCTATATAAAATAAATTTCAATATTTTTGGCTTTTGCTTGACGTATTAAGTCTAATGTTCGTATTACAAATATGTGCGGGTAAATATTTGTATTCTCAATAAAATTTGATAACTTTTTAAGAACTGATTGTGAATCAGAGCATATAATTATATAATTATAATTTTGAGTTAAAGCCCATTCGATTGCATAATAGATTGCTGCGGCTTCTGCAGAAAAAATGCTTAAATTTGGATCAAGTGTAAAAGACCACTGATAATTTGGTGAGGAGCAATAGAAAGCTCCACCTAAGCTGTTCTCAGTTTGTGAACCATCAGTATAAATAATAAAGTAATTTAAGGGGTATCTGGATATGCTTTCTTTAAAAATTATTTGAGTTAAAGTTCGATTTTCTGGATATGACGGAAAGGTAACCTCAGGAGTATGGTAGTTTATTTCAAATATGCTGTTAGTAAAAAAGAGATGACTGACCTATTTTGGGAGAAAACGATAACGTTAAATGTAGAGCCACAAGCCAAGCGTCTTCGAACAGACAAGGTGGGAGATGTTCAAACATCATACAGAGGCCTCTTTTATGAAATAATCGATCAAATTCAGCAACAAATAAACTATAGATTTAACGGTTTAAATGATTTTAAATTCCTCGAGCTCTGCAATTTTGATGCATTTAAGGGAAAAACTTTTCCAGAAAATGCGTTTAAATCTCTTCTTTTTCATTATGGCCAGTTCTTCGACCTAGTGTTACGGCGATCTGAACTAAAAGTGATTTACGAAACTGATGACATTAGCGCAAAAAATAACGCTAAGGAACTAATGCATCTTTTAAAAGACAAGGAGCTGGAAGATGCCTACACACAAGTGTGGAAATTGTGTGAATTAGTATTGACAGTACCTGCCACAAGTTCATCAGTAGAACGCAATTTTTCGACACTTAAACGTATAAAAAATTTCGTGAGAAATTCAACGGGACAGGAGACTTTCGCATACATCGCTGTTGTCCATTGAAAATAAACTTCTCCAAAATATGTCGGAGCTTCTACGTCATTGACGAATTTGCAAAAAATGATCGAAGAATCGAATTACATTACAAATAGGTAAGTTTCTAAAAATTGCTTCCCTTTCTTAAAATTTCACCGCACGCCCCTGTTCGTACCAAAATGTTACCAGTTGATTCCAACATAATATTTGATGTCTGTGCAAAATTTGAGATAAATTGGATAAGTAGTTTTTCAGTAATCAAATTTTAAACATTTCACCGTTTTGCTGCGCCATATTGTATTTTTACAAACAGGTCATCCCCATATGATCCTTAATATTTAACTAAAATTTGAAGTCAATTAAGTAAGTATTATTTTAGTTATGCCGCGAAAAAATAGACAGACAGACCGACGGAATTGAGAGGGACCCTGAAACGTGAAGACCTGAAAAAGAAAAAATCTCGCAGGGTGATTTTTTCATGATTGCAATATTTCCCTTTCACGAGGGAAGTAAAAATAAATATTTTTGGTCAGGTCAATATTTAGGTAAAATACAAACGTACTAACACTTATCTGAATTTAATTGTGCACACATCAAAACTCATTAACTGAAAACGGCGGCTTAAGATTTATCAAGATTCTGCCTTAGTTCTCACAACTCTGTGCTTCGGTAGATACTCGTTATATTGATACATTTATAGTAAATTCCAGTTTTTAATTTGCTGATAGGTCTGCTGTAACGAAAACTGCTTTTTCTGAAACCTATTGAATTGTTGAATAACTAGTTTTGAACCGACACGTTCAGTATATTGCACATAATATTTAAATTAAACAAAATAGTTTTTGAGTTTGGTAAAAAAAAAATTTAATATTAACTAATAACACTGGCCGACAAGATTTTTCTAACACAGGCCAGCTCATTATTTTCCCAATAATAAAAAAATATTCGGAAAGTCCTAATACGTACCATTTTATAATAGCCTAATTAGAACCTTTTATATTCGCAGGAAAACAATTTTATTGTATGGCGGCTAAAATGGGTCCATTTTACAACGGAAAAATTACCTAGACTGGGTTGTTTACAACATTAGACATAAAATAAACGTAAACATCACTCTTCTGTTGAGTTTCGAATTGAATGGTTCTCTGTGTATCAATAAGCAAGTGTATGTGAAGACGGGAATGTCGAGTCAAACGCGCCGAAGTTGAAAAATTTCTCCCTGGTGCAGTGGATGAAGGGAAAGAGAAAAAGTATGCCTTTGACAAAGACTGAAGGTTATTCCAAAAAGAGAAAGCACAATATAGAATATCCAAATTTGCAATCTGCCATACGACCTGTTCCTCATAATGCAAATTTGCCAGTGCCGATTGCGCCTTTAAATTGGCAAGCTATTGATTTGGGAGATAATGGAGATAACGCATCAACAGGCAGATCAGAAGAACAGTGCACCAATCCCACTTTTACCACAGGTCCCAGTTCCGGCGAGCCACATTTGATTGTTCAAAGTGAATTAAATGATTTAGTACGTGATTTCGGGTATCTAAGCGACAGTCAGAACTTCTGGGTTCCCGTCTTAAGGAATGAAACCTATTGGCCAAAGAAACAAAAATTACGAATTTCAGAAAAAGTAATGCTATGTTTTCTGAATTCTACAGTATGGAAAATTCGTTATGCGCGTGTACTGATATAGACAGTTTAATGCAGGAACTTGATACTGAACATTCTCCCCGTGAGTGGCGCTTATTCATAGACTCATCTAAATATAGCTTAAAAGCTGTGTTATTGCATAATAGAAATTTAAAACTCTCTATACCAGTTGCTCATTCAGTTTCAATGAACAAAAATTATGAAAATATGCGCACGATTTTGGATAAAATAAACTACAATAGGTATAAATGGCAGATATATGAGGACTTAAGAGTTATACCGATTTTAGTGGGACTTCAGGGGGATTTACAAAATATTGCTGTTTTCTTTATTATTATGGGACAGTCGTACAATAAATCAGCATTATGTAACAAAAATTTGGTCAGAAAGAAGCGAATTTCAACTGGGATCTCAAAATGTTAAATTTATACCTCTTGTTGATCCCAAAAATGTCCTTTTGCCTCCTCTTCACATTAAACTTGGGCTGATGAAAAACTTTGTGAAGGCTTTGAATAAAGATGGTGATGGATTTAAAAACTTCAGACAAGTCTTTCCCCAAAGTGATGCCAAATTAAAAGAAGGCATTTTTATTGGGCCACAAATCAGAAAATTGCTGGACGATGTTAATTTTACGGAAAAGCTTACCAGGCAGGAACTCAGAGCATGGAATTCATTTGTTAATGTAGTAAGAGGATTTTTAGGCAACAGTATGGCTGAAAATTATGAACAATTAGTTAATGAATTCTTAGATGCCTATAAAGCGCTTGGCGCCAGAATGTCATTAAAAATTCACTTCCTCCATTCCCATCTGTCATTTTTTCCTGAAAATTTGGGAGCTGTTAGTGATAAAATATCAGAACAATGGAAATTCGGTACGAAGGACGATGGGATCCAGCCACGATGGGTGACTACTGTTAGTTTTTGAAGAGAGAAGATAGTACACCTCATAAACGGAAAAAATAAAGTTTAATCAGTGTTTTAAGTTAATATTTTTCTCGTTTGCTTTTCTCTTAGATGTATGGTATGTTTAATACGCGAAAACTGTAAACATAGTCAATAAACAGGGTTAGGAATTTTCTGAAATCATTTTTTCTATAGATATTAAGTATCGTAACATTCAATATGGTTCTACAACTCTAACAAGAAAACCCTACGTACTACAACTTTCTATTTGTCATTCTCGTATTTGGATAGGTCCATTCTATTAGACTATGCTATTCTGATTTGTGTTACAACAAAAAAAAATTTTTTTGTCGGCTAGTGTAATTTGCAAACAAATTGCGATTTTCAGCCAAATTTCGATATTCAATATCTTTGTCATTACTTGCCAAATTGAATATTTAGCCAGGTAAGTTGAAATTTTACACAAAAATCAAGTGTGATCCAGAGTTGAACTGGTAATTGAATGTTTAATAAATACATATCTGGATATCTATCACCAAATACTTATAATAATTAATTATTTTAGTAGCTAATTGTCAAATGTCAACAAATATGACGTTTCTATAGTACTCAATTGTTTTTGTTTTCGCCACGCCTCCCCATCATGGCCAACTAGTAACAAAACTTAGAAGTCGTATAGCATTTTTAAAATAAGAAAATGTTAAATTGTCAATATTTAGAATAGATAATCTCATACATACAAAGTCACCCTTATTTTAAGTGCTAAATAAGATAAAATTATAAAAATTGCAGGTTTCCATCTGAAAAAAGTTACTTCGAACGAGTAAATTATTAATGTCAGTTTTTGATCATCCTGTATTTACATATTATAAAAATATCAGCACAGCCCACTAGGGTAGATCCCCTTCCACAGGGAAACCAACCGCAAATAAATAATAAAGGTTTTCATAAGCAGATATTTATAGTTAGAGCAAAACGTCATTCTTGACCTAAAATTCAAAATATCTCGAAATAGGTATAGGATATTATGTAAAAAATATACCTAGAATTTGCCGAGAAATCATTAAAAATGTTTCATTTAAAATAAGATTGCTCCCATCGGCTTTGATTAACTGTCAAATTTTCCAAAGCCTATTTTCCGAGAAATCGATAGCCGCAGTTCTTCGTGGGACACCCTGTATATATCACAGTTAATTCTGCGCAAAATTTTAAATCAAACGAATAATCATCATGTATTTTTACCAGAATTGTATCAGTTTATTCCTATGTCGCACTTGATTTTTGTTCAAAATTTAAGGTAAATAGAATTTATCTTAACAACAGGTGATTTATTACAATTACAATACTTTCCTCTTACAAAGAAAATAAAATATGTCTTATCACGCTTCCTTAAAACAGTACTGCGATAGTGAAGCTAAATAATATGTTGTCGAATAGATCCAGCTCAAATGAAACCGAATTGTAAGTTCTACTTTGCAAATTGATATTTTAACAAGCTTTCATGTCGATCAGGCTCATGCTTTTGTTCCAATTCTGTAATCACGTAAACATAACTAACTGCAACTTTACTGAAATACTAAAATAGATTCACAATTAGATTCTATTTTTGGGCAAAGCAATAGTAAGTTTTCAAATTAAAGCCATGAGCTTTACTCCAGATGAAACGGGGCGTTATGACGTAAATAAATGGCGTTTCTGCAGAGCGGTTAAACATTCACGTTTTTCATATAACTAGATGAAAAGTCTAGAAATCATTTCAAAATTTTGAATGCTCATTCTTATTTATAAATTACTAATGTCATTGGTATGTTTTTGAATGGATGCATTACATAGATTCAGAGAGCCATTTTATTCCGCCATCTTGAATTCGTACTATAATTTTAATAGTTCATTTCTATACCACACTTAGTTATAGCACAATATTTTGCACCATTTTGTTTCGCCATCTTGGATTCATACCAAAATTTTGCCAGTTGATTGTTACAAAATACTTAATTTTTATGCAAAATTAGACTGCCATTCTCTTTTGCCATATTGGGTGTTTACCAAAATGTTACCAGGTCCATATTCATTTAAAGCTTATGTCGGTTTATATCGAAAGCTTCGGCACAAATGAAATACTGAAAAAGTTGTACTCTTATTTAATACACGCTCTTCATTATTCCTTGGATCGATATTATTAAGTAAAATATCTATTTATTTGAATATTTCTGTGATACAATCCGAGATCCAAAAATTGCCAAAAGGTATCTTAAATATTGAAAAAGACAGTGGAACTAAAATTGATAATATAAAATAATTCCTAACCCAACCTGTGGTGGAAGATAGATCAAAATACAAGAGCTCTAACCACACTACACCACAACTTGTTACGTTCTGGACCCGCGTTTCGCTAACCAAGTTAGCATCAGCAGCAGATGATATAAACTAAAGTAACTTATCCTAACCGAGACTATTTATAGGTAAATGTGGTCGCTCTTGGTTGCACCCCACTGCACCGTTGTCTAGTAAGTAATAGAGGGGACTATAGGGGATAGGCCCTCTGTCTTTATTTAGTGCTTTTTTACCACATTTAACTATTTCTATACTCTCAAATGCATCCAATATTAGAAACATTTTTAATCAACTTTAGATTATTTATTCCTATTTGGTGATTGATTTCCAAAGCATATTGGGCAACGCCTGACTTTTCTGTTCTTCTGTATCCTAAATGTGCCATGTATTCTTTAAAACGAATGTTTATGGAGCGTTTAGTTTGCCCAGCATATTTTAGATCGCAGTTATTACAGCTAATATCATGGATGCCACTCCTCTCCTTCAAGTCGACTTTGTCTTTAGGATTTCCAAGGAGATTTTCCAAACTGTTCTCCGTTTTGTAGGCTACTCTAAAACCTACGTTTTTAAATACTTCTTCTAGACCTCTAAAAAAGTAAGTACTGTATTAAGATTAGGTTAATAGCAGCAGATATTTGGTTTGGTATAGAAATAGTTAAATGTGGTAAGAAAGCACTAATTAAAGATAGAGGGTCTATTCCCTATAGTCTCCTCTATTGTTTACTTGACAACGGTGCAGTCGCGTGCAACCAAGTGTGACCACATTTACCTATAAATGTTCTGGGTTAGGATAAGTTACTTTAGTTTATATCATCTGCTAATGATGCTAACTTCGTTAGAGAATGCGCGTCTAGAACGTAACAAGTTGTGGTGTAGGGTGGTTAGAACTCTTGTATTTTGACTTAATATAAAATAATATTTCAGTTGGTTACGTTTTAAAAAAAATTGAAAATTGCTTTTTTCGAAATATACAAATTATCTATTTAATACTATATGCATCTCAAGCGCTACTTGTAGAAGGTCATTTTCTTATTTGAGAGGACTTAAAATATACTTCAGAAATACCCTGACAGATGAGAGGCTCTCGATTTTCTCAATACAAAAAAAAATATTATAAAAAAACTGGATTTTGAGAGAATAATTGACATTTTTGCTTCAGGAAGCCGAAGACTTCTCTAAAATTTTTGTATGTCTTAAACTTAGCTTAGTTTTAACTAAATTAGCATTAGTGTACTTACTTTTCCTGTTATTAAAATAAGTATGACTTATAAGTTGTATTTTTTTTAATTTATTAAGAAATAAATAAAAAGGTATCTACTATACTTTTAAAATGCCTGCTAACAATACAGAATTTAATTTTCTTCAGTCAAATGGCAAATACTAGAAATAAATATTGCCCTCCTCCTTCCCCACTCACAAGTTGTGCCCCGTTGGCCAGCCCACTAAAAAAATCGGTACGCCAGTGAATGCAAAAGGCTGTCAAAAAGCTGGAATTTTATTGTATGTGTTCCTAATACCGAGTCAAAATTTGTCTATAAGTATAAGTATGGTATCTCCAGTATATATATCTCGATTAAATGGGGTGGTTTTTCTTCACTTTCGGGAAAATTGCCTCCCAATTTGCCGAGGACCCTGAAATCCGAATTTTTTTTTTGACTATAACAAATATTACTTTTTAAAAACTTGATTAAAATACTATACTCAAATATCTTTTTTTTAGTTTTTATCATTATTTGGCGTTTAACAACCAAAAATTGATGTTCAATGTCTTATATCTTTTAAACCATCGGACCGATTTTGAAGATTTTTTTTTCGTAGGTAGATAATACCTCTGTCTTCCAGCAGAAATGAAACAAATGAAAACGGTCTCAAAGATTATTTTGCTAGTTTTTGACTTGCCCCGTGTATTAGTTGATGATTCGTGTAGAAACTTTTTACACCCTGTGTGAAAGACTTTTTTTGTGAGCATTTTGTTTTTTTATTCATCAACTTATTTCTAAAATTGACCGAATTACAGCTCTTTTGCTGAAACTTTGCCAAGCTACATGAATGTTAATAAAGAAACTTAAACATTGCGTTTTTCCTCCTGTTTTTTTACTCATCCTATGTATTATTTGAGCATCTGTATAGAAAATTCTTACACTCTAGATCAGGGGTGCTCAAACTTGAACTGCTGGCGATCTACCTCAATATTTTTAGACTACTTACGATCGACTCTGAGAGGCTTCAAATATGTGTGATGCAGGGTTGTCGTACATACGCGATACATACACGCTACCTACCTAGGTAGGGTGTACCGTAACATATATAGATATTAGCTTTCCGCACAATATACATTATTTTATTCAAGGTTTGGGTTAGGTTTAGTTAGGTTTTTCTCTACAATATCAATGAAAAACTCATAGTTATTCAAAATTGCGAGTTTATTGGTTGTTACAAAACAAAAAAGTTACATATGGTGTTAAACTTAACTAAGGAGTGGATATTGAAGCGTGGCACTGCATGTCCTCAGCATACTTTTCATAAGATGGTACGTAACCACTGAGCGCTAATCGCAAGCATGATGACATATGATCGTCAGTTAGTCGATTGCGATATTTTGACTTAATTATCTTCATTTCAGAAAATGCAGACTTGCACAAGTAAGTTGACCCAAACATTGCTGTCAGTTGAAGGGCGATTTGCCTTAGATTCGGATATTTATCTTCAGATATAAACCACTAGAAATTTGTATCAGATGCTGTAGCTTTGAGATGTATATCTGATATAATCTGCACCAACTCATTTTCAACAGAACATGAGTTCATATTAAAATGACTTGCTATTTCAGCAGCTAATTCCTTAATGTTTTTACATGAAAAAGGATAACTCATAAATGATGCTACATTTGCCAATTTACTACAATCATAAAAACGCATTTCGAATTGTCCCAAAATATTTGATAATTCAGCCTCATACGTATCATAATTCAACTGAGGAATCCTTGCTTTCAAAGACGGAAAATATTTCAGATCCTTTCTTTTCAGTTAATCTATCATAAGTTTTTCCTTTACCTTGAAGCTGTCCAGTGTCTGCCATATCGGTGGATTTGTCGAACTGTAAAGAAAAGTATGTACAGGGTGTTCCAGCGAGGACTGAACAGAGACCTATTTTCGACCTTCCTTGTATTTTGGAAAAATTCAAAATAGCCAATCGATGTATTTTTTCTTGTAGAATCCAAAAATGTCATCGAAAAAATATTTGAACCAGAAACAAAAGAGTTACGCTATGCATCAGGTGTTTTTTAAATGGAATGTATCGTTTTTTATACGATTTTTGGAAAGAGTGATTTTTTTTATGTCCGTTCTGATTAAAAGATTTGATTTTGCGATAGCTGTTTATATTACATTTTAATGTTTTACAAACTAAAATTTTAGCTTCACCTGTTTAAAATATACGATAGGTTGGTATAGGTGATCAAGGTAAAATGACGTTTGAATGCTTTGTCAATAAAAATTGACATTATTTTAATTATTGTCGAAGTCTTCACCTAAAAAATATATATTTGACTCTGATCGAAATGAAATACTCTTTGGACGAGAGACTACAGATTGTTATGCTATTTTACAAGTGCCAAGAAAATGCAAGAGAAGCAAGAAGAAGATTTATTGCAAATTTTCATAGAAATATATACATCAATACAATTCTAAGGATAAAGAACCTATTTGAGGAAAATAAAACTTTACATGATAGAAAAAGAAATTCAATAAAAAATAATTATTAAATAATAAAATAAAACTGCTAATAACATAAGTTTTCAATGTGACCGCCGTTTTTCTCGAAACAACATCGATAACCCCTTTGTAGCCTTTCTAAACTTGCTGTTACAATATGATTTTCCTGGTTAAGGCGGTTTATTTCATCGACAATTTTTCCCATGATCTCTTGAATATTTTCGTTTCGTTGTCTGTATACGACGTTCTTCAAATGGCCCCAAAGAAATGTATCCAAAACTGAGAGGTCGGGGCTATTGGGCGGCCAAGCATATGTTCCATTTCGCCCTATCCATTCGTTATGGCGCCGATTTAAAAATTGAACCACATCATGCACGGCATGAGGAGGCGCCCCATCATGTTGCCAAATTAAATTCTGATATTCTGCCAATGGTAAGTCTTCCAAAAAATTTTCAATTTCGTTTTCTAAAAACTCATAATATCTGTGCCCATTTAAAGTCCCGTTAAAAAATATTGGTCCCAAAATTTTATTGTTTTTTATCCCACACCAAACATGAATAGAATTCCTCCCTTGAAATTTAATAGTCTGGAACTTTTTTGGATTTTCAACGGCCCAGTGGTGACTATTATGTCTGTTGAATACTCCCGATGTTGTGAAAGTAGCTTCGTCGGTCCACACAATATTTTTGAATAAATCAGAGTCTTCGTTTTCTTGCCGAAGTACCATTTGAGAAACAAATTGGAAGCGAAGTTCTTTTTGTGCCGGTGTTAGGTGCTGAAGTGGAAGGATACGAAAAGGCCTAAATTTATGAATTTTCAGAGTCCTGTGAACAGTCCCTCGGGTAACTTTTCTGCGCCTTACACCCCCACCGTACTGAACTTCCCGAACTGCATCCGAAATAGATTTGGTTGGATTAACTTGAAAATAATTTATAATGGCCTGGTCTCGATTTCTTCTTCTTTGTATATTTCTTTTTTATTTTCTTTAAATAGGTTTTTTATCCTTAGAATTGTATTGATGGATATATTTCTATGAAAATTTGCAATAAATCTTCTTCTTGCTTCTCTTGCATTTTCTTGGCACTTGTAAAATAGCATAACAATCTGTAGTCTCTCGTCCAAAGAGTATTTCATTTCGATCAGAGTCAAATATATATTTTTTAGGTGAAGACTTCGACAATAATTAAAATAATGTCAATTTTTATTGACAAAGCATTCAAACGTCATTTTACCTTGATCACCTATACCAACCTATCGTATATTTTAAACAGGTGAAGCTAAAATTTTAGTTTGTAAAACATTAAAATGTAATATAAACAGCTATCGGAAAATCAAATCTTTTAATCAGAACGGACATAAAAAAAATCACTCTTTCCAAAAATCGTATAAAAAACGATACATTCCATTTAAAAAACACCTGATGCATAGCGTAACTCTTTTGTTTCTGGTTCAAATATTTTTTCGATGATATTTTTGGATTCTACAAGAAAAAATACATCGATCGGCTATTTTCAATTTTTCCAAAATACAAGGAAGGTCGAAAATAGGTCCCTGTTCAGTCCTCGCTGGAACACCCTGTACATTCCATGATATCATTTTTTAGTTTATCTGCGATGTCCTTACTCATGACTTCAATACGCCTTGTGACAGTCGGACGAGATAACTGAAGTTCTCTTATAGCAGACATGATTTCTGTTTTATTTTTAAAACCTCCAAATAAAGTCTCACCCGCTTCAATAAATGCTTCCTTCACAACGGATCCATCTTCAAATGGTTTCTTGTGTTTCGCCAATATATATATAATATATAGCAGCTTTTGATTGTTTGGCTGGTCTTGTGAACATGGTTTGTTCTTTTTTCAAACAAGATATCAAATCACGTACTTTTCCTTTTCTTAATTCACTCATAGTTTTTATGAACCGTTTTATGATGCCTCTCTAAGTTACCACGCTTAGGTATTGCAACTGACGCGACGCACGACAAATAAGACAAATGCACTTATCCTTCACCATACAAAACAAAAATTCTTCCTCCCAATCGTTATTAAAATGATACGTTTTATATTTCTTCGCTGCACTCATTTTGTACTATTTAATAATAAACTTTGTATCGATGTAGTATTGCCTTCAAGTTGCAATTCAGAATGACTCCAATTTCTGCAGGCGCAACATTTATATCGGCGTGAACGAAAGTGTCGAATGTTCCCGTCAAACGCGCCGCCCGAAATTTGTAGAAAAGCGGCAAGAATAAAAAACGCGGCTTTTCCTTGACAAGTACCGCGCGTTCCTTTGATAAAGCCGCCTTTTGCCGCTGGCAGAGTGTTATTTTATTACATAAGAAATTTTTGTAATTTAGTTAAGTACCTACTTATTAAAAAAAAAAATTCTTCTCGAGATCTACTCAAAAAGCACTCGCGATCGACGTTTGAGCACCTCTGAGATGAAAGACCCTTCCTCTAAGACAAATTTGTTACTCTGTTCATTAATCTGTGTTGAAAGTGTCTGAATTAGAGCTTTTTTATTAAAATCTTACATTTTGCCAAGGTACCTACTTGAGTTTTCAGAAGTGATATTCTAATAAAATAAAAATGATGAATTTTATAAAACCTTTTTATTAACACAAAATGACAATAACTGGATAAAAAAGAACCTGAAGAGTATGCTTAGTACAGAGTACTGTCTCCTCTAGCAACTCTGAGAGCTTCTAATCTGCATGGCATACTTGAACTTAGGTTTCTTATTCTTTTCATTGGTATACGGTCCCATTCTTCTGATAACGCGTCTGTCAATTCTGCTAGGCTTTCAATAGGCCTTTCGCGTGAACGCACCCTGTTTCCTAATTCGTATAAAAAATGACAATCATGAAGTTAGTGAAATACATAACTCACAAATATGGCGGACTATAATAAATTATTTGCCATGGAGACAGCAATTGTTTTTTGAAAGGCGATTATGATCCGATATAGTCCATCCGCTAGCTAAAATTTTTAATACATAATTTCCAGTTCCAGTAAAAAAGACTTAAAAGGTTGTAAGTTCAGTTTTTGTCGCTGATGCTATGGTTAGTGGGCAGACGGTTTGTGTACGCCTAGCAGAAGTGAATTTAGAGGCTAGAAGACCTACAAAAGTCTAAAATTATTGATATACCTGAATATCGTTCTGCATATTCTGATGTAGGACAATGCCCAGTCATATACCCTAGCAATAGTGCAAAACTGCGGGTATCGCCACATTATAGCGCCAGCTAGAGGTTGCGATATGAAAGCAATAAACCATTTGTGGAATAAATTAAGAAGGGTAAGTTCTCGCGAACGGTGTCTGTAGAGCCTAGCAGAATTGGCAGATACAATATCAAAAGAATGGACTGGTACACCAATGAAAAGAACAAGAAACTTTTTTTTTTGGCCTTGAGCAGAGCCCATTTAGTCACGAACAATATCGAGTATGGTACAAGATAAGAAGCTCTCATGGTTGCTATACAAAAGCCAATATTCGGTACTAAGTACATTTTTCAAATTCTTATCCAGTTATTGTTATTTTAAATTAAAAAAAACATGGTATAAGTTTTTCCATTAACAACTATGCAGCTTTCAGCAAAAAAAATGTAATTCGGTCAATTTTTGAGATAAGTCGGTGAAATGAAAAAATGGTATAAACAGTTTCTATACGAATCCTCAACTAATATACAGGGCAAGTCAAAAAATAGCCAAAAATCATAGTGCTAGTTTTTACATTAATATCCAAGAATCTTTGAGACATTTTTCATTTCTTTCATTTTTTTCTGAAAGACTTCGAAGTAGAAATCGTTCTACTGATTTAGAAGATATAAGACATTGGTCAAAAATCAAGGTAGTATCTTTTTTTTTGGAACTGAGTGATGATATCTATAACTCTATACTCTATACTAATATATAAAAGACTTAGTTGACTGAGTCACTCATCACGCTCCAGCTCAAACCCCTTGAGGTATAAGGCTGAATTTTGGCATACAGGTTGATATTAGGATGTAAATAAGAAGAAATTTTTCAAAACTCAAATTCAAAGGGGATGAAACCACCCCTTAAATATTTCAATATTTTTTGGTCAGTTTTTAGGAAAAATGCTTGAACCCGTGTTTTTTAATTTTATTTTTTACATATTTTAGGATTTTTTAAAAATTCACACAGGGTGTTCAAAGGGGTGAAACTACCACTTAATAATACAATATATTTTTATTTAAAAGTCGGTTAGTTTTTCGAAGAAACGCTTAGACACGTATTTTTTAATTTATTGTTTTATATATTTTAGGATTTTTAAAAAATTCATACACAATGTGTCCAAAGAGGTAAAACCATCTCTTAAATATTATAATATATTTTATTTAAAAAACCGTTAGTTATTCGGAAAACACATGAACATAATATGCTTTATATTTTATTTTTTTTTACATATTTTTAAATTTTTTAAAAACCGAGGGGCTGAAATCAGCTCATTAATATTATATTTTTGATTTAAAAAACAGTTAGTTATTCGGAAAAACACCTGAACACGTGTTTTTTATTTTATTTTATTACATATTTTAAGATTTTTTATAAATTCATACAAGATTTTTGAAAAAATCGGGTCATTGATTAATTTTTGCGATCTTTCTCAAACCGTTTGCTGTAGAAAGCTGAGCTTGTGCAAACAGCTTGATTTTAGAGTGCAGAGCTTCGATAAGAAGGGATTCTTCGAAAATCAGTTTCCAAGGGGGTGGAACTACCCCTTAAATATTTATAGTTGTCAAAATAAAACCTCTTCTTGGTCTAAAGAAAGAGCTATATTAACTCCAAAAAATAGCACAGCAGATGAAATAAATCTAGCTTTACTGGAAAAAATTACTGCTCCATAATTAACATACTACTCAATAGATGCAGTTATAGACCAAGAAAATGCGGTTAATTATCCTGCCGAGTTCCTACACTTTCTGAACCATTCAGGAATCCTTCCTCATGAGTTAACTTTAAAAGTAGGGGCACCAGTGATGCTTATTCCAAATTTAAAACCACCAAAATTGGGTAATGGAACTCGGCTACAGGTTAAAACATTACAAAACAATGTAATAGAGTCTATTATTTCTGACCTTGGTCTAGGAGAAACAGTTTTTATGCCACGTATCCCTTTAGTTCCGTCAGACTATCCTTTTCAGTTGAAACATGTACAGTTTCCTTTAAAGTTTCACCATGACAGTTAACAAAGCTCAAGGGCAATCCTTAAGTAGAGCTGCAATAGACTTGCGCTACGATTGTTTTTCTCATGGCCAACTCTATATCGCATGCTCTAGAGTAAGCTCGCGTAGTAGCTTGGCTATTTTATAGCCAGAGAATGCAACAACAAACGTGGTTTATAAAGAGGTACTCAAATGAGGCGATTTAAGTACCTCTTTACATCCCTTTCACTATAGTCATATACGCGAACGAAGTCGTGGGTGCCCGCTAGTGTAATATAAAGTAGGGGAGACCGGGGCAGGTTGCATCAAAAAATGGATAGTATTTTTTTCCTAGGTTATCAGGTAAATAACATTCAGAGTCAGGTGAAAAAAATATCTATCTGTATTTCGCTAATACATCAAAATATAATGAGAGGCTTAAAAAAATTAATTAACGCTTATACGCATATATTTCTTGACCAAGTCATGTGTTGCAACTTACCTCATTTGTGGGGCAACTTGCAACAATAAGATGGGTAAGTTGCAACATACTACTCTGGTTCATCTGATCAAATGGATCAGATTTTGCGCAGTGGTCGTGGGCCCACATTTTACATTTTGTGCACTGTAACCAGTCTTCCTTCTCTTTTTCGCCCTGGTAAATTTCGTTACAAACTAGACACAACGTGTCGTCATCCTCAGAAGAAATTTCCCAGTCATCATCTTTCTTAGGATGCTTTCTCGCTATGGTTTTTTTCTTAACTATATGAATGAGTGGTTCATCATCTGAAGAGTCATTGGGGCATATTTGTCGAACTTCTGGCCCTTTCTTACATGATGTTAATTTTTTCATTTGTCTTGGTTTGTCAATATTTGTGGACGTTTTTTTCTTTCTTTCATTTCTCAGTTTTTCCTCATTTTCCAAAGCCTCTTTTTCAGGTGTGTCGGTTAATATGGCAGTTTTTCTTCTTTTCTTACCTCTTTTAGACTGAACCACGCGTGGGGGGGCTTTAGGAAAGGGTCTAACACACTCCGGGCTAAATTTTGAGGTGCTTGGTTGCTGCTCATCAGGAAAATCTTTAGGAAAGGGTCTAACACACTCCGGGCTAAATTTTGAAGTGCTTGGTTGCTGCTTATCTGGGGTGCCAGGAAAATCCAAAGTATGTGTACTAACTGCTTCTGTGTCTGGATTCGGTGTACCGGCCACTTTCGACGTTTGATCCATTTTATCAATGCTGCTTAGCGATTCCGGTTGTGGCCGATCCGTTGTAAAAGCTGGTGCAAAATCAGATTCAGTGAATATATTAGGATTCACAGGATAAACTCCAGAAGCTGAAAAACCTGAAGTGATATTTTTAGGAGTTACCGCATTTAAAAATGCAAGCTTTATGATCTGTGGCAAATCAAAAATAGTAAGAGTTTTTCCTGGGTTGTTTACCAACCAAGCACTAATACCTGAGCTGCAGCATTTTTTAAAGGGTCCAAACACTGCTACATCTAACGGTTGCAACCGATGTGAGCAGTGTGGTGGAAAAGAGACCATAATGACACCGTTTTCTTTGCATAGATTGAGAACTTTACAACTTAAGTGGGATGAATGATTGTCTAATAATAAAATCACTGGAGTTTCTTTCGATGGTTTGACATGTGAGATGAAATGCTGCATAAAAATATAAAACGTATTTTCTTGCATCCAGCCGGATCCATTTGCCTCGCCTATGCAACCGGAAGGACCATCGCGGATAAAATATTCTCTGAAACGTTTCCTTGGGAATATGAACATAGGTGGTATGAAATTTCCTTGGGCATTTACGGCAACCGCAAGTGTGATCATTTCTCCTCGCTCAGCCGAAGTAATGGATCCTACCTGCTTAGCACCTGTAAAGAAACAACATAGTGCATTAAACAGAAATCAGTATAGGATATTAAATGTGTATTTACCTTTTTGTGCTAATACTTTTCTTGGGCGAAGAACGGTTGACACCCCCGTCTCGTCCATATGCCATATTCTAGAAGCTTGAAATTGGCTACGCGATAGAACATCCATGAGCTTGGCAAAAAACATGTCTACGTTTGTGCGATTAAAACTGGAAGCTCTGGCAAGGCTTGTGGCTTCGGGCTGGCGGATAGAAATGTCGGTGTTTCTCTTAATAAACAGATTTAGCCACTCCACTCCAGCTTTTTCGTGGTCATCCCAAGAAGAAGGAACTTGAATATTATGTAACTTTGCACATTGATATGCTAACTTGCGGACCCCAATCGGATCAAGTCCAAACATAATATCACTGCATTTTTTGATATACTTCACAAAAATTTGTTCTTGTTCTCTATTAAATATTAGTCGTGGCTTGGCATAACCGCTATCTGGCATTTCTATTGTATGCTTCGTTTCGCGAAATTATTTTGTTTTCGCTACATATCGTGAAAGCTTTGAATAATGAATATTAAAATCTTTAGCGATTTTTCTGATAGAAAACTCTTTATTCCCAATATTTTCTAATACTAATTGGGCAGCGCGTTTAATAACATTATCCGGAGTCGTACCCCTCTCGGTTTTTTTCTTGTAATTTCTCATGATCCCTAGAAAAAGAAAATTTATATGAAGCAATAAACTAAAATGATGGAATAAAATGAAAACGGGGCACGTTGCAACACCGGGGTAAGTTACAACACCGTTGCAAAGTACCCCGAGCAGAGTGTTGCAATTTGACTCAATTTGACCTTCCTAATCTAACCTCTAAATTTTTTTGTTGTTTTGTAGACATCCCAATTATTATCTAGGCAATAAACACGTAATATATGTGCTATAACTTACCACTAATGACACGTGTGAAAAACAAAGCAGAGTGGTTTAATTTATTAAAAAACTGTTCAAAAATATTACACTCAACAATCACAAATCAAGTAACCTGCGAAAAAACCGTCTGTCATTCGACAAGAATAAAGTGCGTTCGCCAACACGTTTGCCAGTCGATATTGAATGGAAGAATGCGTTCAAGAGTTTTTAAATATTATTGTGCCTTAGATATCAAGTGTGTTGCAACTTATCCGTGTTGCAACCTGCCCCGGTCTCCCCTACATCAACTATATTTTATAATGGCTGAGTGAGGCATCTTTGGGCGTCCACTTCAAAATGTCTATATTTAAGGAATAAATAATCTTTTACTTTTTAGCGATTTTTTTAAATCGGTTCTAAAGACGAGGGATTTTCAACAAAGACTAGGACTAGTACTATCAAAACTATTTATTAATCTTAAACAACAACACTTTTATCACGCTCTATATAATCCCCCTGTAATGCAATAACCTTATCCCAACGGTACTCCTATTGTTCAAAGTCATGGCGGAAGCCCTTCTTTGAGAGCTTCTCCAAACCGCCTCTAAAGCCTTGACAGCATCGAATTCTGTTTGAAATCCTCGTCCTTTGAGGTCTTTTTTTGTTTGAGGAAACAGATAGAAGCCGCATGAGGCTATGTAAGGACTATATGGAGGATGCGGTACAGACCTGATTTTTTTAGTGTTCAAAAACTCTGTCGCTATATTCGCTACGTGAGGGCGAGCGTTATCATGATGAAGTTTCCACTTTCCAATCAGCTCAGGTCGTTTTTAGGGGATGTGATCCTTCATCAACTGGAACAAGACTTGTTTATAATAACTTGCAGTTACTGTACTACCATGTGGGTATACACCATGCCCTTGTGATGAATGAATGTTATGACCATAGCTTTAGCGGCAAATTTTTGCGCACGTGCTTTTTTTGGAGGTTTTTTCTACCCGCTGCGTACTCTATAGCTTTATTTCCGGATCATAACAATACACCCAAGTTTCATCCGCAGTAATAATGGCTTCCACCATTCTTCGCCTTCTCTTTCAACGCACTATTTCCAGTATTCACAACTCGCTACCCTTTTTACTTTTTGATCTGGTGTCAGTATACGTGGAAACCAGCGAGCACAAACTCTAGACATAAGAATAATTTATTGTTCAACGATAAACATTTACAGAACAATCATAGCATTATGTTCATAGAACATGTAATACTACACTACCCTAAAATAAAATAAAATAACATAATCTAGTTTTAAAGCTAAATTAATGAAATCTGTCTCCAAATAGTTGAGCCAATTTTCTTTTAAATTTGAATTTAGGAGTACAAAATATATCTAATTGTGAACAATATGTATTAAATATGTTGCACATGTTATAAATTGGTGACTGCATTAAAACGTTAGTTCTAGGTTTATCACAATAAAACACACATTTCACTCTAATAGTTGCGGACCTAGGGACTCGTAATCTGATCAAATTAAGAATATCCGAATTATCAATTTTGTTATTTAACATATTATATAGGTGCATAATGAATGCATTATACTTCATAGTTGCATCCCAATTAGATCACTTTGTAGTATATGTCCAAGCTCCAGCGCGCGCCGCTATGTTTAAAGTTGAGATGAAAATCTCCCAGGCAATCAGCTGTTACCTATTCAATATGTTTTTAGCGCCTTTCCAGTGCGGGTCGTTCTGGTTGTTAAATTCAAATTAGTCGGGAGTGAGAATCGATATTCTACGAAAAAGATTTATGTGTTTTCTCTGTTTACAAAATGGGGAAAAGATCAAGAGCAAAAATAGCCTCTCTAGAACAAAAGGTCAGGAAACTAGAGGAAATGTTAACAGCAAGAAAGGAAGAACAAGATGACAGCATCAAACAATATACTGTACAAGTTGTAGTCAAACAATGTACTGCACTGGTCAAAGGGTTTAATCTACCACTTGTAGATATTTCATTCAAGTTTCACTTTCCATTAAATCTGAATCTGAATCTGAATCTGAATCTGAACGTCGATAACGATATCGATAACCCATCACAGCTCTTTTTGCTTGTGTTATTGACACCGTTTCGTAAGTCCACATTAGTGGTTCCAGAAACGCTACAGTGCATGATTATGTTACCCGAGATATTGGGAGACATTTATTACTATTTATGTCTTTCTTAAAAGAAAGGAAAACAATTTTGTCAACCTAGCTTGACATAATTTCAATTCATTTGTAATTATGAAAGGCAATCTCATTTAGATGTAAATAACTTTATGAATTTATTTTTATAATATGGATAAAAGAAAAACACAAAAGGCCAATTGCTTTTATTTCTTTTTCTGAAGTCTTTCGTTTTTATTTTACAAATACGCAAGAAGCTCCTGTTTTAAATAGTGAGGTTTCGATCATCCTGAGTTCAGCGGAAATTAGAAAAGATGGTTTCCTAATAGCCCTACAATCTTGCTTAGGCAAAAGTCTATCTTGTCTGGGTCAGATTATTTCCAAACAAATTCAGGTTAATCAAGACAATCATAAGGATTTAGAAAAGCAAACTCCCAACTTTGTGACCTACATTACACTTTATCCAGCCATAGAAAGTATCGCCTTAATGGTTTTTTAAATGAACAGGTACAAAAGGTAGCTAATAAGAGTAAAATCGAAAGTTTGCTCTTTGGCAGTGATTTTGCGGAACAATGCAAAGCAGCCAAATCGACTGAGACCACAGCCAGTGAGCTGAAATCGAAACAATCATCTCAACGTCGAAACGTTTCTTTAAACTACAAGCGACCTCAATTCAAATCCCGCCTGAAAGGGACGATAACAAAAGAAGGGGGAGAAGCAAAGTAAGATGGACTCCGTCATCAACCCCAATCAAGTACCGGAAACCACACCAGAATGCAGCCAAATCGTACCAGAATGCGGCCTACAAAAAACTCCAATAGAAGTAAGTAAATATGCGGGTAGAATAAAACAATTTTATAAAAACTGGTCAGCGATTACGAATGACAAAACAGTGCTTAGCTGGGTTAAAGGGTATAAAATTAAATTTATCTCTCTTCCCTGTCAACAAAAAATTAAAAAAATAAAAGCAAACTCCCAAAACATGGTCAGTTATGCCACTTGCATAAATTACCTTGTTGATAAGGGGGCTGTACAAAAATGTACTTCAGATAAAAATCAATTTTTATCTCCCTTTTTCTTAAGAAAAAAGCAAAATGGAGACTTTAGATTTATCCTAAATCTAAAAGATTTAAATATCTATATAGACACCCCGCATTTTAAATTAGAAGACTATAAAACAGTCAAAAATCTTATTACCAAAAATTATTTTATGGCCTCGTTAGACCTTAAAGATGCCTACCTTTTAGTGCCAATTCACTACAAACACAGAAAATATCTAAGATTTTCCTTTCAAAATATTTTATATGAATTCACATGCCTTCCTTTTGGTCTATGTTCAGCCCCTTTTATTTTTACCAAGATATTTAAACCCATAATAAATCACTTAAGATCAAGAGGTTTTATGTCCGTTGTCTACTTAGATGACATCCTGTTATTGGGAAAAGACGAAACCGAGTGTATGAAAAATATTAGATACACTACTAATTTTCTTGAGCAATTAGGATTTATCATTAACAAAAAGAAAAGCAACATAATACCCTCCCAAAAAATCAAGTTTCTAGGGTTTAATTTTGACAGCAAAAACATGACAATGTCTCTACCTTATTCAAAAATAATTTCCTTAAAGAGAAACATAAGAATAATAAAACAACGTAGACATATTAAAATTAGAAAATTTGCCAGTCTTATTGGCTCTTTAATAGCCGCATGCCCAGCAGTGCCTTATGGCTGGTTATACACAAAAGAAATGGAAAGACACAAAACTAGGGTTTTAAAACAATCAAATGGCTATTTTAACTCCAATATGAAAATTCCTTCTAGTCTAACAAGTGATTTTCAGTGGTGGTTAAATAATCTAGGAAAGAAAGAGTACCCTTTAATTTCTGAAAAATATGCCATAGAAATTTTTACAGACGCTTCTTTAAGCGGATGGGGCGTTGCATGTAATACCGACACCGCAAACGGGTTCTGGGACAGGAAGCAACTTTCTTTGCACATAAATCAGTTGGAATTATTGGCTGCTTGGTATGGTCTCAAAATTTTTGCAAAATCAATTACTTACAGTAGAATACTTTTACGAATCGACAACGTAACTGCGGTAGCCTTAATAAACAAAATGGGAAGTTCGCGTTATTGTAAACTCAACAAAACTGCTAGACTTATTTGGCAATGGTGCGAAAGGAGACAAATAATGATTTTTGCATCTTATATAAAATCTGCTGATAACTATTTAGCTGATAGAGGGTCAAGACTAAAAAATTTTGAGACTGAATATAGTTTAAATGAAATAACTTTTCAGACTATCGTCAAAATTTTTGGACAGCCAAGTATAGATCTTTTTGCTTCTAGACAAAACACAAAGTGCAAAATATTTGCTTCCTGGAAACCGGACCCAGATGCGGTTTTTATTGATGCTTTTACTAGGTCATGGGAAAATATTTATTTCTATGCCTTTCCTCCCTTTTCCTTGATATCAAAAGTTCTAAACAAAATTGAAAATGATACAGCAGAAGGAATAATGGTTTTTCCCATTTGGAAAACTCAACCATGGTTTCCAAAATTGAATCATCTTCGAATTTCAGATATTTACGTGTTAAAGCCGAGAAAAAATCTTTTATTATCCCCTTTTAGCGATCCTCATCCTTTGTGGCAGACTCTTACCCTGGGTGTGTGCAAATTATCAGGGAAGCATATTCAAGGAAAAATATAGGAGAAGCTGCTCTACAGTTTGTTCAAGAATTCATCAGTGAGAACACCTTGAAGCAATATAATACCACTTTTAAAAAATGGTGGAATTTTTGTACCGGAGACAAAACAAAAGTGTTTTCATCAAATATCAAAACATTTTCTAATTTTTTAGTAAATGAATATAACAGAGGCGCAAAATATAATACATTAAATGCACACAAATCTGCTTTAAATTTAATATTAAGTTTTCAAACGGAAGATGAATCGGTTATTACAAGACTACTAAAAGGGTTTTTTAGGAAAAGACCAACATTTCCCAGATACAACGAGACCTGGGACCCGGAACCGGTTATTCAATATTTTTCAATTTTTTATCCTCTTGAAAATTTAGATTTAAAAACATTAACATTAAAACTTGTAACCTTACTAGCCTTAGCCACAGCGCAAAGGGCACAAACACTCAGTAAAATTAAAATCGCAGACTTAAATGTTACAGCAGAGAAAATGGAAATATCTATAACTAATATCATTAAAACTTCAAATCCTAATAAACCACAACCTATCTTAGTTCTCCCGTTTTTTAAAGAAAAGCCAGAGCTCTGCGTGGCATCAACAATTTTGTTCTATATACAGTTTACCACCCAGCTGAGGCAGGGAACCCCGTATCTCTTTATAACATTCAAAAAGCCTCATCGAGCGACTTCATCCCAAACGATAAGTCGCTGGATAAAAGATGGTTTAAAAAACCCTGGACTAGACATCTCAAAGTTTAAACCTCACAGCACGAGGCATGCTTCCACTTCAGCGGCTTATCGAGCAGGACTTAGTACTGACATAATTCTAAAAAATGCGGGGTGGTCCCAAAAATCTCAAGTCTTTAGTAGGTTCTATAATCGGCCTCTGGAAACCAAACAATGCATAGCACAGTGTTTGATACAAAAACCATAGATTTACAAAACATAAATTTTATATTAGGTTTATAACTATATACACTTTATATAAATATACTCACCTAAGTCATGAATTAACATTATTGGTAGTTACTTGAAATTTTTTTTTAGATGTGTCCAAAATTCTTTGTGACCTTTAACTTTGTTGGAAGTAACTTAAGTTAGTAAAACTGTTATAAAACGTTACTTTTTAAAACTGGACAAACTTGCATATGTTAATAAGCTAAGGAAATGTCTCACCGTAATAAATATTAATAATATTATAACCAAATAATTGTTTACTTTTAACTTACAGAAGGAATACAAATTTGACAGCGTCCAAACTAACAGATCGCCTCGCTTTGGCTTTAAACAACTACAAAGTGATCTAATTGGGATGCAACTATGAAGTATAATTAGAGGTTAAACGACTTACCTGTAAGGAAGTTCAACCCTCAATTATACTAGTAGTTGCATCCCAATTAGATCATCTCCCTCCCGCCACGATTCTAAAATATATAATCATCTTAACCCCTTTTTGGGTTCGAGCCTCAGCGATCTGTTTGTAGGGGCGCTCAAACATATTGAATAGGTAACAGCTGATTGCCTGGGAGATTTTCATCTCAACTTTAAACATAGCGGCGCGCGCTGGAGCTTGGACATATACTACAAAGTAATCTAATTGGGATGCAACTACTAGTATAATTGAGGGTTGAACTTCCTTACAGGTAAGTCGTTTAACCTCTAAATATATCTGCGATTTTTTAAGTTGGATACACTATAATAATTCAATAAAAATTCTCTTTGATGCCACAAATATTGACCTGTTTCTCTAAAATACTTGCATTTAAGGTACCTACTTTGAATACTCTCCAATTTATATTCATATTTCACATATAAAGGATTCCAAATTACGGAAGCATACTCAAGTTTGCTCCTTACTAACGCAAAATACAATATATCTAATGGCCGACACGATTCAAACATCTTTGTGTTTCTGCATATAAATCCTAGCACTTTAGCGGCGCTGCTAACTATATTATCTATAAGCGTATTTCTCGTCAAATCATACCCCCAAATCTTTAATTTCGGTAACACGGCCAACACTATCTGAGTCGATTTTATATTCATAAAGTAATGGTAAACGAACTTTAAAGTAGGACACTACTTTACATTTTGAAACATTAAAGTTTAGATCATTCAATTTACACCAATAAGACACTGCGTCAAGGTCCTTTTGTAGCAAGGAGCAGTCAGAAAATGATGATACAATTCGGAACAGCTTAAGGTCGTCAGCATATAGAAGTACCTCCGAATTCTTAACACATTCTACCACATCATTAAAATAAATTGAAAATAGTAGTGGCCCCAAGTTGCTTCCCTGGGGAACACCTGAATTATTACCAAATACATGAGAATTAAAATTATTAACATTTACGTACATTTCACGATCCTTTAAATATGTAGAAAATAAATTAATTAGGTTATCCGACGAACCATACAATCTAAGCTTTATAATCAGCTTGGAATGACTTAAACGATCACATGCCTTGCTTAGATCCGTGTAGACAGCATCAACCTGTTGTTTATTATCTATTCTTTCTTTCTAGCCGTTTTCTATCCTTTGGATATAGGCCTCTCTCATGTTTCTCCAGTTTTCTCGGTTCTGAGCAACTTGATACCAGTTGAGACCTCCTGTTCTCTTAATGTCATCGTACCAGCGTTGTTGGGGTCTGCCAGTGCTTCTTTTTTCTCCCCAAGGTCTCCATCTGGTAACTTTTCCGCTCCAGTTAGTGTTGTTTCTGGCCACATATCCTGCCCAGTTCCATTTTAGAGAGCAGATTCGTTTTGTTATGTCCTGGACTTTGGTCCTGCTTCTTATCCACTCATTCGTTTTACGGTCTTTAAAGGAGGTATCTAACATTTTTCTTTCGATTACTCTCTGGTGAACTTGTAGTTTGTTGAGAATTTTCTTGGTAAGAACCCATGTCTCGCAGCCGTATGTCGTTGTTGGAACGATACATTCATTATAGACTCTGCACTTCAGTTTTAAAGGTAGTCTTGACCGAATGATGTGTTTTAGTCTGCCAAAAGCCGCCTATCCCAGACGTATTCTTCTATTGGCGGCCAAACTATATGAATATTTATTATCTATAGAATTGGTTAAATATTGACTCATATAAGTTAGGTTAGAGATTGTAGAGCGTAACGGAAAAAATCCGTGCTGTTGGCTAGACAGAACTAATTTTACATGATTAAATAAATTATTGTATATCAATGATTCAAATAGTTTGGCCGGAAGACTTAAGATGGAAATCGCTCTATAGTTTTCGATATTACTTTTATTGCCTGACTTCAAAATTGGACAAATTTTAGATTTTTTCCATATAGTTGGAAAGGTACCCGTATTTAAACTCAAATTAAAAATTGTTTTCAGTGGAGTTATGAGTTCCCCAATACATGCTCTAAAAATATACCCTGGGATTCCATCAGGGCCCATTGCGTTGGATTTAATTTTTTTAGCAGTATTTATTATTTCGTTTACTCCAATAAGACACTGCGTCAAGGTCCTTTTGTAGCAAGGAGCAGTCAGAAAATGATAATACAATTCGGAACAGCTTAAGGTCGTCAGCATATAAAAGTACCTCCGAATTCTTAAAACATTCTACCACATCATTGAAATAAATTGAAAATAGTAGCGGCTCCAAGTTGCTTCCCTGTGGAACACCTGAATTATTACCAAATACATGAGAATTAAAATTATTAACATTTACGTACATTTCACGATCCTTTAAATATGTAGAAAATAAATTAATTAGGTCATCCGACAAACCATACAATCTAAGCTTTATAATTAGCTTGGAATGTTTTAAACGATCAAATGCCTTGCTTAGATCCGTGTAGACAGCATCAACCTGTTTTTTATTATCCATAGAATTGGTTAAATATTGACTCATATAAGTTAAGTTAGAGATTGTAGAGCGTAACGGAAAAAATCCGTGCTGTTGGCTAGACAGAACTAATTTTACATGATTAAATAAATTATTGTATATCAATGATTCAAATAGTTTGGCCGGAAGACTTACGATGGAAATCGCTCTATAGTTTTCGATATTACTTTTATTGCCTGACTTCAAAATTGGACAAATTTTAGATTTTTTCCATATAGTTGGAAAGGTACCCGTATTTAAACTCAAATTAAAAATTGTTTTCAGTGGGGTTATGAGTTCCCCAATACATGCTCTAAAAATATACCCTGGGATTCCATCAGGGCCCATTGAGTTGGATTTAATTTTTTTAGCAGTATTTATTATTTCGTTGTCGTCAAATGAGTTAAGTGAGAGCAAACTATTGATAACATTTTTTCCTTGATAAAAATCCTCAAACAATGTCAAAAAGCTATCAGAACTCGTAAATGTGGATAGAAAAAACTCTGCAAAGCCAACCGCGATGTCTTTGCCACCACTTAGCCATCGATCGTTTTAAGTTCATTAAACCAGGAAACATGTTTAAATACTTGTGTAAAACAGTAAAAACACTACCAACAGACATTTTAAGAATATTTGAGAGTTGTGGGATAGTCAGACGTGAATCTGTGCGAATAATTGCTGCTCCGGTGTTGATGGTTTCCTCAGTTAGTGCCACAATAGGAACACCTGGACCGCTCTCAACAACTTTCCCTGCCATTACTAAACTTTTTATGCAATCGAAAACAAGCAGACCTTGCCATATACAACTCCCCAAAAGCCGTATTAATCAATCGAAATGTTTGTTGAAAGACCCTTGTATGTTTTTTTAATATTTTATTGACTGTGGCAGTTAACTCTATTACCATCAGTGACAGTGCATAATTATTTCACAAAACCAAAACTATGCTTTTAAAAGTCTTTCGGGGACATCGGAACGACAAATTCAAATTCGGGACAACCCCGAAATGTAATATCAGCTGGTGGAGCTATACAATCTTGGCTGGAGCAGCGAGGGGTTAATCAACGCAACGTAACGCGTAGTCAGCTCCATAATTGATTCACTACATTCGGTGCAAATAATTCCCGATCCTGCTATCCTGCCGGCGACGCCAAGCAACAAGTAGGAAACACTGAACTTGCGTACGACGACGCCACTGTCTCAACAGACACACGTTATAAACTTTCATTCGTTCACAACGTTCAGTCTGTGCTTTACGATTTCGACGGTATCGTGTTGTTTACGTTGTTCGCGATCGCGGTTCGGTCAAACTTCGGATTTTACAGGAAGTACCAGCTCGATACGTGCCGGGACAAGTTCCGAGGGAGAAATCGGGGGAATTTTTCACCCTCGCACATGGATTTTGTATGTTGCATGGGAGAGACGCAAGAATACAAGGTAACGTCCACGTTTTTCCTCGCCTTAATTCGTAACCTGTCCACTGCCAATGCCAAGGTTATATTACAGACGGTTGTTTAGTGAGATTATAAGCGGTTACACCCGAGATTTTTTTTAGTCAACGGTCTGTTACTACAATACGAAAAATGGCGACATCATATGATCGTGCTGTAAATGTGAGTTTCTGCTATAACCTCAGGTTATTCATTGATGCTGCGAGATTAGTTTATCTACAAACGTCGCGTCGTCTATATATATGTCTCAATTTAATTTGGCGTAAGCTATCTGTGAAGTTTAATTTAGATTCGCCTCGTGTTTACGCTGAAATTCCTTTACAGTTTTCTCTTGTATTGTGGTGTTATTTTTCTAACCTGACATTTCAAGGCAAACAAACAAATTCCGGCAGAGCCTGCTTTTAAGTACGTTTGTGTTATTAAAAACAAGCTTAGTGCGGATATGTTCCGTGACAAAATTTATTTTTATCGTTTATTAGGTCAGATGCAGGTTGAATATTCAGAAAGACCAGTTGACGACGCGGTATAAACAACAAGGCTTTATTAGTTATACTAGCGGGTACCCGCGACTTCGTTCGGGTATATGACTATAATGAAAGGCATGTAAAGAGGTACTTAAATCGCCTCATTTGAGTACCTCTTTATAAACCACATTTGAATGATGTTAAACGAAAAGGAACCAACCACCAAATTGAGATTTTCAGATATTTTCATTTAAAGTATGAAGGAGCTATATATCTCCTTGTGTATTTACTAATAAAACTCTATGCCATATTTTTGAGCAAATAGATTTTCTTGAAGTTCTTTTTTAAGAAATACCTACAACTGTTATTAATTTTAAAAAGGAACCAAATCCATGGTTCCTTTTTACTAAAAAGAAAAACTAAAACGTGGATCTTTTAAAACAAAGAGGTTTTTATTAAATATTTGTTTAAAAAAATTAAAGATTTCATTCATATTTTTCCAACTGTTGTTAATTTTAAAAATGAACCAGTCTTACAACATGGCGTTTTTAGAACACAGAGGCTTTTATTAAATATTTATTTAAACAAAAAAAAATTTCATTGATCTTCTTTTAACTGGAAATCCATAACTGACCCAAAACCTTCCAAATCATCCTCAAAATTTTCGGGGATAATACCACGAGTGCTTAAAAATTATCTGGTTAATTTTTAAGCACGAATGGTATTTAGGAGGAATATTCCACGAATCAAATACAGGGAAACTAAGCTTTATTAACTGAATATTAAAAACATATCTATTTCAAGTTCAGAAATTTGAATTTTGTAACAAATTGAACACAAATTGAATAATAATATACTAATAAAATTATTTGTCTAAATATTGAAAAGTACTTAATATAAATCTAAATATTCAAGTTTAATTATTGATTCTATAATAAGAGGTACAGTTCTGATAATTGTTAACTACATTGTTGTTTTGCGACGACGTAGAAGATGCCGTCAGACCACTACTTGTTTTTGTGCTGGGTGATGCTGCTACAGGGGCTGAATGCACGTGCTGTTGAGGTGGTTCTTTTCCAGGTTCCCTCATTTTTTCAATAATTTTTTTTGTGGTGATCTGGATCCATTTGCAAATAACTTGATAGGGATTTCGCATTCGAATAACCTGTAATTTTTATCAAGTTTTGCTCCGACACTCCGCTTTTGGCCAGCTTGGACACGGCAGTAGCTCTGAGGGAATGATTGGTCAATTTTTGTGGTATTGAGGCCTGATTTCTGTGCTCGTTTTTTTGTCCAAGTTGAAATCTCGTTTTCTCCTACTGGGCTGTTTTTGAACCATTTTCCGGAAATTTTCCAGTGGGGGTTTGGCGTCAAAAATAGACGAGTGTTGGAGATACTTTTCCTTTTATCTTGTAATTCTTTATAAATTCTTACTGGGCAAAAGCTAGGACTTCTCTCGTTTCTCACCAACCACTTCGAATCGGCGAGTTTTCGGCCACCACCTTGACATGTTTTAGAAAAAACAGGATTGTATTGAATTCTACCTGTTTTTCCTCCGAAGTCTGTTTCTTCTTTGAAAAAAGTTGTTTCGGCTCTTACATCGTCTGCTCCTCTCCAGGCTAATTCATAGGACAACAGAAAAAAACACTTCTTTTGTAAACCCTGTGGAGTTGATTCATCACAAGCTTCGATTAGATTTTTTAATTCATTGTATGTTAAAAAAAACGGCCGATTCTCTGCGTTTGCCTTCAACACCTTGCAAATGTCTCCTTTTGGCATTTTTTGGGTCTCGGACCGATTTGAATTCGATCTGCTCGAAGGGATTTATTTTAATTTTGTATTCATTGAAATACCTTTCCGTTAATAATTTCGCCGTCACATTCAAAATAATTTTTACCATGCCTTCTTTATATTCCTCCCCGTTCATTTTTCGCATATTGTAGGCCCAGCTTTTCAAAATCATTGCTAGTTGGGATACTGGAGTATCTTGGTCAAACGTATAGTTTTTTTCATCGCAGAATGACATAAACTGTCTCCAGAGGCTCTTCTTGGATTTAACGGTGTTTCTTGGTTCGCTTCCAATTATATTTTCATCAATTTCCTCTTCTTGAACTAGCCCAAAGCGATTATTCATATTGACAACTTTTCAAAAATGTTTGAAAGATACTTAAAAAAAATCAGTTTCTAGGGACTCTAGAGTCTCTCAAAAGCAGGTTTCATATTGTCAAGATTTCATTTTTTGGTTAGGTATGTAACCACACCTAACCAGGTAAGGAAACATTTGTACATGAGTGGAATATTCTGTGATACTCACTGTATAAAGTTCCTGATTTTCTGTGGGAATAAATTGCGTCAAACTCTGGATATCATTTAATTTTTTGTTAGAAATTGCTTTTCCATTTGGATGCAGCATTGTAAGTTGAAAAACTTCTCGAATAGGCTTTTTTCCTTTTACTTTTTTTGAAATATCCAGTTCTATAAATGGTGCTCCTGGTTCATGGGATTCTTTAAAAAATATTGAATAGAGTTTTGACTTTTCGATCTTGATCCCTTTTGCATTTAGTCAGTTAACTTTTTCTTTGTTTATGCCAAGTTTTTTGTTACAGATTTGTTTTTCTATTTTTCTGTGAAATAGAAATCATCCTTTTCTATTGTTTCAACAATATTTTTTTTTCCTTTTTTGCAGTTACTAATAACGTCTTTAAAATCATACAAGGTGTAATTAAGCCAAAATCCGTATCATTCTGGAGATAGCTATGACCAGACCCTAGAAAATTAAGTAAGGTGATTGATTAAAATTGTTTTTAACATTAACACAATTTTCACATTCCAACTCTGGCCACCACAGCCATCGGACCACAAAATTAGGGTTTCTAAACCTTTTTTTAAGTGCAACTGTATATACTTTGCAAGGCAAGACCCTACTTCTTGTGCCCCTCTTCCTGCAATACCCTCTTTCCAAAGAAAGCAATAAGGAACATTGATTGATCCAGGGTGAACGCCCTCTCTCCTTTAGTTTTCCTTTCACAGAGTAATACGACTGATTTATATCTTTTAATTTTTTTCTGCTTCTCGAAGTCTGTCCCGGATATTTATTTTGTCTTCTCTTTTTAGGCCTTCCTTTTCGATTATCCTTTTCCTCTTTTAATTTTTGCAATATTACATTTTCATCCCCTAGGTTGTCATTTTCTTGTAAATTCTCATAGTCTTCACTTTCACTTGAAGAATTAGGTGGAATGTAATTTTGATCCTTAATACTATCGTCAGAATCTTCCGAAAGAGGTAAATTATTATGCGATGTTAAAGAGACTGACGTCTTTTGAAAATATGTAGATTCGGTTATACTTTTTTCTGTTATGTCTAGCTCCTTACAGACTTCTACTACAACTTTCTCGGTAAGATTCTGTTCCTTGCAGTTTTCCACCTCCATCTCTATTATTTCTGGTTCTTTACAACTTTCAATATTTTCAATTTCCAGATCCCTATTTTCTGATGGGCTATTAATATTATTTTCTGGAATAAATAGACACAATAATACGTATGAACATAAATATTTTAAATAGCTTTACATACCTTGAAGAACTTGAATTTTTACAAGGTCTTTCTTCCCTTCACGTTTAACATTAAATAATTTAGCATTATTAGAAAAACGTTCCTTGTAGTTTTCCACCTCCATCTCTATTATTTCTGGTTCTTTACAACTTTCAATATTTTCAATTTCCAGATCGCTATTTTCTGATGGGCTATTAATATTGTTTTCTTGAATAAATAGACACAATAATACGTATGAATATAAATATTTTAAAAAGCTTTACATACCTTGAAGAACTTGAATTTTTACAAGGCCTTTCTTCCCTTCACGTTTAACATTCAATAATTTAGCATTATTAGAAAAACGTTCCTTGTAGTTTTCCACCTCCATCTCTATTATTTCTGGTTCTTTACAACTTTCAATATTTTCAATTTCCAGATCCCTATTTTCTGATAGGCTGTTAATATTGTTTTGTGGAATAAATAGACACAATAATACGTATGAACATAAATATTTTAAATAGCTTTACATACCTTCAAGAACTGGAATTTTTGCAAGGTCTTTCTTGCCTTCAAGTGTATTATTAAATTTAGCGTTCTTAAAGAAACGTTATTTAAACAGTATTTTCAATTATTAGATTATTTTCTGATAGGTAATTGATATTGTTTTCTGAAAAAAAAAATACAACCAATAATATGCATGAACATCAATATTGAAAGAAGCTTTACATACCTCCAAAAACTTGGATTTTTGTAAGAACTTTCTTGCCCTCAGGTGCAAAATTAATGCCAGTATTCTGAAAAAATAAAATAAAAAAAAATAATTGAAATGTTTAAAAAGAATCAACCACCAAATTGCTCCAAAACAAAACATTTGGTTCCTTTTAAAGAAAAAGAAAATAAACTTATTTACTTATTTTAGTTCAGTTTATTTATTGAAAACAGGGAATTTTTAGAAAATAACCTAAAAATACTTACCAGTTCATTTTGACATGGTTTAAGCTCTTTACTTTGGTTTTCTTGCTCTGCTATTTTTTGCTGAACAGCCATCATAATTCTTTTAGACCTGTCACTCATTTTTACAATAGTTTTTTACAGTTTAGCACGAAAAGCCCCCGGCACTCACACATTTAAAAGGAACCAACAGACAACTGATATACGCATAAAAGGAATTAATTGTCGCTTGGATCCTTTTAGACAAACTAAAATGATCGCTGCAAAATTATGGTACTTAGGACCTTGGTTAATAGATGTCGCTACTATAAGTAAATTTACTTTGGTTCTTTTTCCACTTATAGATTGAACTTTGTTCTGTCGGATGGTGACCTTTACTCATTTTTTGAATTTTAGCGCTTGGTTCCTTTTCGTTTAACATAATCCATTTGTTGTTGCATTCTCTGGCTGTAAAATAGCCAAGCTACTACAAGAGTAAGTGACCCTAGAGCAGGGGTGCTCAAACTTGAACTGCTGGCGATCTACCTCAATATTTTTAGACTACTTACGATCGACTCTCAGAGGCTGCAAGTATGTGTAACGCAGGGTTGTCGTACATACACGATACATACACCCTACCTACCTACCTACCTAGGTAGGGTATACCGTAGCATATATAGATATTAGCTTTCCGCACAATAAACATTATTTTAGTCAAGGTTTGGGTTAGGTTTAGTTAGGTTCTTCTCTACAATATCAATGAAAAAACTCATAGTTATTCAAAATTGCGAATTTATTGGTTGTTACAAAACAAAAGAGTTACATATGGTGTTAAACTTAACTAAGGAGTGACTTTGGATGTTGAAGCGTGGTACTGCATGTGCTCAGCATACTTTTCATAAGATGGTACGTAACCACTGACTGCTAATCGCAAGCATGATGACATATGATCGTCAGTTAGTCGATTGCGATATTTTGACTTAATTATCTTCATTTCAGAAAATGCAGACTCGCACAAGTAAGTTGACCCAAACATTGCTGTCAGTTGAAGGGCGATTTGCCTTAAATTCGGATATTTATCTTCAGATATAAAACACCAGAAATTTGTATCAGATGCTGTAGCTTTGAGATGTATATCTGATATAATCTGCACCAACTCATTTTCAACAGAACATGAGTTCATATTAAAGTGACCTGCTATTTCAGTAGCTAATTCCTCAATGTTTTTACACGAAAAAAGATAACTCATAAATGACGCTACATTTGCCAATTTATTACAATCATAAAAACGCATTTCGAATTGTCCCAAAATATTTAATAATTCAACCTCATACGTATCATAATTCAACTAAAGAATCCTTGCTTTCAAAGACGGAAAATGTTTCAGATCCTTTCTTTTCAGATGATCTATCATAAGTTGCAATTTACTTTTGAATGCATTTACTGCGCTAATCATCTCAATAACAGTTTTTCTTTTACCTTGAAGCTCCAAGTTAACGGTGTTTTTTCGTTTTTCAACATCTGAGTGTCATCACCTCTTTCATCTAGAAAAGCTGTTATTTCGGGCAATAATTCTTGAAACCTTTCTAGGAATTTTTCGCGACTCAACCACCTGACGTCCGTGTGAAAAACTAAATCAGTGTGTTCAGCAGACTCCCTATCTTCCAACTGCAACTTAAAGAGCCGCCGTTGCAAGCTACGTGCACGGATGGAATTCACAATTTTTGTTGCAATGCCCATAATTTCCTCCGTCTTTAAAACTTTTGAACACAAAACTTGTATAATGTATAATGCAATGGATTGAAAAAAATGAAGGGAAATCTTCATTAGCTCGACACAATGTCACAAAACCGTTTTTGTTTCCAGTCATTGCTGGTGCTCCATCGGTTGTAATGCACACTAATTTATATATTGGTAGTTTGTAGTTTTTTACAAAATTGAAGAGAACGTCATATATATCTTCGCCACGGGTCTTCCCCTTCAGAGGATGATGAATACCATCCGAATAAAAATACACAGCTGGGCAGTGTCTGTCATATCGGTCGATTCTTCGAACTGTAAAGAAAAGTATGTACATTCCATGATATCATTTTTTAGTTTATCTGCCATGTCCTGACTCATGACTTCAATACGCCTTGTGACAGTCGGACGAGATAACTGAAGTTCTCTAATAGCAGCCATGATTTCTGTTTTATTTTTAAAATCTCCAAATAAAGTCTCACCCGCTTCAATAAATGCTTCCTTCACAACCGATCCATCTTCGAATGATTTCTTGTGTTTCGCCAATATATGAGATATTTTAAATGACGCGATCGTAGCAGCTTTTGATTGTTTGGCTGGTCTTGTGAACATGGTTTGTTCTTTTATTCAAACAAATCACGTACTTTTCGTTTTCTTAATTCACTCTGTGGCCGAAAATCCTTTTCATAGTTTTTATGAACCGTTTTATGATGCCTCTCTAAGTTCCACGCTTAGGTATTGCAACTGACGCACGACAAATAAGACAAATGCACTTATCCTTCACCATACAAAACAAAAATTCTTGCTCCCAATCGTTATTAAAATGATAAGATTTCTTCGCTGCACTCATTTTCAAACGCGCCGCCCGAAATTTCTAGAAAAGCGGCAAGAATAAAAAACGCGGCTTTTCTTTGACAAGTACCGCGCGTTCTTTTGATAAAGCCGGCTTTTGCCGCTAGCAGAGTATTATTTTATTACGTAATAAATTTTTGTAGTTTAGTTAAGTACCTACTTATTAAAAATTTTTTTCTTCTCGAGATCTACTCAAAAAGCACTCGCGATCGACCGTTTGAGCACCACTGCTCTAGAGCATGCGACATAGCGTTGACCATGGGAAAAACAATCGTAGCGCAAGTCTATTGCAGCTCTACTTAAGGATTGCCCTTGAGCTTTGTTAATTGTCATGGTGAAACAAAGCTTTAAAGGAAACTGTACATGTTTCAACTGAAAAGGATAGTCTGACGGAACTAAAGAGATACGTGGTATAAAAACTGTTTCTCTTAGACCAAGGTCAGAAATAGTAGACTCTATTACATTGTTTTGTAATGTTTTAACCTGTAGCCGAGTTCCATTACCCAATTTTGGTGGTTTTAAATTTGGAATAAGCATCACTGGTGCCCCTACTTTTAAAGTTAACTCATGAGGAAGGATTCCTGAAGGGTTCAGAAAGTGTAGGAACTCGGCAGGATAATTAACCGCATTTTCTTGGTCTATAACTGCATCTATTGACTTGTGTGTTAATTGTGGAGCAGTAATTTTTTCCAATAGAGCTAGATTTATTTTATCTGCAGTGCTATTTTTTGAAGCTAATATAGCTCGTTCTTGAAACCAAGAAGCAGTTTTATTTTGACAACTTTCGAGTCCACTATACATATTTAAAGTATAGTTTCACACCCTTGGAAATTGAGTTTCGAAGAATCCCTTCTTATCGAACCTCTGCACTCTAAAATCAAGCTGTTTGCACAAGCTCAGCTTTCTACGCCAAACGGTTTGAGAAATATCGCAAGAAGTAATAAATTTTTTTTCAAAAACCGTGTTTGAATTTATAAAAAATCTTAAAATATCTAATAAAATAAAATAAAAAGCACGTTTCAAGGGTTTTTCTGAATAACTAATTGGTTTTTAAATAAAAAGTATAATATTAAAGGGGTGGTTTCAGCCCCTTGGACACCCTGTTTTTAAAAAAAATTTAAAAGATATAAAAAATAATAAAATATAAAGCATATTATGTTCAAACGTTTTCCGAAGAACTAACAGTTTTTTAATTAAAATATTTTATAATATTTAAGGGATGGTTTTACTCCTTTGGACACATTGCAGACTTTTTTAAAAATCCTAAAATATGTAAACAAATAAATTAAAAAACCCCCGGTTTAAGCGTTTTTTCGAAAAACTAACCGGTTTTACCATACCCATGTTGGTTTGTGGAAAGCAGATCACTCTCTTTTAGGTATGAAACAAGTCGGTGCACCCCACAAGTTCAAAAAGTTATTGCTGTCAAACAATTCTGGATCTCCCTTCTATTAGTTGATCTGGAAATATAACATGTTTTAAAGAATTATTAATTATATCTACAATGGCATCAATGATTTGTATTTGTATTTGTGTCGTATTCTCAATTTTATTATACTAGTTGGCAAGTCATCATCACCACAGCTGAATTTGTTTTTAATTTTTTTGGATAATTCTATGATTTGGTCTTATCTCAGAAGTAAAAGGGGTTTTATTCAAATTTTACAGTAAATTTGTTACTTTTTCTGAAAAAATTAAATTTAAGTTTTTAGCATCAACCTGAGCATTACCACATACACTTAATTTTGTTATCTGATTTATTAATTCGTTCATCATATCTTAGTTTTCTGCTTTGCTCAAGTAGTCTGTGAGTGAACGAGATTTATCAAAATTTTAATTTATGCAGTTCGACTTTGGGCTACTCGGCTATGCCAAAAGTGGCCGTCTGTCTCCATTTGTCATATTACTTTATACAGGGGCCGTCATTGTGAAGTACTATACAAGGCGTTTCCTAATTGCGTACTGATGTTAAAGGGGGTGTTTTTTATTTATTATTTAAAAGTCTTAACTCTTGAGATACAGGATGGTAAAGTTTAAAAAGAAAACATTTTTTTTCATCCTAATTCTGATGCTATTGTACATAGCTGCATGAAATTTGATACACGTCTTTTGTGCATTAAGGAGCATACGGATTTACCCAGGTTAATTACATATGCACGCCACTGGTGGAAATTTCAAAAATTGATTATTAATAAAAAATGCCCTTTTATGCATAAAAGACGTGTATCAAATTTTTATTTATCTATAATAGCATCAGAATTAGGACTTAAAAAAAATGTTTTTTTTCTTAAAAAGGTCCAAGAATCACCCCCCTTTAACATTAACACGCAATTAGGAAACGTCCTGTATAGTACTTCACAATGACGCCCCTGTACAAAGTAATATGACAGACGGAGACCAACGGTCACTTTTGGCATACCCGAATAGCCCAAAGTCGAACTGCATAAGTTAAAATTTTGATAATTTCACTGGAATCAGTGCTGGCTCCCCTACTATAACTACATTGATGTGTTAATTTTGGAAAAATATGAGTAAAATATGTAGTTTTTTAAATATTAATTGCCATATTAGATATTTTTTGACACCCGGTATTGAACAGAAAATTAATTATTTTGAGGCAGTTTATTGACAGCTACTTTATGAACAATTTTACAAAATATATGAGAAAAAACTAAAGGGCGTTTTACATGCTGCAATTCTTTCTTGCAAGTTGCAATAGTCTTGAACAAAGGCATGCGCAGTTTGACAAAAGCTACAAATGTCTTGCCACTGCGCATGCTTTTATTCAAGGCTATTGCAACTTGCAAGAAAGAATTGCAGCATGTAAAACGGCCTTAAGGCATTTTTGAGGTTGACGGCTGTGATTCTAATGGTTCGATTCCTTCTAAATCGTTGCCTTCCTCTGAAAATGATGAGGTTTCGTCGTCACTACTTGAAGATCCCAGTGTGATAACTAAATCATCAATAACCGTTTCAATTTTGCCATCTACTTCCCAGTATTTATTTTCAATAGAACGAACATGTTTAATATACAATTTCCAATTTTCAGCCAATATTGAGTCAATCGCTTCTAATGTTATTTTATTTAAATCTTTAATTGAAAGTTCACCGGTATTGCGCTCTCGAATATATTTTTTTACTCCTGCACATGCAAGTTCAATAGGGTTGAGGTCGCACATGTATGGAGGCAGCTTTAAATGTGTATGACCGAGGTTACGTAAAAGACATATAGAATTTTATACATTTTTTTTCTAGGCTTGTTGGCTGATACTACTTTATATAATTAATATTTTCTTCATGTTGGATCACATACAAGATTATTCGATTTAAGCCACGATATCATATGAGCTTTTGTACAGTATTTAGCTGGCACTTTATCTTCTACGTGAGAATGATAAGACGTATTATCCATTACCACTACTGATTTGGGAGGAATGTTAGGTAGAAGCTTCTCGAGCAACCACTTTTCAAAATTATCTCTATTCATCTGTCCATGACAGTCTTCAGTTGTTAGTCCCGAGCAGCACCTGGAACAAATCCGGCTTCTAAACCAGCATGAACTATAATAAAGCGACTACTAGAGTGGATTCCCTGAACAACACCTGTAACACTTTCACTTTGCCAGCATTTGTTCACTGTCATATCATTATCTACCCAGGTTTCGTCTAGACTAGATACACAATATTGCGTTCTTCTTGCCTATATTGCCTTACACCCGCCAGTGAAAAATATTTGGTCTCTCAATGAGCAATTTTCGTTTATTTTGGCACTTGCGCCAAACAAAACCATTTGATCGTAAAAGCCAATTTAAGGTTTTATACCCGTACGTAAAATCTATTTTGTTCTTCACAGCACGAAGTAGGGGTTTGCAGATATGAACCATCTTCAAGTTTATTAAAAATCCTCTATTGTTCGTCGAATTACTTGAAAATGACCATTGTCAATTTTATCTTTGTATGATAATCGGGGTCTTTTTTTACCAGGAGATTTTAAAGGTGAAGTAGAACATGAGCGATCACTATGTTCTCTTTGAATTGTTCTTACACTTACTTTCCGAAACACCAGTGTAAAATGCAGTGCGTTCTGTTCGATTTTGAATTGGAATAGTCAAACTATTATTTTCAGCTTCTCTAGTACAGGCCTCTATAACGCTTGCAATAACTTCACGTGCACCGTTTCGAATTGCTTTTCCTCTTTTGCTCGCCATCGTTGCTTCGAAAATTCAACGCAACGCATTTATATAGAAATGAAAACAAATGCTCGAAATGTATAGGCGCCACTGGAAATAGCTTGAACCTTCTAGCGGCAAGTGCATGGAGACTCTAGGCACATCCCAATCGTGGACCAGTGCGAAATTAACTAAATCCTCGATTCATTTTCGGTACCGTTTAGCTGGAGCACTTTATAGGTGAAGCGGCAAACTATTACAACAAATAAAATAACATAAAATTTTTTTGCGTACATAAATTTTACTTTTCCGCTTGCTTAAGACTATGAACCTTTATTTTAAGGACCGCCCGGTTTTCTTTCGTGTCCCGCACTTTAACCTATCCACTGTCAATGCCAATGTTATAATAGTACAGTTATTTCGTGAGATTATAAGGGATTACACTCGAGATTTTCTTTAGTCGACGGCCTTTACTACGTTCTCAAAAATGATGTCATTATAACGGGTGTCCAATTTTGACATTCCGATTTAATTTAGGAATAAAATACACAAAACACTTTAAATGTTATAATATTATTATATTATTTTGAAGTACAACTATTGCGGTTAATAATGAAAAATGACATCCAGCAAGTGAACCCCTCTACTTCTTTGGCATGCTAATATTCTTTTCTCAAAATTTGCGATAACATTTTCGCAGACATTCTGTCCAATTTGTCCAATTGCTTGAGTAATGTTAACTTTAAGCTGTGCAGTTGTTCGAGGATTGTTAACGTAAACTCTTTCCTTCAAAAAGCCCCATAGGAAATAATCTAATGGTGTGAGGTCGCACGACCGAGGCGGCCAGTTAACGTCAGCTCTTCGAGAAATTATTCTATCGCCAAATCTCTGCCTTAAAACATTCAGTGTTTCATCTGCGGTATGGCAAGTGGCACCGTCCTGTTGAAACCATATGTTCTGGACATCCATACCTTCCAATTCATCCGACAAGTAATCTGTCAGCATTGTCCTGTATCGGGCTCCGTTCACAGTAACTGCATCACCGGCTTCATTCTGGAAGAAATAAGGCCCAATCACACCTCCCGCCCAAAAACCACACCACAGAGTTACTTTTTCTGGATGCAGTCGTTTCTCCAGTATTTCTCTTGGATTTTCGTCACCCCATATTCTGCAATTTTGCTTATTTACGTATCCGCCAATTTCGAAGTGAGCTTCGTCGCTAAAAATTACTTTGTGAAAGAAATCGTTCCGTTCTTGCTTTCTTTCTAAGGCCCAATTAGCAAACGTACGACGTGACACATGATCGTTTGGTTTTATTTCTTGAGTCAACTGTATTTTATATGCTTTCAAATGCAGATCTTTCTTTAAAATGTTATGCAGACTCGATTTTTTAATGTTGACTTGCTGTGACCGTTTACGAACTGACATTTTCGAGCTTTCATCAACACTAGCCCTCACCGCAGCAATTTTTACTTCTGATCGGACACCACGATTGTGAACATGTTGTCTATTAGCTGTTACGGACCCAGTCTGTTCAAATTTCTTCATACAATTTTCAATTACCTTAACAGATGGTGCTGCATTTCTTCCGAAATGCGTACGGCATCTTCTTGCAGTTTCAGCAAAACATTCCCCATTTTGGTAATGACATTTCACAATAAATACTCGTTCTTCGATGGATAATCGCTCCATGTCGACCAAGACACAACTAATCGCAAAGTTTTCTCTTTACATCTGTCACTATAAGAAAGCTGTCAACTAAGATTTTTAGAAATGGCGGCCAGTTTAAATCGGAATGTCAAAATTGGACACCCTCAGATTATTCGATAATGCTGTAAGCTTGGTTTATCTACAAAGTCTCGTTGTCTAAATATATTGTAATTTATTTTGGCGTAAGCTATATATATAGTTTAATTTAGATTCGCCTCATGTTTACTATAACATTCCTTTACAGTTTTCTTTTATATTGTGGTGTTATTTGTCTAACCTGACACTTCAAGGCAAACAAACAAATGCCATGTTATTTATAAACTGCGGCAGAGGCTTTTAAGTACGTTTGTTTTGTTAAAAAGAAGCTTACTTCTGATCTATTATTTAACACGATTAAACAGTTGTATCGTTTATTTGGTTAGATATAGATTGAATATTCAGAAAGATAGATTGACCACGTGGTATAAACAACTAGTCACGGATTTTAATAACAATTTTATGAAATGTAAATTGAATAATAGGATAATAATTTCAATTTCATTTGCTCAAAAACATTTGATTGGTATCATAGTCACCATCAAGTTTATATTTAATACCATACCAGTAAGTTATTTTGGAAGTTTATACCTGAATTTGGTGTTTAATTGCGTATTTTTTCTATAAAACCGATGTGTTTTTCTTCAATAACATTTCTCGACGATTTAGTGAATGCGCCTTATATTCTTATAATTCCACTGGAAACTCATCGTGACATCTAACGGTAAAGGCAGAACAAGGTCTGCCGGGCTAGCTAGTAGTTATAATAATACACTGGTCAAGCTATTTAACTGTCAATTATTAATATTGTCAATTTCAAATCCCATGTTTTGTTAGTAATTAACCGATTTCAAAAACCTTTTTTTTTTCTGACTAACAGGTCGTTTCTTTGCTTCCGAGGGACAATATCAAATCACTCAATTTGTTCGATTGTACAAGAAAAAATAACTAACTGCATAAAAATTTAATGCAGGGTGGCCAGCCATATTTTGACCCATTTTGGACTTAAATAGCTCTGAAACAAAAGAAAGTCGATGTTTTGTTTAAAGCATACACCATTTTATTTTTACAACCGGAAGTACCGAAAACAAAATGGTTGACTTTCAGGTATATTGCAACTTTGTTATTTTAAATGAAACACCCTGTGTATCTCGTCAAAATCAAAAAGCTTCGTCGTTCCCCTTTTCAAAAATTTAATACAAGCTATAGTTACGTTGCAGAATGGTGGATTTATTAAGCTCCGAAAAATATACTGCATGTCTATAAGAATAATGTTTTTTCTTTTTTTGAAAAGTCGCCTATGAAAATAAATTTATATTGATCTAACGTCAATCGCTTTTGACATATTCTTTTGAAGTAGAATAAGGTGCAAAATAAAAAAAAACTGCAAAGAATGAAAATTTATTAAACAAGACATTAAAAGTTATCCCCAACGAAGTCTCCAACACATCGTCGGTCTATCCCTAAGCCTGAAAAAGACGACTATTCCCACCCAAAAATCTTACAGACCCTTCAGCCTAACTTTATTTCTTTTGAAGACTCTGGAAAGGCTCTGTGGCAGACAGATTAGGGATTCTGCCTTTGCTAGAAATACACCCTAACCAACATGCTTACTAACCTGGAAAATCAACAGAAACCGCTCTGCACTGTGTGGTTCAGAGAACAGAGGAGTCGCTTTTCTATAGGCATTCGGCTCTGCGAGCTTTTCTAGACATAGAAGACGCCTGCGACAAAGCGACCTTCAGAAGTGTAGAACTAGCTCAGACCAGGCACAGCGTAGACCCAACCATTATTGGCTGGATTGGCTGTATGCTGAAGAACAAAACAGTCAAACTAAAAACGAGAGACACCACGATGAGAGCACTTGTGAGCAGAGGCTGCCCTCAGGGTGGCGTGCTCCTCCGCTTCTCTCGAACATGGTAGTCAACAGCCCCATTAAGAATCTTAATGAATTCTGCTAACAGGACAATTTGAAAACGTCCTCCGTGAAAGCATGCAGGCTGCGTTAAGACTAGTAAAAAGATGGTGTACGGATAACGCACTCTCTGTTAACCCTACAAAAATCGAGCTGGTACTCTTCACTAGAAGAAGAAAGCTGATCAACATAAGACCACCTTTTCTGTTCGGTCTATCTAAAGAGGTCAAGTATCTGGGAGTGATCCTAGATAGCACCCTAAACTGGAATAAATACTTAAGTGAAAAATCAAAGAAGATCCCCACAGCTTTCTGCCAGTGCTATCGGCAAAGTCTGTCGCCCAAGATTGTCCTCTAGCTCTATACGGCCGTTATTCGACCTATGTTCGCTTACTGAGCGATTGTGTGGTGTACCAAAGCCAAGCAAGTTGTAACACAGAATAAAATGCAACAGCTACAGAGACTAGCATGTCTGACAGTTACAGGCGCAATGAGAGTGCTTGCCGCCTCTGGTTGTATTTCTGAAAGCCGAGGCAAAAAGAACGGCAGTCAGGCTGCATGCCGTTGACCTGTGGTGGGGAAAAAACTGGGGTGTTCCTGGAGGCTGTCGCACGAGAACTTCGAACAGATGCCCTGATCCTTCGCTTCATTTTCAATAAAAAAATTTGAAATTGACATCAGCGACCAGGACTCGACCTGGAAATTAATATCGCCTTAGTCAAAGCGCAAAGGGGTGATCGTCATCCAGGCAGAACTGCTTGGAATTCTGCAAGGTGCCGAACAAATAGCAAACAAGTCTTGCAAATCCTAAAAAAGAATAAAATAACATCCAAACTGATTCTTGAGTTGTCACCAGATGCTGAAGACGGTTTCCCAAAGGAATACGGCCACAGTGTCCTGGATTAAGGGACAATGAAGGAAATGAAAAAACAGATAGGTTGGCGTGCAACAGAGCAAAGGGTAAACGATGCGGCACTGATCCCTTCGCGCCGCTATCCTCTAAGGCAGCCATGTCAAACTCAAAGTCACTGGTGGGCCAAAAGCATGAAGACCATCGACTAGGTGGGCCACAAAACCTTATCTTAAAGAAGACAGACTACTGAAAATCTTGAGAAAAAGTACTATTATAGGACAAGTCTGTTTATTAAATTTCCAATAAAAATGGCATTACAAAAAACTGCAAATATTAAATTCTTTTGCCAGATATTTGACATATTTTGTCTTTAATTAAGTTGTCTATTTGTGGCGCGAATTTATAGGCGGAAATAACTATTAACACTGCGTCCAAGTGTGCGTCCGTCAATCGCGATCTTGCGGGAGATTTGTTTCCTTTCATCAAAGAAAATAGTTGTTCACACTTATAGGTACTTCCAAACATTGACAGGATCTTACAGGCAATTTTTCTCATTTCTTGGTATTGAACAGGCAAGTACTTATAAAATTCGAATGTACCAACACTATCAAATTTTGTTTTAAATGGGTCTGACACTGAATCTTAATTGCTTCCATTTGCAAGTGAGGGGGAACTTTATCAATATCGATAGTGAAAAGACCAGTAAATAGAGAAAAATTGTTTTCTTGGGTCTTAAAATTCTGAAAACGCTTCTCAAATTCTGCCAGAAGGCTTCTCGTTTTCTCTGAATATATTTTGTATAATATTGGGACACTTGTGCTTTCCTGATATGCCTTACAAGTCAGAAAATGTGACAGATTATCCTCTGCTAACTGTTTTTCCCACAACATCTTCTTACACTTGAAAGCTTTCACATGATCATGCATATCTGTAATAACTTGACATGGTCCTTGCAATTTCGTATTTAAGTCCGACAACTGTTTTGTGATATCTACCATAAACGAAAGATCTTGTAAAAAAGGTACATCGCATAATAAGCTGACATCTTCCCTTTTTGTTTCCATGAAGACGCGAATTTCTTCTTTGAGTTTCCAAAACCGGTCGAGTACCATGGAACACGAAAGCCATCGCACCTCTGCATAATATGGTAAACCAGTGTACTCACTTTCTAAATCACGTAAAAATGCAGAAAACTGTCGCTGATTAAGGCCTCGTGACCTTATGAAGTTTATAATTTTTTTCACTGACTTTAAACCACTTTCCAACTTGATCCCTTTTGAGCATAAAACCTCTTGGTGGATTATACAATGAACATGATGAAAATCTGGTTTGTCACTGCCCGTTTCTCTGATGTTTGCCTGTAATATTTTAACGAAGCCATTTTTTACTCCAGTCATTAAAAGAGCTCCGTCTGTTGCAACGGAACACAGTTTTGACAAATCTAAATTGTGCTTTTGCAGAAGTCCATAAACAGCATTGAAAATATCCTTCCCAGTTGTTGTATCATGCAATGGTACTAATTCCGGTAATTCTTCATACACATTGTGTATCAACCGCACGAAGAAAAACAGCGGGTTGCGCCACACCACACACATCCGTACTTTTGTCACAGTCAATAGAAAATGCAATGAAAGAGTCTGATTTTGTTTTTATCTGATCACTTATATTGGCAGCCAACTCAGTAACTCTTTCAGCGACAGTACTCCGGGACAAGGATGTATTTTGAAATGCCTTCACGCTCCCGGAACTTACAATTTCCTCGGTCTTTACAAGGCACTCTTTTATAAATTCACCTTTAACAAATGAAGACCACAGGGGAATGTCACAAAATATAAATACAGAGATATATCGATTTTAAAGTTTGAAACTCCTAAGATTCTCTAACATGGAATAGAATGGTTCAGAATATGTTAAATTTTTTTGATTCAAGTATCTGCATCCCGTATTTAAAAACATTTTATTTCAAAATAATTTTAATAACAAAAAAATACAGAAAAAAGTACAAAAATCAGCAACTCTCCATCGCCAAAACAAGGAATGTCCAAAAAAAAAATCAGTTTCCAAAGTGAAAAGAAGGAATGTCCAAATTTACGAGGTCAGCTATCATAGTTGTGGTATTCTGTTTGTTTTGTTCCATATTGATTTTAGACCTAAAAGCAGTATTTTATGAGTAATAGTACTAAATTTTCTGAAGGAAAAATCTTACCCTCGTAATTCTCTTAGCGGCATGAGGTAACTTATCATAATAGTTTTGGGATTCTTGAGAGCAGAACACTTTCAGAGATTGCAAATCTTTGAATTTTTCCTCGCTTATTTGGATTAGATCTGAAAATCGCGGTCTATAAGTAAAAGTCTTAAATTCTCAAAAAAAAAATCTTACCTTCATACTTTCGGTCAGGATATAAAAATTCATTATTGCGCAGTACAGGATAAGTTCTTGTCTTGTGTGTTGGTGGTAGTATTGAGCTTTGTTCCCAAGCACCATTATAGGAAGATCTATGTGAAACGAGTCGGGGGTGCCTAATAGTGACTTCTATTTCTCTCACAGGGCGTATGGCAAACGGACATTTTTTCTTATAATTCAGCTTCACAAAAAACAAATCCCAGTTTCTTATCATTTCCTGGCCCTCTTCCAGGTTTTCGACATGAAACGGTGCTGGCTTAACTCTAGACCTTTGTATTTCTTCGACCCAGTGGCTCGGCAGCTCAGCAGGATGTTTTTGGTTCAGAAGGGCCATATTTCGGTCGCACTCTAAATAAGAGTGGCCTCTAATTGGGAAAGTTATTTTGAAAGATTCGAGTCTCTTTTTGATATGAACAATATAATGCATGTATTTGATCATATTGTAATTCTTGTTTTGACCCCCACACGAGTCGCAAAATACTTCAAGGGATCTTATCTGGGGGTCAAGGTAATTTTCAACAAAATTATTTAGCATTGATAGGACTTCGTTACTTCCTTTAGCAGCCACTGTTTCTGGATATACGTAGAAGATTGACTCGCCATTTGCTAGAATGTGGATGTTAAACAGGTACACAGATAACTGCCTCTTGTAATATACATCATTCGTTGTGATGTTTGGAACGGGTACATTCTTTTGGAAATCGAGACAGATACCTTCGCATTCTTTATCTTCCTGGCACTTAATTCTTGAAGCCCTTTTTCGGTCGTAAAATACTTGAGCCGTAATTTTGTGTATCTTATTTTGATTCTCCAGTGTTAGCAAAGATTTCTGTATCTCGGCAAGAACTGATGTAGAAGTTGGCGTTTTATTTTCCAGTTTTAATGATAGATCTTTTTTTGTTGCAGTATACTGATCACAAACACTACAGGTATCTTTACGCGGATACCCAAAAGATATGTTGAATTTTGTATTAAAAATATTTCTATAGAACTCGTATGAAACAGGATGATTGGGAAATTTCTCTTGATATAGCTGATACATTTTTGCGATATTAAGTTCTTCACTTAAATAAAGACGATCTGATTTTTTGAGGCCATAATGGCTTTTGTTTCCCCGAAACGATCTAATATGGCTAATCACATTCTCATTCGTCTGATCAGAAATTTTTCTAGGTCGGTTTAAATGCTTACCTCTTAAATCGACGGGTGCCTTACCCGATGCTTTCAGGGATTTTTGCAAATATTCTAATTTGGTTTTCGTAATCCCATGTATTGCCAAAAATGCCTTGTAGCACACATCGACTTCTAAAATTGAATTTTCTCTTATTACTTTGACAATATATGAATATAAGAATTATCATGTAATAGAGCTACATTTTCGTCTTTTCTAGGACGTCTCCTTTTGATAGGTTTACACTTTATCAAGCCACATAAATGTAAATTTTGTTCATTATTTGATGATAATAGATTAAAGTTTCTCAAAAGTGTTTGCCTCTCTTCATTACTGATTTATTCGAAACATCTCAGTCTTTTGCACTTACTTAACTTTATTTTCTTGTTGACATCCTTAATCCGTCCATATGTCTTCCTTTTCTTATATTTTCCACTATGCTGCTGCTCACTATTTTCACCGTCTTCCATGATACACTTGTTACTTTTCTATTTTAATTAACTAGAACATAACCTCAACACCGTAGCCCATAAAATATGCACTAAAAATTGTCGCTTGTTTACCCTTGCAAAGCAAAACACAAACTAAAAATAAATAATATTAGAATCGCTTACGGTTGTCTTTATCGTGGACATTCCTTGTTCTTATCATTTTGCTGACGGACATTCCCTGTTTTTCCCCTGTGGCTCATATTTTAAATGCGTTTTATAATGGACTGTGCCGTGTTTTTCTAAAGGACATGTGTTTATAATAAAATATAGATGTTTCTCTACCAGGTGGCGACGCTAACTCAATTTTTAATATTTCCCCTGTGGTCTTCAAATGGTTTTGAGTGTTTCGCGATCAACTCCGACAGTATGTAGCTCGCTTGAAGGACATGTCATTTTCTTGCTTTGGACGTGTAAACATAAGCTGCTGATCTTCCAACCGTGATTTTAACTTATTTATCTTTTCGTTTCTGACCATGCCTGTATACTTGTCAAACATAGTTTTATGAATATCATAGTGACGTTTTATATTATATAATATTGGGACACCGTCTGTACTATTACAAATCAAACAAATAATTTTTTCTTTCACTTCACAGCAAAAAAACTCTAATTCCCACTTTTCTTGAAAGATACGATGCTCATCTACAAGTTTCCTCTTACTTCCACTTGGTTTTGAAAGAGACATGTTAAAAACTGTATCCGAAATAAATTATAATAAGTACTGTTAAGTGTTGTAACAATAAGTGAGCAACTCAACTCGAAACTCTATCGCAACTGACTCGTAACTGACTAAACACTGAACGACTGAACTCAATCGAACACGGCTTATATACGGATTGTGATTTCTCGAGGTCTTTGCAGAATGTTCCAGATAGCGTCATCTGTGTTTTTGCGCGATAGAATTTCATGGAACAAGCTAGATAACGTTTGACTTTAGATTTAAGGTTGAGGATGTGTTGTTCATCCTCCTAAACATAGATGGCACTATGTACAATTGTACATTTATACCAATCGTTGTTGCAGCGGCATGCGCTTTCAAAAACGGTTTTCAACTTGTTCGCGGGCGGCATTATCTGGCTGTTTTCAAAACTGATTTGGGACGCAGGTTTGACATGGCTGTTCTAAGGTGATCAATCTAAAGATAAACGAACAGTCAAAGTAAAAGAGAGATGAGAGAGACAGGACTTTAGACACTCAGGTGCCGCCATTCGCGACCCTGAGGCCGCTCGGGCTTTCTCGAGGAAATTTTAGAAAACTGATTGCAATGCTAACGGGACACCTTTGTTGTTTAGCTTACAAACAAACACCTTCACGCCTTGGGCGTCCTCCCGGATCCAAGTGGTAGAAGGTGCAACGAGAACGACGAGACTGCTGAACATGTTCTTTTTTACTGCCCAGTTCTTGTAAATACCAGAGAATCCATTATGGGTGAAAGATGGCCACAATCGGAGAGTGCTCGGCCACTACGGTGCTGAACTACATCAACGCTGTTAAGGCCTAAGTAATAGGTCCATAACCTCTATCTATCTAAAAGTTATGGAAAAAAATGTAACACATGTTGAAAATGTCTTCCTCCGATTTCAATACATCTATTTAAGTTAGTAGTAAGCTTGTTAAAAATATGGACTAAATATTCTTCGGGAATGTCTTCTGTTACGTTGCGAATATTTGTTTTTAACTGCTCTAAAGTTTGTGGGAACGGATTATAACAACGTTCTTCTATGTACTCATATAAAAAAATAGGGAATAGTTAGAATAGTTCCAATTCACCTGTCTTCAAATACGTTATTTAGCGAATCTCTGGTAATTAACGCGTAGTGCGGTGTAACTTCATCTTGTTGAAAGTGCATTAAATTCAGAATATTTTCCTGACGTAATTGCGGATAAAAACAAATTTCTACCAAAACGGTTGTATATAATTGGTGTTATATAATTTAAATTGTCATTTAAGTGGCTATTCAAAAACACAATAATATACAGGGTGTCTCATTTGAAAAAGATGTGAAAGTAGTTTTTTACGAAATTTTAAATTGGGACACTGAAAGAGCCAAAGAATTATCGTGTTAACAAAAAACACGCATATAATTTTTTTGAATATTAATCAGCGTCGTAGCCATGGCGGTTAAATAATTGCATCAATTCTGAAGATAATCGCTAATAAGTTCCAAACGGTAAATCACAGACCCATACTCATATATATGGTTGAATTTGCCTTTGAAAGGGCTATCTAAAAATGTAATAAAATTTAGGGTATTCCATTTAAAAATATATACTTTGTGCCGCCACCCTGTATATAATAAAGCAATTCGTATAACTTATAGTTTCCGAGAAAAGGTATAGGCCCTTAATAAACGGGCCACCCCGCGCGTTTAAAACCTATAGACTTTAGTTAGTTAATTTGGCAAACAAGAACAAAAATAGAGTTAATTATTTACATATTTAGCCACTGCCAAAATTACCTCACAGTATAAGGTCGATTGTACGACGATGCCAAACCTAATCAGGAACTCCAATAGTTATACCAATTTATATTACGGTGAATATGTTTAAACATAAAATTTTCATGCGAAAAATAGTTATGTTTTTCCAGTATAGGTTTCTAAGCAGTATAAAGAAATTACTTTTATACTAAAATAGTCAAATACAAGCTAAAATACCCAAAGCCACAGATCAGATTACACCAGTAATAAGAGTTTTATTTAGATATGGCAACCCCGATCGACTACTCCACGTATTAGACCATCCCACTTTCACTGACAAGGAATCCTTAAAGTATAATAGTACAACAGTCTACAGCAAAGATTGTTTCAGGGTCACGTGACCGGCGTGGCTTAAAAACCAATAGCGGTTCGTGAAACTACAATAAACTTTATGAATATTAAAGAAATTAATTTGCTAAAAAATATTTACGTACAATTATATTATTATATACAAATGATGTGCAGTCTTAAATACCCCCAAATGCCGAATTTTAATTAAATCTACAAAAAATTTAAAATGAGTCTGCTATGTTGGGGCCGTCATTTTTAATTCTCAAATACTGACTTATATTTTATAACTTTCTTTCTTAAATACTTGTAGATACTGATATTTCAGCCGAATCTGTACAAATGACCACATTCGTTCGCTATATTGGAGCTACTATTTTGAATTTTATTGTGCATTCTTAAATAATTCCCGCAAATGTTAAAACCATCAGTTCGACATGTTGACACTGTCATTATGACACTGCTATTTTAAATTTTTAAATGCTGACACTCTTAAATTTTCCTATTTTCAGTGTAATCTACACAAGTAACAAAATTCGTCGGCCGTATTGGCGCCGCTATTTTGGATTTCTAAACGTTGATTAAAAAAATTCGGATTTTTTATATCCGAAAGTGTACGCATGTCAGATTTGAAAATAATCGGTAATGTGAAAGAGGTGAAAAATCCATAACAAGATTTGAATCAAGCAATCAGACGAGCGAGAACCCAATAAAAGCGCGTTAAAAGCATTGTTTTTTTTAGTTTAACATTCTAAAAGTTTTATAATATATAAATAACTAGTTTCCTTTTAAACTTTGGTAGATAGTAGCACGATAATTTCTTTGAAATTTTAGGCAATTAATGCAAGAAGTGAAACCCAATTTCGTTTTTTCTTCCTGATTTCGGATGTGATTTCTAAATCTTAATATAATTTGACAATTTAATTAAGAAAATATTAGAAGATTACTATCTCGCAAATCTTATTATTGGCATACCTATTTGCCTCATTAAGGAATAGGTAAGAATCCTTTTTTTTTTTCAACGATAATTAAGCATGGCTCATTATTTAATTTTCGTACATCGAATATTTTAACAGGTCGTCATTTTGTTTTGCCATATTGAATTCATAGCAATATTCTACCAGTTTTTTTTGTATCAGTCGTAATTTTTGTGGAAAATTAAAGGTAATCGAGTAAGTAGGTTTTTTAGCTATACCAGGAACAGCTCCTTGAACGGTGATTTTTTCACGATTAATGATATTTTCTTATGCAAGAAATAAAACCTCGCGCCGCCACTGGCATTCGTCAACAAATGGCCTCGTCTTAGGCCATCCCCACTTCTTGTTTTATCGTAAACATTGGTCGATAGAATGTGAAAAATAGGGGAACCATGTTGGCGCCAGGGGCGTGCAGTCCATGGAAGGAAGGAAAGCAGTGCTTCCCCAAAAAAAATTACAAAACATCTTCTAAAATGTAATTTTTGAAATAGGAAACCATTAATTTAGTTTATATTTAAAATGCTAAAATATTATCTTAATTATCAAGCCAATAATAAATACGGCCTTGACTCCGACCCAACCACAATAGAATATCGAATAGAACCTATGCGGGCCGCTAGCTTCTCTGCAGCCAAGTCCTGTATGCTTGATTTCCTGTGAATCGAGCCAGAGGTTATTGAACTTTCCACCGGCTGTTTGCAATTTTTGCATTTCAGTGCTTTAAGTGGTGGCGGAAGCTATCCTTGAAGTAGGTTCTTTGTTTGTACGGCTATCCGTGTGTTGTGTGATACGTACGTCGCGTCGTGCATAGTGCGATATGGAAGGCAATAATACGGACGTGGATATGCAAATACCGTCAACTTCGGCTGTCGATAATAACGTTGAAAATGTTGGAGAATTTAGTAAGAAGAGTGTGTGTGAATGTGTGGCGTGTGTCTTAATAATAAAGGTAATAAAGGGATTTTCAACATTAGACTTCGCTGATAAACTTCAAATAATTTCCAAAAGAAGTGCAAAACCGCCTATGAAAAATTTAGCCACATAAATGAAAAACTGTATTTTTATCCAGAAAAACAATACGAATAATTTAAATGGCTAACAGGGTGTGAGAATATAAGTAAATTATTTTGTTGGCCATGTTTATTTATTGAAAATGAAAAAGGTGTCTGGAATAAAACTGGTTTTTCCGATTTAAACAATTTCCATAAAGCTGTAAAAGGACACATTATGTCCAAAACGCATTTACAGGCTGTCATAAAAGAAAAAATCTTCGGCAAAACCAGAATTGAATACGCCCTTAATAAAAAGTTGGAAATTAGTTACCGCCAACACAATGAACTAGTCGATAAAAATAGGCAAATATTAAGAAGACTTATCGATGTTGTTTTCTCGGACAGCAAGAATTGGGATTTAGAGGTCATGACGAAACAAGGGCTTTTTCAAATAGAGGAAATTTTCAAAATTTACTTAGTTTAATGGCTAAATATGATGATTGCTTAAAAAATCATTTAGAGCAGTCTAGCGTTTTTCGCAGAACATCGAATCGAATCCAAAATGATTTAATTTCCGCTGTTGCAACCATTATTCTAAAAAGAATTAAGCAGGATATTGGCGAGGCGCGGTTCATTGCTATTGTTCTGGAACAACTGATATCACTAATTTTAGCCAATTATCTATAGTAATACGCTACGTTAAAACAGACGGAAGTATTCAAGAGCGATTTTTAGGTTTTAAGAATGTGTGTGAAAAATGCATTATATGTCGTAGTTACTAAAGAAATTAATGGAGAGAAAAAGTTAGTTGCTTAAAGCTATGATGGAGGTGCAGTGATGGCAGGACAATTAGGGGGTCTGCAAGCTAAAGTTCGAGAAACTTTCCCAAGTGCTGTGTTTGTCTATTGTTTTGCTCATAAATTAAATTTAGTTTTATCAAAGTCCATCAAAGTATTTCTCGTTACTTTAAGTGACATGGCTGCTTTTTTTCCGAGTCAACAAAACATACACAAGCTTTGGACTCCATTGTCCACAAACGATTGCCCAAAGTAGCTCCTACTAGGTGAAACTATAATGGAAGACTTGTGTTAACAGTATCTGAAAATCGTGATTCACTCAATCAATCAGAAGCAATAAATATTTCGAGGGGGTTTTTGGACATTTCAAACGAGATTTTAATTTTAATTATTTGTTGAACATATTTTCAGAAATATTTCCATTCTCGGACAATGCTTTTAATATATTACAAACTAAAACAAATGACATTGCTTTTTGCCTAAAAAAAGTCGATGATTTTAAGTCCATGTTAAGACAAAAAAGAGATGACTTTGACCTATTTTGGGAGAAAACGATGATGTAGAGCCACAAGCCAAGCGTCTTCGAACAGACAAGGTGGGAGATGTTCAAACATCATACAGAGGCCTCTTTTATGAAATAATCGATCAAATTCAGCAACAAATAAACTATAGATTTAACGGTTTAAATGATTTTAAATTCCTCGAGCTCTGCAATTTTGATGCATTTAAAGGAAAAACTTTTCCAGAAAATGCGTTTAAATCTCTTCTTTTTCATTATGGCCAGTTCTTCGACCGAGTGTTACGGCGATCTGAACTAAAAGTGATTTACGAAACTGATGACATTAGCGCAAAAAACAACGCTAAGGAACTAATGCAATTTTTAAAAGACAAGGAGCTGGAAGATGCCTACACCGAAGTGTCGAAATTGTGTGAATTATTATTGATAATATCTGCCACAAGTTCATCAGTAGAACGCAATTTTTCAACACTTAAACATATAAAAAATTTCCTGAGAATTTCAACGGGGCAGGAGAGACTTTCGCATACATGGCTGTTGTCCATTGAAAATAAACTTCTCCAAAATATGTCGGAGCATCGACGTTTTTATGATGACGTCATTGAAGAATTTGCAAAAAATGATCGACGAATCGAATTACGTTATAAATAGGTAAGTCCCTAAAAATTTCTTACCTTTTTTAAAATTTCCCCGCACGCCCCTGGTTGGCGCATACCCCTAACGTGATTTATGAATGAATTGTGATCTCTACTTTAATTCTTACTCTGAGTTTCTACTAGATTTTTACTCCAAGTATATATAATGCCTGTATCAAATAGAATAACATACTTGAATAATTGGTAATATGATTAACAGAGGAAATGAAATATATAATTTATGTATTTATTAGGAGCAATTTATTTCATAACTAACATAATATCTAACTAAGTTTACAGGCAGTGTGTCAGACCAATTGGCGATATGGTTGGATAATATTTTATTTACACACTACGCATTCGAGAATCTTAACACAATACGATCGGTCGAGAGGAAACAAGTCCGATAACTCGCGTAATATTCAGTTTAAGCGGAAAATACCGAGATAAATAAACTGTTTCATTATAAACAAAATTGCCGGTTAAGTCTCAGATAAGGACTCGCTCGTACTAATAATAGACACGAACGATTCATTTACGTAGCTTGTAACCGGCTTAACTATGAATTTGTTTATTCTAGTTCCACTTCGTTTTCTGTGTTTATGTTAGTTCTGTTTTTTCCCAGTCTAATAAAATAGACACAATGTATAATTATAATAATGATTATTGGGTTTTAGGGCAAAGAAAAATCATTTATTTCAGCCGATATTCTTTTATTACTCTCGTTACAAAATCTGCCTTATAACTGACTTCTAAAAGAAGGCATTCATACGCCCAAGTCTAATCAATAGCTTTTCTTATATATACAAAAAAAAAATGTAAACAGTCTATTTTGCTTATTAAGTTTTCTTAACATTACGTAACAAACGATATTTATTTATTTTACTTTTTGATATACAGAGTGTCCATATTCCAATACTCCCACTCAAAAATTAAATTAAATACATAATAAATTTATTTAAGAATTATCGGCAAAATTTCAAACCTGAGGCCATAACTGTGGTCCAACATTTGTTGCGAAGGATTGGGGAAAACCTCGATAAAAACCCAATCAGACCATAAACAATACATACTAGCTTAATGCTTAAACAGTTACAAATTAACATAAACTCAATTAACAAATAAACACAAATTAATATAATTTTAAACAACAGACGTTTTTATTTTAAAACATTATCAGTAAGTCCTAGTTTAACACGCAATTGCAGAAATTTTGGTTCTGGTAATGGCTTAGTTAAGACATCTGCCAGTTGGTCACCTGTGGATATATATTTCAACATTATTACTTTTCTTTCAACTTGCTCACGAGAAAAATGATATTTAATATCTATATGTTTTGTACGTTTATGCGCTGTAGGATTTTCTGCGATACTAATACATCCAGTATTGTCCTCATAAATAATTATAGGTTCTGTTACTTCTAAAATAAAACTATTTAACAATGACTTTAACCACAAGGCTTCTTTTACACCTTCATATAACGCCATATACTCAGCTTCTGTTGAAGAAGCAGCTACAGAATTTTGGCGCTTTGTAGCCCAACATATTGAACATTTATTAAATAGCTTAAACACATATCCCGTAGTACTTTTCCTATCAGTTGTACTCCCACCCCAATCGGAGTCAACATAACCAACAAGTAATTTATCATAAACATTACGGGTATATATTAATTTAACATTAATGGTACCTTGAATATACCTTAAAACTCTTTTTAAGTTTTTCCAAAGTTCAATGTTATTTTTATTTTGATAGCGACTTAATAAATTAACAGCTATACTTAAATCTGGTCGTGTGCATAACATTGCATACATTAAACAACCTATTAACTGTCTAGAAGGATATAACTAATATGTAACTTCTGAATTTAAAGCTTCAAAGTTAAGTGTAACAGGTAAAGGTGTACTAACAGGCTTACAATCACTCATTTTAAATTTAGCTAATACAGTTTTTAAATACTGACTTTGATCTAGGACAATACCGTTAGATGTTTTAGTAATATTAATACCAAGAAAACGACTAATTTCTCCTAAATCTACCATTTTAAATTTTTTACTTAAATATCGCTTAAAATTTAACATTGATTCTTTATTTCCGGTAGCTATACATATATCATCCACATATAATACCACATAAATATTTTCATGTATATTTCCTTTATTTAAAATATAAAGACATTTCTCAACCTCAGAATTTTTAAAATTAATTTCTTTCATTGTTTCATCAAACAATTCATACCAACACCTTGAGGCTTGTTTTAGACCATACAAGGATTTATTTAATTTACAAACCTCATTTTCTTGAGCAACAATTCCTTCTGGAATTTTCATATATATTTGCTCTTTTAAATTGCCATGCAAAAATGCAGTTTTAACATCCATATGATGTACACACAAATTAAATTGATTTGCTATTGCCAAAAGTGTTCGAAAAGTCGCAATTCGTGCAACGGGAGAAAATATTTCATCATAATCAACTTTATACTGTTGAGTGAATCCCTTCGCTACTAACCGTGCTTTATATTTAATAGGATTCCCTAATCCGTCTTGCTTTAATGTAAACACCCACTTACAATCAACAACCTTTACATTTTCAGGTCTCTTTACTAAGGACCACGTTTTATTAATTGTCAATGATTTTAACTCATCTTTAATTGCCTCCTCCCACTGTTTCCTATCATCCCTATTATTTAGTTCAGAAAAACATTTAGGGATCTCACAAATAAAATAATTAAATGCTAATAAACAGTCTATATTACTGTCATTTTTATTTTCTTCATAGGAAACCGGCTGAAGAGCTTTCAATCTATCACTTCTGCGTAAGGAAACACTTTCTTGTGTACTCTGTTTTTGTTTAGAGTCACAAATTACAGGCTCATCTGTTTTATTTACAGATCTCCTTATCCCAGTTCCCATATTTTCATTATTTAAAGTCGCACCCTCAGTTATCTGTTCAACCTTTTCCCGAGTATCAATTTCAGGTATTTGTTTGTTTATATTTTCTTGCATCGACCCAACTGGCCGAGAAACCTTGAAATTGATCTCGTCAAAAATAACGTCACGAACAATCATGCACTGTTCTTTTTCGGGATTCCAAACTTTATAACCGTTTGGTTCATAACCCACTAATATACATTTAAATGACTTATCATCAAATTTATTTTTACTAGTTTTGTTATGAATATAAACTGTGGAGCCAAACACTCGTAAATGACCTATACCTGGCTTTTTACCGTGCCACATTTCATAAGGTGTTTTATTAACTTTAAGTGCTTTTGTCGGGGTTCTATTTATTAAATACGTTGCGGTTAATACCGCTTCGCCCCAAAAAGACTTATTTAAATCCGCTCCACTAATCATTGAACGTGCTTTTTCTGTAATAGTTCTTATCATACGTTCTGAAACAGAATTTTGCTGGGGTGTATATGGAACTGTTAAATGATAACTTATGCCTTCCTTTACACAGAAGTGTTTAAACTCATTTGACAAATATTCACGGCCATTATCACAATAAAAATTAACAATTTTAAGATTAAAATGTGCTGTGCTTTTAGCAACAAAATCTTTAAAAACTTTGAAAACCTCAGATTTTTGTGCAATTAAATATAAATCCGTGTAATGTGTATAGTCATCAATAAATATAACATAATAATTCATATTATTATAAGTAGTGGGTGAAATTGGGCCACACACATCTGAATGTATAATAAACAAAGGTCGCTTAACATAACTTTTATCTTTTGATTTTGAAAAAGGTAACCTAGATTGTTTTCCGTTAATACAAGACTCACAAATTTCATTATCTGGAAAAATATTTTTTACTAATTGAACATCTTTTGGCATAGCTTTATTTTTAAACTCAATAAATTTTTGTTTACCAATATGCCCTAATCTTTGATGCCACAATTTATACATATTTGGATCAGCACAACTATTATGTGCATATATTTTTCCATTATTAGGACTATTTTGAATTTTAAATTTCACTAATATTAAATTTTGACATTTCTCACCTTGTATAATTGTCTTGCCTTGTTTTGATATTTTTACCTCACCATTTTCTTGAAAAATAATGGTCAACCCGGCATCTTGCATGCGCTTCACACTCAACCAATTGTGGGGTACATCAGGGCAATATAAAACTTCCTCCAATACACCTTGTTCTCCTGTGCCAGCTACCACATGGATTTGTCCTTTCTTTTTAGCCAAAATAAAAGTATTTTTTAATTGCAACCGACACTTTCACAGGTTCAATCAGTTCAACAATTTCTGTAAAAACATCCTCCCGATTTACTATATGATCAGAAGCACCACTGTCTAATATGAAAGTTAAAATATTCGCACTTTCCTGTCTTTTAAAATTGCCCACCATAAAAGCAAAACTATTCGAATTTTCAGTTGTTGTTTGCACTGTCTGAACTGATCTAGGGCGTTCTTCGTGTTAGTCTTGCAAAGTCTTTTTATAATGATAGCAATCCTTTTTAATATGATTTTTCTTGCCACAATAATGGCATCTCAAGATCTTTTTAATATGTCTTTTACCTTGAAATAAATTTGTTTTATTTTTATGAAAATTTCTGTTAACAAATTTATGGCTTTTATGAAACTTTTCATTCTTAAAAACTTTGGCTTCTAAAACTTTTGAACTCGTTGAGGCTTCATTTTTAATTTTTATTTCTTGGTCTAACAACCTAGTTTTCACAAACGCTAGAGTTATTTTATCTTCCGATAATGTTTCTAACGCGGTCACTACCCCTGAATAACTGGACGGCAATGTTAACAATAAATGCGCCACTTTATCGGTTTCAGCCATCTGAGCTCCAGCAGCTATAAGCTCAATTATTAAATCATCAAATGTTGTAAAATGATTTAATAAACTTGTTTCACTCCCTAATTTGAGTTCTAATAACTGTTTTCTTACGGCTAGTTGTGATGGCAAACTTTTTCTTTCATAAATTGCATCCAGTTTATGAAAAATATCTTTAGCAGTATCTCCATCTTGTGCAAAAGTTAAAAATGAATCACTCAAATATTGAATAATTTCATTTCTTGCCACTTTTTCAGCTCGATTCCAGTCTGGAACTATTGGTCTAGGCGAATCCTGGTCAACTACTTTTAGCACATTAAGTTCATCTAAAAGCGAACGCATTCGTAATTTCCAAATGCTATAACGATGTCCGTTAAATGGCACTATATTCCTTTTTGTTTGCACCGATTCCATAATGCACAAATTTATCACAACTACAAGTTTATTAAACACTTTGTATATCACAAATTCACAAACAACTGTACTGTCTTTTAAAACGCGCGATCTGGGCCCATAACCTATTGGGTTTTAGGGCAAAGAAAAATCATTTATTTCAGCCGATATTCTTTTATTACTCTCGTTACAAAATCTGCCTTATAACTGACTTCTAAAAGAAGGCATTCATACGCCCAAGTCTAATCAATAGCTTTTCTTATATATACAAAAAAAAAATGTAAACAGTCTATTTTGCTTATTAAGTTTTCTTAACATTACGTAACAAACGATATTTATTTATTTTACTTTTTGATATACAGAGTGTCCATATTCCAATAATGATAATTTATAAAAGTATTGTAATAATGATAATGATAATAATAAAATAATAATAACACAACAGACACCATTGAGGACGAAAGGTGCAGGAGATGTCACCAGCAGAGAGAAACAATCGATCATATAACGGGTGGATATAGAATAATGGCCGCAACGGAATACACGGCGAGACACAACTCAGCAGCGAATGTCGTTCATCAAGTATTAGCCACAACATACAAACTAACGGAGGACACAGACCCTTATTACCATTATATACCAACATCCATACTTGAAAACGAAGACTACAAGCTCTACTGGGACACTGACATCCACACAGATGAAATAATCCTCGCAAACAGACCCGATATCACCTTTCAATCCAAAAAAGAAAAGATCATTTATTTAATTGACATGGCTGTCCCCAACGACGAGAATAGCCAAGGGAAATACAGTGAGAAGATTGCCAAATACGCCGACTTGGCAATGGAAATAAAAAAGCTGTGGAAACAAGAAAGAGTCTTCATTGTTCCTCTCGTCATATCAGTAACGGGCCTCATTTGGCTCAATTAGGACTTAATACAGACATTCTAGGGAACATCCAGAAATCTATCATTTTGAAAACCTGTAGTATCGTTAGATCATTTCTTAATACAATAGGTGTTTTTTTCCTTTTCCTTTTTGTTTGTTTTTTTTTGTACTGACTTGCTATAATCCCGTCAGTATAAAATACAACCACAGAAATACTATGAGACAACAAGGTACAGTCCAAGAACCCCCTCGAACTATTTATTGCTTCTGAGTCCCACGTTTCATTATTTTCTATTATATCTCAAATAGTTCAATCAGTGATTCACGATTTTCAGATACTGTTAACACAAGTCTTCCATTATAGTTCCACCTAGTAAGAGCAACTTTGGGCAATCGTTTGTGGACAATGGAGTCCAAAGCTTGTGTACGTTTCGTTGACATGGAAAAAAAGCAGCCATGACACTTAAAGTAACAAAATATACTTTACACTCTTTAATGTGATTGATGGACTGGGATAAAACTAAATTTAATTTATGAGCAAAACAATGGACAAACACAGCACTTGGGAAAGTTTCTCGAACTTTAGCTTGCAGACCCCCTAATTGTTCTGCCATCACTGCAGCTCCATCATAGCTTTGAGCAACTAATTTTTTCTCTCCATTAATTTCTTTAGTAACGTTATAAACTACGGTATATAATGCATCTGCTGTACGATTTTCGGACACTTTCTTAAAACCTAAAAATCGCTCTTGAATACTTCCGTCATTGTTTTAACGTAGCGTATTACTATAGATAATTGTTTTTTTTTTAAATGTGTTCAGATTATTTGTTGCGTATAGATTGACAAACAAAAATCTTTTTGGCTTTTTCGCAACTGAATAAAAATATTTAACTTTAAATTAATTGAAGCAAATATTTAATATAATTACATACCTCAACATGTAGACTAGTCTGTCTACGGAATGTTTCGATACATACTATAAACAATATTATTTAAGCAAGCGTAAGAAATTATATCATTTACCTTAAGTTTTTATAGACACATAGTAATATAATAATAGTTTGTCAATCTATTCGCAACAAATAATCTGAACACATTTAAAAATAACATTATAGATGGCTGCAAACTATCATTTTTTTTTTTCATATCTAGGTTACATGTCAAACAAACTGACACATTTTAAAACTTTTGAAATCAATTCTTTTCTATTATTTAATGTTTTTCTCTTACGATCGGCGCACTGATGAGTCCCGATAGGATGAAAGTATTTGTACAATTACCATGTGTCTATAAAAACTTAAGGTAAATGATATAATTTCTTACGCTTGCTTAAATAATATTGTTTATATCATGTATCGAAACATTCCGTAGACAGACTAGTCTACATGTTGAGGTATGTAATTATATTAAATATTTGCTTCAATTAATTTAAAGTTAAATATTTTTATTCAGTTGCGAAAAAGCCAAAAAGATTTTTGTTTATAGATAATTGGCTAAAATTAGTGATATCAGTTTTTCCGTCCAGAACTGCGCCTTGCCAATCTCCTGTTTAATTCTTTTTAGAATAATGGTTGCAACAGCGGAAATTAAATCATTCTGGATTCGATTCGACGTTCCGCGAAAAACGCTAGACTGCTCTAAATGATTTTTAAGCAATCATCATATTTAGCCATTATGTTCTGGCATCACTGCAGCTCCATCATAGCTTTAGGCAAGTAATTTTTTCTCTCCATTAATTTCTTTAGTAACGTTATCATAAACGCTAGACTGCTCTAAATGATTTTTAAGCAATCATCATATTTAACCATTAAACTAAGTAAATCTTAAAAATGTCCTCTATTTGTTTCGTCATGACCTCTAAATCCCAATTCGTGCTGTCCGAGAAAACAAACAACAGCGATAAGTCTTCTTAATATTTGCCTATTTTTTCGACTAGTTCATTGTGTTGGCGGTGACTTATTTCTAACTGTTTATTAAGGGCGTGTTCAATTCTAATTTTGCCAAAGACTTTTTCTTTTATGACGGCCTGTAAATGCGCTTTGGACATAATGTGTCTTTTTACAGCTTTATGGAAATTGTTTAAATCAGAAAATCCAGTTTTATTCCAGAGATCTATTTCATTTTCAAAAAGTAAACATGGCCAACAAAATAATTAAATTACTTATAGTTTCACACCCTGTTAGCAAATTGTTCGTATTATTTTTCCGGATAAAAATGTCTAATACAGTTTTTCATTTTTGTGGTTAAATTTTTCATAGGCGGTTTTGCCCTTCCTTTGGAAATTATTTGAAGCTTATCAGCGAAGTTTAATGTTGAAAATCTCTTTATTATTAAGACACACACCACACATTCACACACACTCTTCTTACTAAATTCTACAACATTTTTAACGTTATTATCGACAGCCGAAGTTGACGGTATTTGCATATCCACGTCCGTATTATTGTCTTTCATATCGCACCATGCACGACGCGACGTACGTATCACACAACACACGGATAGCCGTTCAAACAAAGAACCTACTCTAACGATAGCTTCCGCCACCACTTAAAGCACGCGACTGAAATGCAAAAATTGCAAACAGCCGGTGGAAAGTTCAATAACTCTGGCTCGATTCACAGAAAATCAAGCATACAGGACTTGGCTGCAGAGAAGCTAGCGGCCCGCATAGGTTCTATTCGATATTCTATTGTGGCTGGGTCGGAGTCAAGGCCGCATTTATTATGGGCTTGATAATTAAGATAATATTTTAGCATTTTTAATATAAACTAAATTAATGATTTCCTATTTCAAAAATTACATTTTAGAAGATGTTTTGTAATTTTTTTGGGGAAGCACCGCTTCCCTTGCTTCCATGGTAATAAAAATAACGCTTAAATTTATGTAAAAATTAAAGGATCCTAATGTTTTAGCATTTGATGTAACATGAAAGTTGTTTAAAAAAAATAATACTCAAAACAGTTTTTTTTATTTAGTATGGCGTTCAAATGTCGACAAGATTTTATGGTAACTAAAACACTGGTTATTAGAACCGAAAGAAGTCTTAAAAATAGCTAACAGAGCTGGTTTCTGGTATTTAGACGTAGATTATGTTGGCTAGAAATGAACAATAAAATCTCTCACAATCGATTAGAAAAGTTTTCAGAAAATTACGTGGTCTTATATAAGGCTATGCATAACAAATTCTCTCCTTTTTGCTAGATAAAGTGCGGGACGCGAAAGACCCCGATTATCATACAAAGATATAATTGACGATGGTGATTTTCAAGTAATTCGACGAACAATAAAGGATTTTTATATAAACTTGAAGAAGGTTCCGACCTGCAAACCTCCACTTCGTGCTGTAAAGAACAAAATAGATTTTCCGTATGGATATAAAACCGTAAATCGTCTTTTACGATCAAATGGTTTTGTTTGGCGCAAGTGCCAAAATAAACGAAAATTCCTCATTGAGAGACCAAATATTTTTCACTGGCGGGTGAAATATTTATCAGCTATAAGGCAATATGGGCAAGAAGGACGCAATTCTGTGTATCTAGACGAAACCTGGGTAGATAATGATATCACAGTGAACAAGTGCTGGCAAAGTGAAAGTGTTACAGGTGTTGTTCAGGGAATCCGCTCTAGTAGTTGCTTTATTATAGTTCATGCTGGTTCAGAAGCCGGATTTGTTCCAGGTGCTGCTTTAGTTTTTCGCTCGGGACTAACAACTGGAGACTATCATGGACAGATAAATAGAGATAATTTTGAAAAGTGATTGCCCGAGAAGCTTCTACCTAACATTCCTCCCAAATCAGTCGTGGTCATGGATAATGCGTCTTATCATTTCACGTAGAAGATAAAGTGTCAACTAAATACTCTACAAAAGCTCATATGATATCGTGGCTTAAATCGAATAATCTTGTACGTGATCCAACATGGAGAAAATATCAATAATATGAAGTAATATCAGCTAACAAGCCTAGAGAAAAAAAAGTATAAAATTGTTGGTCTTTTACGTAACCTCGGTCATACACCTTTAAGGCTGCCTCCATACATGTGCGACCTCAACCCTATTGAACTTGCATGGGCAGGAGTAAAAAATTATATTCGAGAGCGCAACAAACGAACTTTCAATTAAAGATTTCATTAAAATAACATTAGAACGGTTATTGATGATTTAGTTATCACACTGGGATTTTCAAATAGTGACGAGGAAACCTCATCATTTTCAGAGGAAGACAACGATTTAGAAGGAATCGAACCATTAGAATCACAGCCGTCAACCTCAAAATTGGCTTAGTTTTTTTTCATATATTTTGTAAAATTGTTCATAAAGTAGCTGTCAATAAACTGCTTCAAAATAATTAATTTTCTGTTCAATACCGGGTGTCAAAAAACATCTAATATTGCACTTAATATTTGAAAAACTACAGAACTCATATTTTTCCAAAATTTACACATCAATGTAGTTATAGTAGGGGCGTAGGGGTAAACGGCGTTATAGTAGGGGTAGGAGGGTAAACGGCGAACTTTCGAATTTTAAAATGATTTAATTTTGATTTTTCTCGATGTATTTACGTATAAATATATTTTTTCTTGAGTTCTGTCATTAACGGTTCCCGGGCTACTGCCTACGTTCACTATTATTGTACCACCCAGTATAGTGATACACGATTTACAAGTCCAGATTTTACAACGACAGCCAGCATCAGATCCAGCGAACAAGATTTATCAAAATTTTAACTTATGCAGTTCGACTTTGGGCTATTCGGGTATGCCAAAAGTGACCGTTTGTCTCCGTATGTCATATTACTTTATACAGGGGGCGTCATTGTGAAGTACTATACAGGGCGTTTCTTAATTGCGTGTTAATGTTAAAAGGGGGTGATTCTTGGACCCTTTTAAGAAAAAAGTTTAATATGAACCTAAAAGTCTTAACTTTGGAGATACAGGGTTTTAAAAAAACATTTTTTTTATATCCTAATTCTGATGCTATTATGGATAAATAACTGTGTGAATTTTGATACACGTCTTTTATGCATAAAAGGGCATTTTTTATTAACAATCAATTTTTGAAATTTCTACCAGTGGCGTGCATATATAATTAACCTGGGTAAATCCGTATGCTCCTTAATGCATAGAAGACGTGTATCAAATTTAATGCAGTTATCTACAATAGCATCAGAATTGGGATGGAAAAAATGTTTTATTTATAAACTTTACCATCCTGTATCTCAAAAGTTAAGACTTGTAGGACATAAAAACACCCCCTTTACCATCAGCACGCAATGAGGAATTGCCCTGCATAGTACTTCACAATGATGGCCCCTGTATAAAGTAATATGACAAATGGAGACAGACGGCCACTTTTGCATACCCGAGTAGCCCAAAGTCGAACTGCATAAATTAAAATTTTGATAAATCTCGTTCACTGGATTTGATGCTGGCTGCCCTTGTAAAATCTGGACTTGTAAATCGTGTATCATTATACTGGGTGGTCCAACAATAGTGGACGTAGGCAGTAGCCCGGGAACCGTTAATAACAGAGCTCAATATTTATATTCATATTTATAGGTAAATCAATCAAGAAAAATCAAAATTAAATCATTTTAAAATTCGAAAGTTCGCCGTTTTTTAACACAAAAGAGATATAGAAGTGCGGTACACGAAAGAAAACAGACAAATATAGATAAAGGTTCATTAAGCATAGTTACATTTTTTAATTATCTGAAGTGCGTATAGTCAAAAAGAGTGCCATATTATTTAAAGAACGACAGGACACCACTGGTTTAAAGAGATTTCTTGGCCGACCTTCCTAAACCCGGTTTTCTTTCGTGACCCGCACTATACTTGCAGCTTAATATCTTAAATCTTACTGAAAATATTGAAATTAAATTTGGCCTAAACATTTATAAGTTTGCCTGTCCGATATTTTAATTCTTTTGTTGAAAGTAATTTTTAATGCTGTCAAATTGTGCAACTTTAAAATAAAACTAACGACATTACCTGAACCGATGTCATGTACGTACATGCTATTTACAGTAGCAGGCAACTGAAAATCAATTAAACGATTACCATAATAAAATCTTATTAATAAAACTCCGACCAGTAAACACGGATGGAATGTTACCGGTGTGCACGGCTTAGTTTTAATGATTGAAAATCGCACGGGGTCAAATCTGGTCTGCGATCCTCTAGGCTTGTTGCCAGGTGATCGGGATTCTTTTGCTTGTTGATAAACAGAATGTTTAAAAGTTCTAAAAATATCGGAAATGAATGTTATTTGAATGGTAATTTAAAAATAGTGAATTACATTGCGTTTTCTTTTTTGTTTCAGGTAACTGCATATCTGAAAATATTAACCCCGTAAAAAGGTAGATGTTGTATAAATTCTACATAATTATTGGGCTAAGGAATCATAAATCTTGAGTTTAGATACTGTGAAATTGAAATTACTTTCCGACGTTTTAGCTGCGGTTTACAGGGCATCTTCAAGAGCACCATAACAAAATACTACATGAGCTACAAGTACAAGTAGCTAGCAACAAGAAATTACAGTGGACCAGTCAAATTAAGTTGATGACCTACTTTATAGCTTATACACGGGAAAAAATATATATAAAATAGAATAATATATAATATAATAATTATAGGTCATTTTACAAACGGGATGACAACTGCGGCGAGATGGGGCCGAATTCCCTTAAAAAAATGCTAAAAATTTAGTTACCTTTCTTATAGTTGCTTTAAATTAGCTAAAATTGAGTTGGCTTTCTTATAGTAGCTTCTAAATGGCTGCAATTTTGACCAACTATTGCTTACAATTAAACAAATAAATGGTCTTTTTCCAGCAGGGGTGACAAACGACAGTGGCGTCACGACATCGAGTTTTCTTTTTAAAAAATGTTAAAATTGAGTTATTTTCCTTACAGTAACTTTAAATTGGCTGAAATTAATCACTTAATGAATACACACAGACAAATATACAGTTATTTTGTAGCAGGGGTTACAAACGACAGCGGTGGTACGAGAATATATTTTACGTCAAAAATATCAGTAAATTTGAATTAACTTTCTTATTGAAGTTTGAAAATCGCTGCAATTTTGAGCAATTGTTGCTTACAATTAGGCAAATGGATGGACTTCTTGCAGCAGGGGTGACAAACGACAGTGGCGGCACGACATCTAATTTTCTTAAAAAAATATTTAAATTGTATTATTAATTTTAACTACATATTGGATACTTAAAGACAGACGCCTCAGAAATCTTTACAAATTAAAAACTTTTTTACCTTCCAAACAAAAATATTTTTTGTGCGAGACATTAATACTTTCATTATTTGACTATGCTGATAGCGTATATGGAGAATCTTTGTCATGGCTTACGAAAAGAATGATACAAAAAGTACAAAATAGCTGCATGAGATTTGCATTTAATATCCCCTACAGGAACCACATTACTCCATATTTGAACGACTTAAACATTTTGAATATGCAAAATCGGAGAAGATACCATATGTACACTTTTATCTACCGGGTAATTAAAAGAGATAGGCCACGTTATTGAGATTCGGACACGTTCACGAAACCAGAAACAACCAAAATTTTGTCACCCCCCTTCACAGAACGGCGACATTTCAGCGCTCTTTTACATTGTAGTCACTCAAATGTGGAATAGTCTCTCGGCGGAGGTCAAGGACCTACCCCTTAACAGTTTTGCCAAAGATGTTAAGGCGAAATTGTTGCAAGAGCAGTGTTTATTGTGATATATTTTTTTTAATGTAGATGTATTTGATACTTTGGTATATGTAGTTTGGTTTGACCCGCAGCCGCCGGTGCCGTCCGTTTGAGCTACCGCCTCGTCCGCTTACGCCCTGCCGCCCCTCGCTCTCCTCGTCGCTGTCCTGCCCTACTTTTCGCTTCTATGCAGTTCCCTGTATCAATCAATCTGATCACATATATTATATATCTTTTTTTTAAATTAAAATAGTATGTACATTTTTTTCATTCATGTTAATTTCGATGACTATATATTTTTTTCCAAGGGTCGCCTTGCATATGTACCTTTACCGTAAAGGGTGCAATGTGAACAGTTTAATAATCGAAAGGTGGTCCATTTTGATAAGATGTAATTCTGATATTTTAATATTTCAAATTTTTTAAAATAATTTATATTTCTTTAGCAAATAAATAGTTTTGACTTTGAATTTGAATTTGAAATACACAGTTTTTTTTTAAAGTGGGTGATATACGTCAGCGGCGGCACGAGACTGAATTTTCTTTAAAAAAATTGCTAAAATTGAGTTTACTTTCTTATAGTAGTTTATAAATAACTGCAATTTTGACCAACTATTGCCTACAATTAGACAAATATAGAGTTTTTTTGTAGTGGGGGTGACAGACGTCAGCGGCGGCACGAGACTGAATTTTCTTCAAAAAGAAAAAATGTTAAATTTGAGCTTACTTTCTTATAGGAGTGCCATATTATTTAAAGAACGACGGGGACACCACTGGTTTAAAGAGATTTCTTGGCCGACCTTCCTAAACCGATTGACTCTGCCCGGTTTTCTTTGGTGTCCCGCACTTTAAAGATTAAGGATACAGTGGTCCAATTATAGGCCAAAAACTTAATTTTCGGCTATATCTCCGAGATGACTCGAAAAACGTGCCCTCTGTCGAAAAGTCATACCGCTAAAAACGTAGAGGTGGTCCAAATGCATACGATGCCGCATAAAGATTGAGCGTACAATGATAATAGTTTTCAAGCTATGCAGGAAAGTGACAGACCGACAAACAGATAGAAGACAGACCGACGGAATTGATAAAATATATTTTTTGCCAGCTAGAGACTCTAAATGAAGATATATAAAGCCTGACGATAAATATTTTATTTAGCCGCCATTTTGAATTAGTACCACAGTTTTACTAGTTCATTGGTACACCATAATTATTTATGGAAAACAATTTGCAATCAGGCCCTTAAGTAGTGTTTCAGGCTCAATTTTTAAATATTTTACTAGGCCGCCATTTTGTTCCATCATCTTGGATTCGTACCAAGATTTTACCAGTTGATTCCTAAATAAGTAGAATGTAAAAACAATGGCCTGTTTCCTAATTTTCCTGAATCTCGACCGAAAAAATAACTCAGCTTCCTGCACTAAAACATTTTCTCTAAGACGCAGACAAAGACCCCAAAACTAATTAAAAAATAAATAGATTGAAAGTCTCAGAAAGAACTCGCCATCGACAAACTATTTATTCATTAATAGCAGTAAACATCATTTGCATTTTAAAAAAGAACTCAGTGATTCATTCTGTTTTGCGGTCGTTGGGATGCTCAAGTGACAAGGTTCGACGACCCGGATTTGACTTTTTAAGTTTTGCTCATTATACAAAGGTGCAAATGAATGTTTAATTGTAATTTAAAACTATAAACTAAATAATCAATAAAAATAAAATTACCCTCGAAACGACAGGATGTGCATATATGGTACAGAATTTAATTGTTGACGCAGGGACCAACTCTGTCAATAATTGATTCATGTTTTGCATTATTAACATGACGTTTAAACAAACATACACAGGGTGGCAGGTGATTTATGCTGTAAATAGCTTCGCTTTCGAGATATGGTGTCTCACAATTGTGATACTTTCCCGCACGCCAAAGAAGTTGGTAAGCTTTAAGTGCGGGAAAGACACTTTTCGCAAGTGTTAGGAACAATATTTTTTCTACGGGTGTTACAAATTTTACAAACTTTTTACCTGTTTATATAGGTAGGTTCTAAGCGCGGGTAAAACAATATTTCTTATACGTCATAAAATTGTAAAAAACCTTAGATAAATTAGAAAAACCTTTTATTTTTTCTTAAAACAGAAATAATATTGCTTATTATTATTAAATGTATAAAAAAACGTTGATGCGTTATTGACGGTGGTCGTAATAACAAAAGAACGTCAAGTGAAATTTTTTGAATCCTGAATTTTGACCACAGTTAAATTTCCCTTGTCTTCAACGTCAACTGTTGTTAGTTTTGCTAATTCCTCTCTTCTTCAAAATAGTCGCAACTTTCAACAAAAGATATATATCTGGCGCCTTATTCATGAAATCTGATAAAGTGCGGGACACGAAAGAAAACCGGGCGGTCCTTAAAATAAAGGTTCATAGTCTTAAACAAGCGGAAAAGTAAAATTTGTGTACGCAAATAAATTTTATGTTATTTTATTTGTTGTAATAGTTTGCCGCTTCACCCATAAAGTGCGCCAACTAAGCGGTGCGGAAAATTAATCGAGGATTTTAGCAAATTTCGCACTGCTCCACTTGTAATTGGGATGTGCTTAGAGTCTCCATGCACTGGCCGCTAGAAGGTTCTAGCTATTTCCAGTGGCGCCTATACATTTCGAGCGTTTGTTGTCATTTCTATATAAATGCGTTGCGTTGAATTTGAATTATTATTTCGAAGTAACGATGGCGAGCAAAAGAGGAAAAACAATTCGAGGCGGTGCACGTGAAGTTATTGCGAGCGTTATAGAGGCCTGTACTAGAGAAGCTGAAAATAATAGTTTGACTTTTCCAATTCAAAATCGAACAGAACGCGCTGCATTTTACACTGGTGTTTCGGAAAGTAGTGTAAGAAAAATTCAAAGAGAACATCATGATCGCTCATGTTCTACTTCACCTTTAAAATCTCCTGGTAAAAAAAGACCCCGATTATCATACAAAGATAAAATTGACGATGGTGATTTTCAAGTAATTCGACGAACAATAGAGGATTTTTATATAAACTTAAAAAAGGTTCGCCCTGCAAACCCCTACTTCGTGTTGTAAAGTACAAAATAGATTTTCCGTACGGGTATAAAAACCTTAAATCGGTTTTTACGATCAAATGGTTTTTGTTTGGCGCAAGTGCCAAAATAAACGAAAATTGCGCATTGAGAGACCAAATATTTTTCACTGGCGGGTGAAATATCTATCAACTGCAAGGCAATATAGGCAAGAAGGACGCAATATTGTGTATCTAGGCGAAACCTGGGTAGATAATGATATAACAGTGAACAAATGCTAGCAAAGTGAAAGTGTTACAGCTGTTGTTCAGGGAATCCGCTCTAGTAGTCGCTTTATTATAGTTCATGCTGGTTCAGAAGCCGGATTTGTTCCAGGTGCTGCTTTAGTTTTTCGCTCGGGACTAACAACTGGAGACTATTATGGACAGATGAATAGAGATAATTTTGAAAAGTGGTTGCTCGAGAAGCTTCTATCTAACATCCCTCCCGAATCAGTCGTCGTAATGGATAATGCGTCTTATCATTCTCACGTAGAAGATAAAGTACCAACTAAATACTCTATAAAAGCTCATATGATATCGTGGCTTAAATCGAACAATCTTGTATGTGAACCAACATAAAGAAAATATCAATTATATGAAATAATACACACATGCTCAAAATTTAGGGATATTAACGAATTTTAATTCTTAATAATACAATTTCTATTTTAAACTAATTTGGGCAGTGTAGCACGATATTCGCAATATGTATTGATGTAAAAATAAACAGAATACATGGAAAAATATTTTCACTTGAGAAAAAAAAACAATTTTTTTAAAGGTATGTAAAATAACAAAATAAATGATAAGAAACTATTCGGAATTTCTTCAGTGTAGTGCATATTGTTGTTCTGCAAACGTGTTTTAGTAATCTTTTAAATATGCCTGGACGCCATTTAAGTAAAAATGAGATGTTGAGAGCTGTGGGAATGCTTGAGGCCGGAATTTTTCAAGTTCATGTAGCAAATGCTATAGAAACTACTCAGAGTGTTATCTCGCGCCTCTGGAATCGTTATCGCGAAACTGGAACAGTACGGGAGAGGCATTTGGGTCGGCCAAGAATAACTACGCCTCATATGGATCGGTATGTCCAGCTAGAAGCCCGAAGAAATGACACAGTGACTGCATCTCAATTAATTAATCACTTGCACACAGCTCGTCAAGTAAGGGTTTCCAGACATACCATCTACAGAAGGTTAAGAGAAACTAATCTAGTCAGCAGAAGGCCTTGGAGATGTCAACCTCTAAACCGAGGAAATCGCGCAACTCGATTAGCCTGGGCTCAAGAACATGTTATCTGGACTGAAAATCAATGGCGGAATGTTTTATTTACCGATGAATCACGGTTTGGTTTGTATCCAGATTCTCGAAGGGTTCGCGTTTGGAGAGCACCTGGCGCAAGATCTCGCATCCAACATACCCAGGAAGTTCACAGCTACAGAGGAGGTACAATAATGGTGTGGGCAGGAATATCCATTGGTAACAGGACAGAGCTCGTTTTGCTGGATCGTTTTTTATCAGCGAACGATTATGTTAGGAATGGAAACTGTTGTTCTTCCATATAGAAACCCCATAGGTCCAGATTTCACGTTGATGCATGACAATGCCACTCCACACACAGCGAGAGTAACGAGAAATTTCCTGGAAGAGCAAAATATTCGCGTTCTAGACTGGCCCGCTCAGTCGCCGGATCTGAATCCCATTGAGCATGCTTGGGATATGCTTCAACGAAGAGTTCTTCGGGACCAGAACCAGTGGCAGAACCGAAACCAGTTATTTGAAGCTCTTCAGCAGTGCTGGAATGCGATTCCACAAGAGGACCTGGATAACTTGATCCTGAGTATGGAAAGGCGTTGCCGAGCTGTCATAAATGCACGAGGAGGCCACATTCCATATTAACTATACTTCTAAACATTTTTCATAATCACTTTAATTAAAATTTTCTTCAGTGAATGTTAATAAAAAAATTAGATTTTGCCGATATTTCAGATAATGATTATTCTTTTATGTAAATCACGTACTTTATCAGTATATTATGTTATGTATTTCGTATTTAACGCATATCAACACTTATTACATTGTTCAAATTGAGTTTGAAATAAAAATAAATAGGATTGATGAAAATATCTACAATATCCCTAGATTTTGAGCATGTGTTTATCAGCCAACAAGCCTAGAGAAAAAAACTATAAAATTGACGGTCTTTTACGTAACCTCGGTCATACACCTTTAAGGCTGCCTCCATACATGTGTGACCTCAACCCTATTGAACTTGCATGGGCAGGAGTAAAAAAATATATTCGAGAGCGCGACACCGGTGAACTTTCAATTCAAGATTTAAATAAAATAGCATTGGAAGCGATTGACTCAATATCAGCTGAAAATTGGAAATCGTATGTTAAACATGTTCGTTCTATTGAAGATAAATACTGGGAAGTAGATGGCAAAATTGAAACGGTCATTGATGATTTAGTTATCACTGGGATCTTCAAGTAGTGATGACGAAATCTCACCGTTTTCAGAGGAAGACAACGATTTAGAAGGAATCGAACCATTAGAATCACTGCCGTCAACCTCAAAAATGGCTTAAATTTTTTTCATATATTTTGTAAAATTGTTCATAAAGTAGCTGTCAATAAACTGCTTCAAAACAATTAATTTTCTATATCTAATATTGTAATTAATATTTGAAAAACTACAGAACTCATATTTTTCCAAAATTAACACATCAATGTAGTTATAGTAGGGGAGCCAGCACTGATTCCAGTGAACAAGATTTATCAAAATTTTAACTTATGCAGTTCGACTTTGGGCTATTCGGGTATGCCAAAGGTAACCGTTTGTCTCCGTCTGTCATATTACTTTGTACAGGGGTCGTCATTGTGAAATACTATACAGGGCGTTTCCTAATTGCGTGCTAATGTTAAAGGGGGGTGATTCTTGGACTTTTTTAAGAAATTTTAATATGAACCTAAAAGTCTTAACTTTGGAGATACAGGTTTTTAAAAAAACATTTTTTTTAAATCCTAATTCTGATGCTATTATAGATAAATAACTGTGTGAAATTTGATACACGTCTTTTATGCATAATAGGGCATTTTTTATTGACAATCAATTTTTGAAATTTCTATCAGTGGCGTGCATATGTAATTAACCTGGGTAAATCCATATGCTCCTTAATGCATAGAAGACGTGTATCAAATTTCATGCAGTTATCTACAATAGCGTTAGAGCTGGGATGAGAAAAAATGTTTTCTTTTTAAACATTACCATCCTGTATATCAAAAGTTAAGACTTTTAGGACATAAAAACACACCGTTTAACAACAGTACGCAATTAGGAAACGCCCTGTATAGTACTTCACAATGACGGCCCCAGTATAAAGTATTATGGCAAACGGAGACAGACGGCCACTTTTGGCATACCCGAGTAGCCCAAAATTTTGATAAATCTCGTTCACTGGATCTGATGCTGGCTGCCCTTGTAAAATCTGGACTTGTAAATCGTGTATCACTATACTGAGTGGTCTAATAATAGTAGACGTAGGCAGTAGCCTGGGAACCGTTAATGACAGAACTCAAGAAAAAATATATTTATATGTAAATCAATTAAGAAAAATCAAAATTAAATCATTTTAAAATTCGAAAGTTCGCCGTTTTTGCAACACAAAAGAGATATAGAAGTGCGGTACACGAAAGAAAACAGACACATATAGATAAAGGTTCATTAAGCATAGTTAGATTTTTTAATTATCTGAAGTGCGTATAGTCAAAAAGGAGTGCCATATCATTTAAAGAACGACGGGACACGACTGGTTTAAAGAGATTTCTTGGCCGACCTTCCTAAACCGATTGACTCCACCCGGTTTTCTTTCGTGTCCCGCACTTAGAGGTGGGTCGTTCACGACCGACCCGGCTCAGTGATCCGGATCTTCAAAGTGATCCGTAAGAGCCGGATCGTTCAAATATAGTGAGCCGGCTCCGGATCCCAGAAATATCAGATCTCGTCTGTTTCGCAGGTCCCTGATCGGAGCGGCTGAACGTGTTTAGTCGTTGTTGATTCGTTTACTAATTGCACACACGTGTTGCCTTCTTGAAACGCCGGGCCTTTTCCAATTTCTATTCATTCTCGATGTTTGTTTGTTTTGTGTCAGGAATCGGTTGCGTTACGGTGCACTTGAAAACATGAAATTCTAAATAGGAAAGTTTATATTTATAAAAAATATTATATCACAAAAGTTTGAAGTTTTATATTTAAATTAATTAATAAGGCCCAAAAAAATTAAAATTTATGTAGGTGGTAGTAGTCTATATACAGGGTGTTTACCAAGTAACGTAAAAGATTTTAAAGGTTATTTCTTAGTTAATTCTAAGACATAAAGTTCATATAAATAAACACATGTCTGAAACAACCTAATTTTTAAGATACAGGGTGTTTTATATATGTTTTTAAAAATTAATTTTTTTTAAATACATATATTCAGTATTATTCAGAGCTAAAAAGAAAAAAAACATGTGTTATGATGTCTTGAGTAGGTCCGATCCCATAATTTTTAAATAGGTACCTATGTAAAAACCAATATTTATTTGGTGTGTAAAAATAACATATTGGAATAACTTAATATCACTACATATGCATATAAAATACATTTTTGAAAATTTACGATTTCCGGCGAATCGTACATCTTTTACTCAGGATGGACGTCAGTTTCGATTTTTATGGTATCAAATTAGCATATAAACAAAGTTTAAGCAAAATTTATTATGCGAAAGTTTTTCGAAATTTTTGTATGAAAGTTTTATTTTTATTTCCAAGACGCTTCATAATTATTTGTTGATACTGAGCGCGGTTGAATGCGATGAATATATTTACCGGGCGTAAATAGTTAACAAGATGTCTAAAAAATATCACTTTTAAAAAATATTTCGCGAATTTCCAATTTTTGCGGATCGTGGAAACACTACCGTACATCCACGTCAAAATAGATGTCAGTTTGGATTTTTATGGTATCAACTTAGTATATACCAAAAAAAAAAGCACAATCTATTTTCTGAAAATTGTTTGAAACTTTTATATATAATGTATAGAACTTTTTGTTGAACAGTTACGAAAAATTTCTTCTGAAACCACAATTAAATAGGCAAATTAGGATGTTTATAAACAATTAAGCTTTTTCTAAAAGCTACGTAACACGTAGGGATGTCATACTAATTAAATTAAAAAAGAACTATCTTAGTAAACAAATAGTAATTTTTAATGATGGTTGAAAAATAATTACCAATCTTAAAGTCTATTTTTATATTTAGTTATATTTTTCATCAATTAATAATTGTTATTTGTATATTTAATTCACTGCGTAAAATATTAAAATTGATTTTGTTAAAAACATCCGCTGTAGCATCAATTACGAAGGAAACGACGGATCACCCGGGTCTCGTTCGCGACCCGACTGAGCCAACTGAGCCAAAAGTGTCACTTCTATTAAATAGCCAGGGATCCAAGTGATCCAACTGACCTGGATCCGGCTCACTGACCCGGATCTTTTAAGTGATCCAGATCCATTGACCCGGCTCTTTTAAAAGAGCCAGATTGCCCACCGCTACCCGCACTATATTAAATCTTCAATATTTTAAAGGCAGAAATCAACAACATATTTCAACAGAAGGTTGTTGACTTCTACAACATGCGGGAGTAGAAAAACAACGTCGTCGGCAATCCTGACTACTGCACTATAAAAATATCAATTAATCTCGAAAAACTTTATTGGTAACAAGCATAACTTATTAGGCATTGTTCTTCTCCTAACCAGGTATATTGTTTATTGTGCTATTATTGTCTTGTCAATTTTAATAATGTAAATATGGGTACTCTTTTCCATATTAAACACCATTTAATATGGCATGTATGAACAAATTCTGGCCATAAAATTTTAATGATGTTTTTCGTCAAAGATTCTAAGGCGAAACATCGACTCGATATTTATATTTAATTATGAATACATTTTGGTGGTTATGATAATCTTGATGCATTGTTGATGAAAAAAATCACTGTCTGAGACTGAGTCCCGAGACCCCGCAAAACGTGTTTATCTATCGCGTCGGCTTGTTAACAAACTATGGCTCTCACACTCGGGGACGAAAACCTGGTATAGTTCGTGTCATTTCAGAAAACCTCTGTTAGAGATAGAACGATAAATTTGACTTGTGTTTTTACAGGAGACGTAGGTCTACACCATTCGTTTGCTTATTTTACTACCACATTTGGTACCGGAGATGTGGTACCGCAAAGTCGACCAAAAAAGTCAACTTCATTGTAACACGGTTCAAGTCGCAGTTTTTGATTTTTTTTTGTCGAAACTTTCTGGAACGATGGCTCTTCGGGTCTTACAGAACTCTACCGTTTTTGGTTGAGCTTCGAACTCGTTTCGTGATTTTACGATTTTTTTTTTGTTTGAAAAAACGGTATTTTGGAGCGCTTATAACTCGACCTGGGTACGTCCTAGCGAAATTTTGCAAGAGACATTTTTCGTTAGAAACATAGAGGAGAAATAAAACCTGAATGCATCTCTGCCGGAAAAATGACCGAAAAATTTTTCGAAAAAAAATTTTTTTTTATCGAAAAAAGCAGGCGTCCTGTCGGAAAACTGATTACGGCAAGACCCCGCAAAACGTGTTTATCTATCGCGTCGGCTTGTTAACAAACTATGGCTCTCACACTCGGGGACGAAAACCTGGTATAGTTCGTGTCATTTCAGAAAACCTCTATTAGAGATAGAACGATAAATTTGACTTGTGTTTTTACAGGAGACGTAGGTCTACACGATTCGTTTGCTTATTTTACTACCACATTTGGTACCGGAGATGTGGTACCGCAAAGTCGACCAAAATAGTCAACTTCATTGTAACACGGTTCAAGTCGCAGTTTTTGATTTTTTTTGTCGAAACTTTCTGGAACGATGGCTCTTCGGGTCTTACAGAACTCTATCGTTTTTGGTTGAGCTTCGAACTCGTTTCGTGATTTTACGATTTTTTTTTGTTTGAAAAAACGGTATTTTGGAGCGCTTATAGCTCGACCTGGGTACGTCCTAGAGAAATTTTGCAAGAGACATTTTTCATTAGAAACATAGAGGAGAAATAAAACCTGAATGCATCTCTGCCGGAAAAATGACCGAAAAAATTTTTCGAAAAAAATTTTTTTTTTATACATTTTGTTTTTTATAGAAAAAAGCAGGCGTCCTGTCGGAAAACTGATTACGGCAAGACCCCGCAAAACGTGTTTATCTATCGCGTCGGCTTGTTAACAAACTATGGCTCTCACACTCTGGGACGAAAACCTGGTATAGTTCGTGTCATTTCAGAAAACCTCTATTAGAGATAGAACGATAAATTTGACTTGTGTTTTTACAGGAGACGTAGGTCTACACGATTCGTTTGCTTATTTTACTACCACATTTGGTACCGGAGATGTGGTACCGCAAAGTCGACCAAAATAGTCAACTTCATTGTAACACGGTTCAAGTCGCAGTTTTTGATTTTTTTTTGTCGAAACTTTCTGGAACGATGGCTCTTCGGGTCTTACAGAACTCTATTGTTTTTGGTTGAGCTTCGAACTCGTTTCGTGATTTTACGATTTTTTTTTGTTTGAAAAAACGGTATTTTGGAGCGCTTATAACTCGACCTGGGTACGTCCTAGCGAAATTTTGCAAGAGACATTTTTCGTTAGAAACATAGAGGAGAAATAAAACCTGAATGCATCTCTGCCGGAAAAATGACCGGAAAAATTTTTCGAAAAAAAATTTTTTTTTATCGAAAAAAGCAGGCGTCCTGTCGGAAAACTGATTACGGCAAGACCCCGCAAAACGTGTTTATCTATCGCGTCGGCTTGTTAACAAACTATGGCTCTCACACTCGGGGACGAAAACCTGGTATAGTTCGTGTCATTTCAGAAAACCTCTATTAGAGATAGAACGATAAATTTGACTTGTGTTTTTACAGGAGACGTAGGTCTACACGATTCGTTTGCTTATTTTACTACCACATTTGGTACCGGAGATGTGGTACCGCAAAGTCGACCAAAATAGTCAACTTCATTGTAACACGGTTCAAGTCGCAGTTTTTGATTTTTTTTTGTCGAAACTTTCTGGAACGATGGCTCTTCGGGTCTTACAGAACTCTATCGTTTTTGGTTGAGCTTCGAACTCGTTTCGTGATTTTACGATTTTTTTTTGTTTGAAAAAACGGTATTTTGAAGCGCTTATAGCTCGACCTGGGTACGTCCTAGCGAAATTTTGCAAGAGACATTTTTCGTTAGAAACATGGAGAAATAAAACCTGAATGCATCTCTGCCGGAAAAATGACCGGAAAAATTTTTCGAAAAAAAATTTTTTTTTATCGAAAAAAGCAGGCGTCCTGTCGGAAAACTGATTACGGCAAGACCCCGCAAAACGTGTTTATCTATCACGTCGGCTTGTTAACAAACTATGGCTCTCACACTCGGGGACGAAAACCTGGTATAGTTCGTGTCATTTCAGAAAACCTCTATTAGAGATAGAACGATAAATTTGACTTGTGTTTTTACAGGAGACGTAGGTCTACACGATTCGTTTGCTTATTTTACTACCACATTTGGTACCGGAGATGTGGTACCGCAAAGTTAGTCAACTTCATTGTAACACGGTTCAAGTCGCAGTTTTTGATTTTTTTTTGTCGAAACTTTCTGGAACGATGGCTCTTCGGGTCTTACAGAACTCTACCGTTTTTGGTTGAGCTTCGAACTCGTTTCGTGATTTTACGATTTTTTTTTGTTTGAAAAAACGGTATTTTGGAGCGCTTATAACTCGACCTGGGTACGTCCTAGCGAAATTTTGCAAGAGACATTTTTCGTTAGAAACATAGAGGAGAAATAAAACCTGAATGCATCTCTGCCGGAAAAATGACCGGAAAAATTTTTCGAAAAAAAATTTTTTTTTATCGAAAAAAGCAGGCGTCCTGTCGGAAAACTGATTACGGCAAGACCCCGCAAAACGTGTTTATCTATCGCGTCGGCTTGTTAACAAACTATGGCTCTCACACTCGGGGACGAAAACCTGGTATAGTTCGTGTCATTTCAGAAAACCTCTATTAGAGATAGAACGATAAATTTGACTTGTGTTTTTACAGGAGACGTAGGTCTACACGATTCGTTTGCTTATTTTACTACCACATTTGGTACCGGAGATGTGGTACCGCAAAGTCGACCAAAATAGTCAACTTCATTGTAACACGGTTCAAGTCGCAGTTTTTGATTTTTTTTTGTCGAAACTTTCTGGAACGATGGCTCTTCGGGTCTTACAGAACTCTATTGTTTTTGGTTGAGCTTCGAACTCGTTTCGTGATTTTACGATTTTTTTTTGTTTGAAAAAACGGTATTTTGAAGCGCTTATAGCTCGACCTGGGTACGTCCTAGCGAAATTTTGCAAGAGACATTTTTCGTTAGAAACATAGAGGAGAAATAAAACCTGAATGCATCTCTGCCGGAAAAATGACCGGAAAAATTTTTCGAAAAAAAATTTTTTTTTATCGAAAAAAGCAGGCGTCCTGTCGGAAAACTGATTACGGCAAGACCCCGCAAAACGTGTTTATCTATCGCGTCGGCTTGTTAACAAACTATGGCTCTCACACTCGGGGACGAAAACCTGGTATAGTTCGTGTCATTTCAGAAAACCTCTATTAGAGATAGAACGATAAATTTGACTTGTGTTTTTACAGGAGACGTAGGTCTACACGATTCGTTTGCTTATTTTACTACCACATTTGGTACCGGAGATGTGGTACCGCAAAGTCGACCAAAATAGTCAACTTCATTGTAACACGGTTCAAGTCGCAGTTTTTGATTTTTTTTTAGTCGAAACTTTCTGGAACGATGGCTCTTCGGGTCTTACAGAACTCTATCGTTTTTGGTTGAGCTTCGAACTCGTTTCGTGATTTTACGATTTTTTTTTGTTTGAAAAAACGGTATTTTGGAGCGCTTATAACTCGACCTGGGTACGTCCTAGCGAAATTTTGCAACAGACATTTTTCATTAGAAACATAGAGGACTGATTACGGCACCGGAAAGTGCTCAGAAATATACACAAAATGGAATATCTGTGAAGGATTCTGAGTATGTACAGTTTCCCAAAATTCTTACTTGCAGGTACTTCTTAGGAGCAAGCTTTAGATCAAATTAAAGTAATTACTGGATACGTGTCGCGACAGCTCATCCTCCAGAATGCGTTCTCTCGCTATGTTAATTTATTTTGCCTAGACATTTCTTTATAACCTTGATAAGTACCCCTTTCAAACCCAGTGTCAATTTTAAAGCATCAATAACAACAAACGTTGAACTTAAACCGCTGGATAAATATAAGGGTATTTATGGGAAAGGTTTATTATGTAAAAAGTAACGTTTAATATCTGAAGTGAGCTATTAAAGACATGAATTTTAATTTTTCACCAATTTTTTGTTAACTTAGCACCTGAAATAATGTATCATACATTGGCTCGTTTAATTTAGTCCATAGCTTAATTATAATTCTCTTTCGAAAATATACGTTTTCAAATTACTTTCTAAATTTCAAAGTAAAAATCAAAGTGGATACGCCACTGAAAACCGGAAACAAGCTGTCATTTTGACGGGCCATCGTTTTTAATCTTCCCGGTCTCGTCAAGGTCACGGTTTGTACTCTTTCCTCTACGTTTATTTATTCAAAGGTCGACTCTTTAATTATAACATCAAGAGGTGATGACACTTTCCCAGATGATGAAGAGTATAACCTATTATAATCTAATTGGGATGGTACTACCTGCACTTGATGAAAAGAAGAAGAAGAATTTTGCAATGAGATCAATGCCAAACTATGGAAGTGGCAAAAATTATTGGTGGGTCACCCTGTAGTCCAGTGGCGGCTCGTAGATTTAAGAACACCACGCCCAAAATGGCTATTTTTTAACCTTTTTATGATGTTGTAGCTTTGGAGCGCTTTATAATACTTAGGGGAAATAATATGAATTTATAAGATTTTAAATGTATTTTTTTGTTCCTAAAAAACAGTTATGTACCTATATCTTAAAACTAATTTCGATTCGAGTCGAAAGATGCAAAACTGCTTCCGCCTCCAATGATCCGAACGCACTAATTTACATTAATTCTATAACAACCGAAAAGCGCCTGCAATTTGCAGCAGCAGATCTATGCCGCTCCCATCTCTATTTGACTTACAGATATTCACCACAGTGGCGGCTATTCAGGTGAAGTAGGTGACGTGCTACTTCACCAGGAAAAATAAACACGCAAACATCTAACTATATTTATTATATATCTCTTAAAATTTAGGTTTTTACATTCATTTATTCACCTAATTGGCAAAAAATAAACTGTACATCTGGAATAAATATTTTACTTGACCGTTGGCGGCATGTCTTTTTAAAACTTTCAATCGAACTTTATTATAACAACTATAACAGTGGCCCAAATCGCTTCGACTTTGCTGGAGGTGCTATGTTTAGTTTACGGTTTTCCTACTACGTTGCCATGACAACGCGTTCGCGATGATGTCGACCGCATGTAAAATTAATGTTAACCAGCGCCGTACAACGCTCTCGGTGAATTGCTAACGCAGTACACTACACCCACGTGTCGTTCAGTTTGGGGTGGTTGTTTACTTTTATTTTCGTGGATTTCGCTGCAACCGGTTAGTTCCTTTGCAGTTTAGTTTTGTGTTATATTTATTTATGGTGTTGTTACAAATTTATTTGGTGTGGGGTTTATTAATTTACATTATTAATGAATCAGATCACGGATGTGGTTTGCATATTGTTGGAAACTCCATTTAATCGATGGAAGGAACAAGATCAGAGTTTTAATCGTCATCCTGGTTTTCGGCGTACAAATGCTTATGTGGTAGTCAAATATTACAAAAATTGTTTTGCTGGCCTTGTTTACTAGCTTTCAATAAATATTCAGTGTGGAATAAGGAAGGATTTGCAGGTATGTTAAATATATGAAGGTCTTTACATAAACATGAAGACTAGACGGAGCATTTAAAATGCGAATTAATGCTAAAAACATTTGTAAAAAATCAAAGCACTATAGCTGACACTTTAAAAGAAAATGCTAAACTATATAAAACACATTTTAACGAAAACATCCAATTAAATAGACTATTTTTTTGCTTGGTAATTGACGCAGTTTTGTACCTTGCAAATCAAGAGTGAGTCTTTTGCGGCCATGATGAGAGCAGCTAGTCAATAAATTTTCAGTTAATTCAGAAGGTTCAGTAGTCGAGAGATTCTTGGGATTTTATAATGTCAGCTCCGATAGAACGTCGGAGAATTTATATTCTCTATTGGATCAAATTTTGGACCAATTTGACTATAAACATAAATTAATAGTGCAATGTTACGATGGCGCAAGTGTGATGTCTGGCCATCTAAATGGCCTTCAAAAGAAAAAAGAAAAGGTACAGAAGGCTGTCTTTGTCCTGATGCAGCAAAGTTTAAAAATATTTCTAAATGTCGAATTTTTTTGCAAGCCTTAGTGGTATTCCCTCATTCTTTCGTCAATCAGCCAAACGAACGTATGCTCTTACATCTGCATCTACGAGGCGTATACCAACAATTACAGAAACTCGTTGGTCTTCAAATTCGAAGTTAGTAAATGTGATTGTTCAAGTTGCGTTCTTCAAAAAAAATCGTTTGACATTCATTTTTGCATGAACATTTTTTTTAATACCATGTTTAATAAAGCAAATTCTATTAGAGAAATAAATCATTACAAACGTGATCTTGCTAAGCTTTCACCTGAAGAAATTAGGGCTAAGTATAGAACCTTTTTTTATGAAATATTGGACCATATTTTAATGGAAATGACACTAAGCTTTCAAGGCTCTGAAAAACTTACATTTTTATGTTTGGCAGACTCTGCTAAATTTTCCGAATATAGTTTAAATTTTCCGACTGGCCCGTTTGAAAATTTGTTACAGTTATATGGGGAAATATTTTCAAAAAGTCAACAACTTAAAAATGAGCTTGGTCTTATTTTTGCCCATGACAATAATTGGAATATATCACTGCAGAGCAAGTGAATAAAATTAATAAAAATAAAGACATTTTAACCAAAGCATATAAAGTGTTTTTGACAATACCGTCGACAAGTGCTGCAGTGGCAAGAAGTTTTTCTTACCTCAAACGTGTAAAAACTTATTTAAGAAATACAATATCTCAAAAAAGACTTATTTCTCTTGACAACACTTCAATTCAAAAGGAATGTCTGGATGAGATTAGGGCAACTCATCCATTTTATGAGGATGTTATAAATAAATTTGCTGCTATGAAGGATAGGAGAATTGATTTGGTATACAAAATTTAGGTAAGTTGTAAAAAAATATTATTGCGATATTTTCTTGCTTCATTGCACGTCACTTACTTTTTCACCCGCGAGCCGCCACTGATTCACCATTGCGTTGCCATACCAACTGCCGTAAACAAATCTAAGCGCGAAAGCCGGCGCACAGTAGTTCGCTCTCTTGTAAAGTTTTGGCCAAAACTCAGTATATCGAAAACCTTTATTTTAGTGAATATGTTTAAAATATGTTAAAATATATATTTTAAAATCATAACGGTGTTATTTAAAGAATGTCCTACGTAAGATCATACACTTTAGAGCACCTAATTATAAGCGTTTTACATACAAAAATCGACCAAAACTTTCAACAATTTAATATAAAAAACGAATTAAAGTACCCGTTTAAGCGTTTTTAAAATAATTTTAAATGGTCAAATTTATGCTGAGGCTATACTTCACATATTCTCTTCTTAAATAATATCGGTTTTTATCAATAATTTAAAAATAAATAACACTAATCATTTTTGCGATTTGCATTTTTGCAGTAATTTTTATCTATACAGCCAAATCAGAGTCATCCAAGCTGATCCAAGTTATTGTTTTTAGCTAAAAGTAAGCCTCACAATGTCCTTTTAAGGAATATTGCCAAATTAGCTGCTACTATCTGCTATTCAGTTAGTAATATTAATATAGGTTGGCTTTGGAAACATGGTTTGTTTACTTTTCACGCGTCGCGTCATTCTTAGTTGTTATGGTGTCAGTTCAGTTATAACTGAAGAGTTAACATTAAAAATGCAAGTAAAAAGAAAAATATTGTGCGATATTTTAATAGAAAACAACGGAAATGAAACTTTTGTTTTTAATTACCTACAAGAAAAATATCATTTTTCTGGTAATAGTGAAAAGTTAGCGTTTGACGGTTTAAGGCGCCATTTTTTGCTGCAATTTCGTGAAAAATTGAAATTGGCAAGTCGCAATAGAACTTTTTTTTATAAAAAATGTGCTTCGTGGTTGGAAGGTTCATTGACGCTGTTCAAAGGAAAAGGAGGGAGGCCAATTAAGACTCTAAAAAACTGTTCCGGTCGCTCAAAACGAAGAAAAGTGTTCTCTTTAAGTAAACATACCAACTTATCTGCCGCTGAATTACAGCATCTTTTAGTATTAGTGTTAAATTCATCAGGTAAAAAACACGAAGCTCAATTAATTAGTGACATTTTGGAAAACGGTGCAAAAAATTATAAAAAAATCACATGTGATGACATTCCGGATTTGTTTACAAAAGAAGAAGCCTTAGCGTTAATAACCGATACAAAACTTTCTAAATATCAATATGAACATTTGCGAAATCAGTGTAAGCTTAAGAACTATCATATTTTTCCTCGATATGCTTGTATTTTAGAAGCGAAAAAGCAATGCTATCCTACCAAAGAAAAAACTGTTATATCTGAGAGCGGCGTAGATGTGGAACTACAGTCTTTGTTAGACCATACTGTTAGACGACTGCTATTAGTTCCAGATATAAAAAGTAATATACTGGCAACACCTTCAGAGACATCAAGGTTAGTACTAAAATCAAAATGGGGATGCGATGGTTCATCTGGTCAAAGTATCTACAAACAAAATTTTTCGAATCCCAATTTAACTGACGAGTCTGTTTTTATGTCATCCCTCGTTCCAATCCAACTAAATGACGTTTTAGATTCCACAACTTTTTTTTGGAAAAATGAGCGACCATCATCCACAAATTACTGTCGACCAATTTCGTTTCATTTTGCTAAAGAAACAAAATCGTATGTTACTGATTTTGTTAATTCCATAAATGACCAAATATCTAAATTGTCAGATACTAAAATTGAATTTCCTGGTAAAACGGTATACGTTAAGCATGATTTGTTTTTAACAATGATGGAAAGGTGTGTCAGATTCTAACAGGCACATCATCTTCAGCGTGCTGTAATATATGCGGGGCAAAACCTTCCGAGATGAACAGTATACAAATTATTCAACAGCGATAAGTAAATCAAGATGCATATAAATACGGATTGTCACCTCTTCATGCTTTAATACGGTTTATGGAATGTGTGCTTCATGTTTCTTACCGTTTGGAATTTATGAAATGGACGGCCAAATCATCGAATGAAAAAGAACTTCTAAAATCCAGAAAATCAAAAATTCAATGTCAGCTCAAAGAAAAACTTGGAATAATTGTTGATGTGCCAAAACAAGGTAGTGGCACATCAAATGATGGCAATACAGCAAGACGATTTTTTAAAAATTTTGAACAGGTGTCAGAAATAACTAGATTTAACAAAGAAATACTTAGACGTTTTGCAGTTATTTTACAAGTTATTAATAGCCGATGCGATATTAATGAGACAAAATTTGAAAACTATTGCTATGAAACGGCTAACATTTTCATTCAGCATTATTATTGGTATTATATGCCATCATCATTGCATAAAGTTTTAATTCACGGGGGTCAAATTATAAAGTCCATCAGTCTTTCAATAGGCCAGTTAAGTGAGGAAGCAGCAGAATCTAGAAATAAGGATTTTAAAAGATTTAGGCAGTCTCATTCTCGAAAGTGTTCTCGCGTTTCAACAAATGAAGATGTAATACATGCGTTACTTATTTCTTCTGACCCATTAATTACAAACTTGAGGTATAAATGGCAGATCAAAAATAATGAAACAGAACTGTACAGCGATTCTATAGACCTTTTAAATTAATATCAATGTTATTCTACACTTCAACTTTCTTTTTACTTGATAGCTTAGGAACTATACAGGATGTTTTCAAAGTTAAGTCATTTATTTTAACAGCATACAGAGCTTGCCAAAAGAAATTGATTTGCCAAAAATCACCTACATAAAAGTTCCATAGTAAAGTACAGTGTGCCCAAATTTGATTGCTAAGTGGAAATCTTTTTTATTTTCAATTTTTCAGCAACAACTTATTCTTGATAAAAGTTGGTGCTTGAAAAAGGAAAGCTTTTGACAATATTGAACCTGACTGTACCCTTTGGGATATGCCAATGCAATTGACAATTTTTATTTGTATGGCTAAATAGGCTCTAATCACTATCTACAAATAAAATTACCAAATTTCAAAAAAGTTGGTTCAAAAATTCTAACATTTAAAAAAAATTAAACTAATTTTGAACACCCTGTATTTTGAAAACTGAGCGACCGACGAAAAAATGTTATTCTTTATTATTGTCTTAAAACTAAGTAAGCATTCATCCCTTTTATTTTGTAAAAAATGTTAGGAAATACCCTATTTTAGGTCGCATATTATTAGCTTATTGTTAGATTCTTTTTGGGTGCTCCTGTATATTGCCAATTGTAATAAAAACTTGTATATTATCAAAATATAATTAGACATGCTTAAAAAATAGAAACTGATACATTATTTTTGACAGATATAATAAAATATAGGTTTTGGCCACATGATTCCATAAGGGCGAACCAGTGTGCGGCGTGCGGGGGGAGTCTGATGCGGAATTTGTTACTGCTGATTGTGATTCATCAACGGGTCGCTGTTATGAAAAGGTGTTCAGCGCGCTACGTTTTTATGTCATTATTTTTTTGCGTATATAAGGCCCTAGTTTTGATAGAAAAAAATGGTATAATTAAGTAAATAATGTGAATTTATAACATAGAACATACTACATTTTTATAATAAAAATATAGATTACAAAAGGCTTAATATTTTAAAAATATTTTTATTTTTAAGTAAATTGATTGGAAAATGTAGGTGAAGCCGAGCTTCACCCTCGTACCCTGGCGTGCTGCCACTGCTGTAGTCCTTTTGCATACCTAACGAGGTTTTATTACTCTATAAACAAACTATAGTTCTATAATTCTTTGCAGAGAGCTCACTTCCCTTATTTATCAATAAAACGTGTTTTCCCAAACAGGTTATATTAATGAACGGACAACTGCATGCAGTAATATTTTAAATAATTAACTTTGTTAAAGGACACGACGACGCGCTTGGAACTCGGCATTCCTAAGCGACTGAATGAACATTCGCAGTTATTGATCCACTCGGCTTAATGGTGTTCTATCGTATACAGCCCAGCCTGCTAGATAAAACTAGTGATGAAGTATGCGTAGTCACGATATAGTATACAATACAGGCTAGATTTTATCGAATGTAATTACTTCTGAAATAGCGCCTGAGAGCTATTTTGTTCGATTGCTTTAAACAAAGACCGTATTTCTTGTGTATGAAGTGGATGTTACAACGATTGATTCAAGTTCATTTGTGAGACTTGGAAGGTTTATCAATCAGACGCGCTCCGACGATAACTGAAGGGTCATTATTAATATGCCGTGATATTTGCGTTTAGCGAGGCATTTAACGAATTGTTTTTGCAATAACGGAATAAACTATACATTACACTTATATACTTTAACCAAATAAATTATAAATATGGTAAAGAGCCATTATATCTCGCATTAAAGGAATACAATAATTTAAATAAAATTTGTATTGTATATTTATTTTTTTATTTATTATATATATTATATATATATATATATATATATATATATATATATATATATATATGTTGATTCTTAGTCCTTCACGGATGGAAAAATACAATCTCTTTTTATTCCGGGTGTAAATCCGTTCACTAATGTCGTTCTGAAAAGAACAGTTTTGCTGTTTCCTGTTTCCTTCTCACTTTCGAATATAGAGTGTTAGCGACTACGAGCTTCCTTTTCTACCCCCACCCAGGGACAAAAGTTATATTTGAGCGGCCGTTGGTCATTATTTGTGTTTTCCGGATGTTTCTGTTGTTGTTGCTCTAATTGCGCTTGATTTTTTGTGATTTTAGGCCAGAATAATCCGAGAAGCCATAGAAGTTGAAAAACAAGGTGATTTAAATAAATGGGACGAATCATTAAACTACCAACAATATGGAAGATAATAATCAACAAATCTAATCCATTTTCGTTATACAGGGTGTCAAAGTTGCAATTTTTTTCTCGTTTTTTGCGTTTTTTTTCCAGTTTCTTCTTTTAAGAACCTCTACGATAAAATATCAAAATCGTGGATGGTAGTATATAGGATGTTACATTTTTTGCACCACCTACAAGTTTATCTTGTTGAACTTTTTTTTGGAGCACCCTGTATGAATTCTGATATAAAATTTCAACTCTTTGTTTATTTCTTTAGCTCTTTCGTATTTTGCATTATTCTCGTATCTATCACAGTTTTCGACTTATTTGCAATAATCGATGCATTGCATCGATGGCATGTAGGCGAAATTAAACAAAAAATTAAGAAACGGGTTTTATTTTAAATCAGCCGACATGATAATGAACAATCAGATAAAATTACTACAGTTAAATTAAAAATAAAACAAAATTATAAAATGTCCGTCTCTTGCATAAGAATGCAAGAATCAAGTCTTCGCCTCATGGACTGACGGACTCTGTAAAATATTCCAGGAGTATTGCGAATGATGTCACATGAAGCTATTATTTTGTTTCTTAAATCTTCTTCTGTCCGGATTGGGGTCTGATACACCAATGTTTTTAAGTGTCCCCAGAAAAAGAAATCCAGGCTATTCAGATCTGGAGATCTAGGGGGCCGTGGAAAATTATTATTTAGGAACTCCCTCATCTCTATGCTGAAATGTGCTGGTGCACCATCGTACATGAACCACATTTGATTTCTAGCAATACCGGGAGTTCGTCTTCTAGAAATTGACGATAATATCGTCCGTTTAGACTTGCTGGCAGGAAAAATGGACCTATCAAATAATCTCCAATAATGCCGGCCCACACATTTACTGAAAATTGTTGCTGAAAATTATTTTCATGTATCGAATGCGGATTCTCTTCTGCCCAAAAATAATTGTTATGAAAATTACGTATGGCATTTTTAGAAAAATTTGCCTCATCGCTAAATAAAATCGTGTTTCCAAATAATGGATTTTGGGCTAGCATTTGTAAGAACCACTGGCAAAAATTTAAATGGAGTGGAAAGTCACGTGGGGGAAGAGCTTGAACCCTTTGGATGTGGTAAGGATACATTAAGTTGTCTAATAAAATTGTTTTGAAATATTAAGTGTTGCTACAATTTTCCTCGTACTGGTAGCAGGATCATTTTCTACTGCATTCAGGACTGCTTCCTCGACTTCAGGAGTCGTAACCGTTCTATTTGCTCCTGCTAAATGAGTGGATTTCTTGAATGATCCATTTTCACATAGCCGACTATGTACCTTTGCAAATGTTTGTCTATTGGGCACCATGCGATTTGAATATTTCTGTTCATAGAGTCGTCTGGCTTCATAACAATTGCCGTTGGCAAGTCCATAAATGAAATGAATTTCTGCATATTCTTGATTTGTGAATTCAACCATCATTAAACAACTCTAAACAACTACGGAAACGTCAAACAAAAAAATATTTCTCACAAAATGTTAGATTAAAAAACAGAATTAACAAATAACCTGCCTCAGCCTACTACCTTTTTTTCCAGTTTCATTATTTAGCCTACACTTAATTTGCACCTACGGCAATTATTGCAAATAAGTCGAAAACTGTGATAGATACGAGAATAATGCAAAATACGAAAGAGCTAAAGAACTGAACAAAGAGTTTAAATTTTATATCAGAATTCATACAGGGTCATGCAAAAAAAAGTTCCGCAAGATAATCTTGTAGGTGGTGCAAAAAATGTAACATACTACCATCCACAATTTTAATATTTTATCGTAGTGGTTCCAAAAAATAATACATGTTCTAAATTTGAACTAATTATCTCAGAAAGAACTGGAAAAAAACGCAAAAAAACGAGAAAAAAATTGAAACTTTGACACCCTGTATAACGAAAATGGTGCGTTTTTGACCATGTATATATATATTGGCATTTTTTTCCTATTTTGTCGAGTACTATCACCTCCTGAAATATGTCTACGACATTAATTAACACCCTGTATATATATATATATATATATATATATATATATATATATATATATATATATATATATATATATATATATATACTGAAAGTCCGTTCCCCCCTACTAATTTTTGAGCCAACTCGTATATCGCAACGAAATTTGGAGGGCTTAAATAGGAGATGAAAAGCTATTTTTTATGAAAAAATGATAGCTAAAAGTTATAAAATGGCGGCTACGCGCCATCTTGAATTAATATTTTAAATACAACACCCCGCATATTATTCCATTTTCAAAATCTGCTCATTATTCATAACATTTTTCTCTAACACACTTTATTCCTAAATGTAATTGTTTTCGAAATAATGACGTTTGAAAATTGAAAATCCGGTTTAAAATGAAGTAATGGTTTTAGTCACTTTCAATAAAAATTTCTGCTAACTAAATTTTTTAATTAATTAAATGTTTTATGTTATGTTTTGTAGTTAAATCTTTTAATGAATTAGACTAATAAGAGGCGTAAAGACAGTATTTTAAGGATAAACAGTACCACTTACCGGAAAATCTTGAAGGTTACGAATTTGTTCTGTAAATTCACAAGGAAAACAAATTAGTTGGTAAAAAAATATTTTATTTATTTTTGAATAACACTTATTTAACCCCAACAATAATTATTTTATCAAGTGTTCGATGTGGCCCCCTCCTAAATCTTGACAATAAAGTGCCCTATTATGAATAGCTTCTCTCACGTTGATGAAGGTCTGTTCATCTATTTCTTCACATGCTTCTCTTATTCTGCGTTCCAACTTTTCTATTGTTTGACATTCAGTGGCGTAGATTTTTAACTTCAGATATCCCCAAAGGAAAAATCTAGAGGGGTAAGATCCGGCGATCTTGGTGGCCATTCGTACTTCCCCTGCGACCTATCCATCGCCCAGAAAAGTTTGTATCGAGAAACTCTCTAGCCATGCGATAGAAATGGGGAGGTGCTCCGTCCTGCTGAAATATGATTTCACGATTTTCAAACTCTTCCTGATTGTTTTATACAATTTGTCTTATTCGAGGTTCAATTTCAGTTTCTAAAAGAGTTCTGTAAAGATCTCCTGTAAGATTGCCTCTGATGAAAATCGGTCCAACAACGTGGTTGCCCAAAATCCCCGCCCAAACATTAACTTTTTCAGGAAACTGGGTATGCCCTTCTCTAAAAATATGTGGATTAGTATCGCTCCAGTATCGTACGTTCTGTTTGTTGACTTTTCCATTAAAGAAAACCGTGCATTCATCTGAGAAACATACACGTTTTAGGAAGGATCGTTCTCCTTCAATTTTTCTTGTTAACCACTCACAAAATTCAACCCTCCGGTCTGAATCATCCTCCGTGAGAGCATGCAGATTTTCATTTTATAGGGATGAAATTTTTCATTTTTTAGGACTCTTTGGACACTTTTCGAACTTACTTCGCAGGATTCAGCAACTGCAGACGTCGACTGAGTAGGATTAATTACCATTTCAGCAACAATTTCAATTTTTTTTTCTTCTGGAAGAGGTGGTCTTCCTGATCTTGGAGCATCTTTCATCGTACCAGTTGCTTGGAGCTTATTTAAAAGTTTGCGCAAATATGACCGCGAAATAGGGTTTTCGGGAAATCTATCGTTAAACATACGGACTGCTAGATGAAAATTTCTTCCAGCTTCTCCAAAAATCAAAACTGCTTCAAATTTATCGTGTAAACTGCGAGCCATGGTCACACTTTTCATAAAATAATTAAGATGCTCAACGGACTATTTGACAGTTAGTTATCAAGATGTTACCGCGACAACGATTTTGTTTCCAACGCAAACTTGATCGTATTTTTGATTGAATTTGAAATGACCAAAATGTCAATTTTCAAACGTCATTATTTCGAAAGCAATTACATTTAGAAATAAAGTGTATTTCAGAAAAATGTTAAGAATAATGAGCAGATTTTGAAAATGAAATAATATGCGGGGTGTTGTATTTAAAATATTAATTCAAGATGGCGCGAGGCCGCCATTTTATAACTTTTAGCTATCATTTTTTCATAAAAAAATAGCTTTTCATCTCCTATTTAAGCCCTCCAAATTTCGTTGCGATATACGAGTTGGCTCAAAAATTAGTAGGGGGGGAACGGACTTTAGACGGTCACTGTATATATATATATATATGAAGTACTTTCTTGAGATTAGGTTCATGGATTGAAACAAAAAAACTTTAATTGACGTTTAGCCTGTCCATTTCAAGCTTTTTCAAAATATTTATTTCTACATCTATATATATACATATATATATATATATATATATATATATATATATATATATATATATATATATATATATATTATATATAAATATATATATATATATATATAATATAATATATAGTATATATGTGTAAGAGATACAGAGTTGGATCAATGGGTGTCATTAATAAGCCGTCGAGACAATTTTAAGGTTCCGACTACTTCCGAGGATATTCGTAAAAAACCGAAAATTGGCGTTTTCGTTTTTAATTTTTTCTAACTATGTTTAAAAAGATAAGGTAAAATAAATTTCATATTTACATAGCTACTTTTTGTCCTCTACAAGATGGTGCAGTCAGATTTTAAAAACGACGTTTCGTCTTCGAGACACCATCACCAACTTCATTTTTTTAAATACGGACCTGGATTTTTTTATTGCAAATTTTAAATCACTAGTTTATTCTGTGTCTAAGGGCTATATAAGGTTTTTTCAAATGCAACGTTTCGACCCCAAAATGTACATCACCAGTTACTTTTTGCGGAAATCGTTTTATGTTACAACAAAAAGTAGTTCATAATCCTAGTTCACATCCTTTATATGGCAAGACACCATCTTTTAAATATCTAAAAAAAAATTTTTAAATCATTAGTTTATTCTGTGTCTAAGGGCTATATAAGGTTTTTTCAAATGCAACGTTTCGACCCCAAAATGTACATCACCAGTTACTTTTTGCGGAAATCGTTTTATGTTACGACAAAAAGTAGTTCATAATCCTAGTTCACATCTTTTATATGGCAAGACACCATCTTTTAAATATCTAAAAAAAATTGAGATATAAATATGATATTTAGCAAGTCTGTGTATCACTTACAGGGTGTTTCCCAACTACGGTACGTAACTCCAGGAGGTGATTTTAAGAAAAAAATTTTATTTGAACATGTGTAGTATATAGTAGTAAATGGATTCTTTGGGATGACCGCTATAGCAATGGAATTTGGCTAACCATAGACACGTGCTTCTTAAGGTCTTCATCAGTACAATCAACTAGTTGAAAGACGAGTACAACTAACGCCAAAATGAATACACAAAACGATATTAGAGTCACCAACAGGAGCAAAACCGACATTTGTAATTACAAATACAGGTACATTCAAAAAACTTTGATAGTCTGAAAAATATGATGTGTAAATTATGTACTGTCTTTTAAAAACTCCAATGGTTTAAATATTTATATTGCAAAATTTTCCAGGTCTTTAGAAACAATGTAAATAGCCTAGTGAATCCTTCAAGCTCGGATGAAACATTTTTTAATTCCGAAAAAACTTTGAAACCTTGGACTTGGAATGTTTTTTGCAAGGTAAATTTAAAAGTAAAAATGGCCTTGATTTGCATACATCATCAAAGCTTACCGATGGGTAATTTGACTTGGATAATAACTTTCTTGTAAATTACTTTTCACCTTTGAAGTCCTCAGTTTCAATTTTGAATCCCAAAGGATCTAGGGCTTGTATAGCAGAAGGATTAACTTTTTTAATAAATTCGTAGGGAAGCAACAATGAAGCTTCGTTCTGGATCCCAACTAAATCTAGGTCTAAGTCTCCCTATTTAACTTCTTCAGTTAAAGACAAAATTATTATTTTTTGGGGGAAAAACAAATTAATACCATTGAGATCTTTATTGTCTTTATATGAAAATAAACCAGGTTAGGTAAGCTAAAACCAAACATCTAAAAAAAAGTACAAATACGCTTTATTTTGCAAAGAAGATTTAAAACAAACTTTCTGTAGGGGATGTAAAAAGGGGGCAATAAGAATGTTGTGCTCTAGAGTCCCTTTGGCAGAGAAAAATGTTTATACTTATGAGAAATTGATGACAAAACACCCCAGTAAAGAAGAAAACAAGTTTTCTAGATGTACCAGAAGTTTATGTTATTCAGAGAGGGTCAATTCACCATTTTGAACTAGTAAATTTGGTCGCTGTTGGGGTTGGAGTTGTTTTATAGTTTACATTTAGTTTACCTAGGTGTATCTTCTATAACACGGTCGTCCATAAAATATTCATGGACTAACCTAGCCAACAGTTGCAAGGCCCTTAAAATATTTCTGCGCATGTCTCAAAATGCGATTTCATTATTGGCCTGTTTGGACATTTATAAATGTCTTATAGAAAGTCAATATTGCCATTTGACCTTGGGCTCAGCGATTGGATGGAAATAGCAGTTTGCGCTTGCGCAGTTTCACAAAGGGGCTCTGAGAGCAAGTGATTCGGGCATCAGTCTTAACAGATATAAAATTGGCTATATATTGGGTTTATAGGTAACGTAATATAAAATACATCAGTTATATTTTGTAATGGCTGGTTCAGGCTGCTTTGGGCGTCGACTTCAAAATGTCTATATTTAAGGAATAAATAAAAACATATTTTTTTACTGTTTATCAAGTCACTGGAATGAGAAGGTTTTTTATGTTGATTTATTGTGATCTTGGTTTTGCCGCAAAAAGTGAACAGTTCGTTCATTCGGGCATTTGCCCTCTTTGTCCACCCCCTTAAATACTCCACTGGGTTATCTCCATACGACACTTAGTCTTTACAGACAAACGAACAGAATTGAGAAAAAATGTTATATAGACCTTATAATGTGAAGGTCTGTAAAAGCGTGGTAAGGCGATTTTATCACGATTACAATAAATAATACTTCCTTTTACGAGGGAAATAATACCTTCAGCATATAAACGCATATTTAATAATGATTGATAAAGTCGCATTTCCAGTCCTATTTACGTAAATTCCAGCGCGATCGCTTACGCCAAAAGAGACACGAAATTGGCATTTTCCGATAAATTAAAACCGAGCAACTATTTTCTCGTTGACAAACACAGAAATGCAGCGAAAATGTGAATTTTAAACACATAAAGTCAACCATTTCATATCGGAAAAGATTTCCAAGGTCTGAGAGTAGATTGATGATTTGTAAGCTAGGAATAGCATAGGAAAAGTAATAGAGAAATCATTATGCCGTGATAAAGGAGAGGCTATCGTTTTATGGTTATTTTAATGGATCGTATGGTTAACAGGAAAAGTGCACGACGGTATATTTATTATTTGAGGAAAAAAATGCTAAAATATGCATATGTGATTTTAGAACATAAGCTCTCACGGCTTTGGTCAACTAAGAAATCATTAGACCGTGTCAATTTGGAATCACTGTCCGACGTTTCGCCTTCGATTGCACAAGGCATCTTCAGGGATCTTTACTTAACGAAATCTGAACACTTAATGAGCCCGGAGAGATTCAGGCGGGCTTTTATACCCGACGTGTGATGTAGATCGTAACCGGTATCTCTTTTGAAATTTTTTGTATGTTTAATCAATGTATGTAAAATTTTAATAGTTTTTCTAATTTTTCGTTTATAAAATCCTGCAACCGATGCTAGAACCTTGGTTTCCTTTACATTTATTATATGGTCAGTGGTATGCTGGTCTTCAGCTACAACAGATTGAACAATTTGTTTCTTTTTAATACATCGTTCATCTTCCTTAAGTATAGTTGATACGGAGAGTCTTGTTTTTCCCACATACACTTCTTCACAGGAGCAAGGAATTTTATATACTCCTTCTGTCTGGAAAGGTAAAATATCTTTGAGGGATCGCAAGCATTGTCCAATCTTCTCATGTGTATTTAAGATTGTACGTATGTTGGAAAGCTGAAGTAATCGTCCCATTTTGTCTGTAGTGTAGTAGTATGTTGTCATAATCGAATTTTCTCTGTGAAGCCCCTAGGAGACACTTTACTCTTGTACATTTAAGGAAAAAAACATACTAATACCGCTAATTTTTATTCATATTTATTAAAACTTTATATTTGGAACTAATTTTGAGATTACTTTGTGCTGTCATAAACAAATGTTCTCTGTACACTTAATTATTATGATTTTTTTTATTCAACTTTATTATGATTTTAGGAGTACTTTATGTTGCCATAAACGGATTTCCTCTGCGAGGCTCCTAAATCACCCTTTACTCTTGTACCTTTAAGGGAAAAATATGCTGCTACCGCTACTTTCTATTCAAATGTATTAAAACTTCATATTTGCAGTTGGTTTTAGGATTACTTTATGCCGTTATAAACAATTTTTTTTCTGTGAGGCCCCTAGGACACCCTATATTCTTGTACATTTAAGGGAAAAAATGCTGCCAGTCGCCATTTGAAAAAAAGAGTTAGACACAAAAATTTGATTTTACCAACCTCTCTTGTTCCTAGCTATCAGACTAATCACTGAAACTTAGCGATTGTATTATTCTGTCATCATTTTAGGTCCTTAGATTAATTTGCGTCTGGTCATGGCCACCTAGATGCAATTTTAAAAATGGCTATACAAAAATCAAGTAGGCGTAAAAAGTGTTTAAAATAAAATCACATTCTGATTCAGAATTGTCTCAGGAATCCAAAAATGTAAAAATATACAGGGTGCTCTATTTAAAAAATTGAAGCTATATATATATATATATATATATATACAGGGTCATTCACGCAACCCGTTCATTAAAAGTTTTTGATGATGCCATTTAGATAAAAATTTCAAATTTTGGGATTAAGGTAAGGTCAAGGGGTACTTCTTTTTTGAAATATTTTCAACTTCCTGTCCCTTCCGGTTTAACCGGAAGTTGGTATCAACTTTCTTATTTTAAATGGAACACCCTGTATTTTATGATATTTTTGGATTTTACGGAGAATTTTAATGCTATTTTATGTAGCATGTCTTATGCCTAGGTTCAAGCGTTCTTAAGATACTTGACCTTGAACCAAAAATGAGCCTTCGGGGTACCAAATTTTAAAATCTCATATTTTTGTAAGTTCTTAAGATATAATCTTCATATTTTGCAGACGATCGGTAAATAATCTTAGGTTTCTATTTTTTTATTGAATTTGTCTATTTTTATACAGGGTGTCCTAAATTCAGCGGCAAACATTCACATTTTCAAAGCCGCTAAAGTCCGTTTCTTTAAATGGGACACCCTATAACTTTATGCACTATCAAATGTAGAATTTAGTTTTCTATCGAACTGTATTAAGGTTCCCTATACCTATTCGTAACCATTTTCGAAATAATCAGGTTTTTATTAAACTATCATATGTATTTGCTAAATGCTTACACCTTCCCGTAGTAAGCCATGGAAAAACAATTGTGCTTTTCTATTCAACATGACAGCTGATTTGAAACTTTTAAATTAAAATAAAATAATGTTACAAAATATTGAAGAGAACGTGCCATGTTTTTAATGAAAAACATCCTCATTTATCACCAATGAACAAGAGAAAATTGAAGAGGATTGAAACGAAATTTTTTCGTTTCGTAAAAGTTAAAGTTATAAAAAATGTAATAAATTGTTTACATTGTTTTTAACCATATCTACTAAGTTCGAGACTGTTCTAAACTTGTTTTAGTGAACTTAAAATTTATAGCAATCTAACAATCAACAATAAATAAATAAAATAATAAAATTGAATTATAACAAATGTTCTATATGCTGTCCGTTCATTTGAAGACACATTTCAATTCTTCTTTGTACAGTTGCTGTGGCTCGTTGAATTTGTCCGTTTTCTAATTCGGCAGTGTTCGTATCCTGTCCAGTAAATCTTGTTGGTTATTTACTGGGGAAGCATAGACTTTACCTTTGATAAATCCCCATAAATAAAAGTCTAGGGGTGTTAAATCAGGCAATCGCGGGGGCCATCTCCAAGGGACATTGGGACCAATCCAGCGATCTTCAAAAATTAGAGATAAACTGCAGCGGAATTATGTGCTGGTGCCCCATCTAATTGATACCAATTATTTTGCAGCTCACCAATAGGAATTTCTTCTATAAATTCAGAAACCGTCCCTCGTAGAATTTCAAAATACTTATCACTGTTTAAATTGTCTTCATAAATACAGTACCGCACCTGATCATTTAATACTATACCAAAAACATTGAAGCTAAACCTCTGAGAAGGCGTTCGCGTAAAGCGTGCGGATTTTCTGCTGCCCAAAAATGTTCGTTTCTTCTTCCTTCTCTAGAAAATTTCGCTTCATCGGTCCAAAATATTTTTGAAAGGAATTGAGGGTCCTCTTGAATTTTCAAAAACACGAATTCGGAAAATTCTATTCGTCGGACGTCATCACCAGGTCTCAAGGCTTGCACGTTTTGGAAGGAATAAGGGTGCATATGATGTTCCCTCAAGATTCTTTGGACAGATGAAGAAGAAATTCCCAAATCGTTTTCTGCAGACGGTATTGAGCTTTGCGGGTTTGCGTGGAAATAAGCTAATGTGTTTATTACGTTATCATCGGCATTTGTCACTGGTTTCGGAACATTTTTTTGCAACTTTAACCTTGCCAAAACGCAAAAAGTTCGTTTCAATCCTCTTGAATTTTAACTTGTTCATTGGCGGCAAATCAGGGTGGCGTTTATTAAACACACGACACGTTCTCTCCAAAATTTTATAATATTCTCCATGAATATAAAATAGATTGAGAATATCAGTTTGAGTATTCTTCCATTCCGATGTAGAAGATTTAGTTTATCACTGACAGCTTTCGATAAATAACGCACACTAATCATCTGTCATATTGGATATTGGATCTCAATTGTTTTTCCATGGCTCACCATTGGAACATGTAAACATTTAAGCAAATACATACGATATTTTTATAAAACCCAATTATTTCGGAAATGGTTACGAATAGGTATAGGGAACCTTAATACAGTTCGATAGAAAATGAAATTCTACATTTGACAGTGCATAAAGTTATAGGGTATCCCATTTAAAAAAACGGACTTTAGCGGCTTTGAAAATGTGAATGTTTGCCGCTGAATTTAGGAGACCCTGTATAAAAATAGACAAATTCAATAAAAAAAATAGAAACCTAAGATTATTTACCGATCGTCTGCAAAATATGAAGATTATATCTTCAAAACTTACAAAAATATGAGATTTTAAAATTTGGTACCCCGAAGGTTCATTTTCGGTTCAAGGTCAAATATCTTAAGAACGCTTAAACCTAGGTATAGGACATGCTACATAAAATAGCATTAAAATTCTCCGTAGAATCCAAATAATATATATATATATATATATATATATATATATATATATATATATATATATATATATATATATATATATATATATATATATATATATATATATATATATATATATATATATATATATATATATATATATATATAGTATATATTGACCTTAACTTATATATATATATATTATATATATATATATATATATATATATATATATATATATATATATATATATATATATATATATATATATATATATATATATATATATATATATATATATATATATATATATATATATATATATATATATATATATATATATATATATATATATATATATATATGTGTGTGTATATATGTATATATATATATATATATATATATATATATATATATATATATATAAGCAAACTAATAAATAAAATATTTAGATTTAATCATTTTCGCAACAAAAGTATCTAAATTTATTTTCCGCAACATCCCGCCTTGCAGCTTGAGTGACCAGAAGGAATATATTTAGTTACGCTTCTGGTTTTTCCCCCATTTTTAATTTTTTTTTAGATTATTTAATTAAAATGTACAAATATTTTCAGCATACGAAGGCCCATTCAACAATGATTGATATAGCCGTATTTTCCGTGCTATTTACACACATTCGAACGAAAATCCATTACGTCAAAAACATGAAATCCGCATTTACGGATGGATTAAAACGAGCCAAATGACCCCCTCGTTCATGCTTATAAAAATTTAATATAAACGTACATTTTTAGTTAGTCGGCGAATTCGCATTTGATTCTATGTCCAAGGTTTAAAAGCAGAGGCGGATTGGTCCAAAGAAATATTTATTGAATGAATACCTACACGAATACCCAGCTCCAAAACAACTATTGGTTAATCTTGTTTTATTAAGTATGAATTTTACTACTACTACTGGCCCCCAAAAGACCTGAATATCCACTTCTCGTTAGCGTATCTTAAATGTAAATCGATCAATAGCTCTTAATCTGAATAAGATGGCAACGTTGGGCTATACCTGCCGCACTTCTTAACCAAACTACTCAACGGCTCCGGAGACGGAATTGTTTTCATTTGAAAGTAATCATACATTGTCAAAATTATCACTTGTTTGGTATATTAAATCATCTTGATTTGATGCACTTGAAAGGGTGATTATATACAGGGTGGGTCAATCAAAACGAAGCAAGGCCGACCTTTCATATACCGTTCGGTTTAGAGAAAAATTTCTCGGACCCGTCGATTTTTATTTCCTAGGGGGAAAGGTTTTGCGCATATCATCAGGCTTGTCACTTCAACCTCTTCGTGGTGGTGAGCTTCAACCCTTAAATTAAAAACCTCATTTTAATGGTCATCAAATTCTCTTTTCTCAGTTCCAACATAAATATAAGTTTGTTACATTTATCACCCAAAAAAGTTAATCTAAATTGCAATTTTGTCCTTTGAAGAAAAAAATAATAAGTACTGGTCTTTTTGCAATTAGTCAAATCTTAATAATTTCTTGTGCTGCCGAATTCTATATGTTTTTGTAAAAACATTATAAATATTGCAGTTGTTTATCTTCCTTAGAAGTGGAGGGAGGTTAAAGGCTATTTACATTTTAATTTGTTTAAATTTAGTATCTCGTAGGGTTTTGTCTGTAACTATTTATAACTTTATTTTAATCTAAAATGGTTTATTCTACTGCAGAAGTATCGCAGATTGAACTCTATTATGAAAATGGTAGATTTACTAATATTGCAGCGCAGGTCAATCATTCAAATGAATTCAGATCAACACGTCCACCCAAAATACATAATTGAACTGGTAGCAAAGTTTAGGAAAACGGGATCAGCGGCAAGCCGATAACCAATCGCTCCAAATCGAATCACAGTGGAGAAGGAGGCAGTTGTTTTGAGCCACGTCATTATGGACCCTACATTAAGCACCAGACGACTACCTTTAGTGTGTGGCATATCTCATACGAGTATTGGCAGAATTTTATAGACACATACTTTTCATCCCTACAAAATTCATCTTGTACAACATTTAAACGAAGATGACTTTGACAGACGTTTGGAATTTTGCGAGATTATGAGTGAAAGAATAATAAATAATCCGAATTTAGTATTCAACATTTGTCGAGATTGGTCTAACGAAACCCCACATCCATTCCATGAGGTTCACAATCAATATCCTGAGAAATTAATTGTCTTGTTTGTAATTTATGACGATTGTTTAATTGGTCCTTTTTTTCTACCAGAAAATCTAAATGCAGAAACGTATCTACAATTATTAGAAGACGCTATCGATCCTGCATTGACAGAAACGCTTGAAAGTAATAACAATTACAATGCCAATGAGTATGAGTCGACATTTCAACAAGATAATGCACCTCCTCATCATACCCTTGCTGTTCGTAAAATTGCAAACTTTTATCTTAATTCGTTAAATGTTAAATATATTTAATGTTTTTAAAAATACATCGACAATTTAGGAATTAAAAACCCAAAAATTAAAATAATTTAATGATTAATAGGATTTTGAAAATGTTGTCCTTCCACAGCTTGACAGCATCCTAAGCGGTCAATAAATTCTAGGTATTCCTTCTATTTCAGCTCTAATCCTTCCCATTAGATCTTCAAGGTTCTCGGGCTTCGTTTTGTGCACGGTCGTTTTTAGGTGACCCTAAAGGAAAAAGTCAAGTGTATTTAAGTCTGGTGACCTTGGAGGGCACTCAACAACCCCCCTTCGTCTAATCCAGCGTCCCGGAAACGTCGTGTTTAAATAATTTCTGACAGCAACTGCGAAATGCGATATTCATATTTCCTTGAGTGAAAAGTGGTCCAGTAATACGATTACCTAATATGCCAGCCCACACATTAAAATTTTCAGGAAATTGCGTATGGATATCCATCATCCAATGTGGATTGTTTGCAGACCAATAACGACAATTATGCCGTTTTATAAAACCGTTTAGGCATACGCAACTTCCCGAAAAAGTCAATGTGTGGGCTGGCATATTAGGTAGTCGCCTTATTGGATCGTTTTTCTTTCAAGGAAATATATATATATATATATATATATATATATATATATATATATATATTTATTTTGGGCTTAATAAACTCTATTTTTAATTCTAAATTCAATGACATATCATACTTTGCATTTATTCGACGTTTCGGACTCAAAAAACCATCATCAGTGATATTCGATGAGGATTCTGCAAAAACGAAACGCCGGAACAAAAATCTGATTAGTTTATCTTGTCGAGAAGAAAAAGTTGCTATGGTAACGCAAAATTTATTGTGATCTAGCTCTTACCGTAGACTTTAAAAAAATTAATAATTATTTTATTTGTGTTGGAATCAGGTGTGATAATAGTATTTAAAGCGATAATGTGAATAAAGTTGTTTTTTTTTTATTAAAGCAATTTACATCAACAACAATTATTATTAATAATGTTAATACAATAATAAAGTTCTAAAAACTTAACCTACAAAATAATAACAAATTTATGAACTTATCTAATTTAGATGTAAAGCATTGTATTAGTATTAACTTACATAAAAACTTATTATTAACTAAATACAATTAGCCATATTTTCAAAAATGCCGCCCTCATTTTCTAAACATAAATAGGAACAATAAACAATTTCGTTCATTACATTTTCCAGCATTTCCGGTGTTATTTTTCGGATGGATTCTCGTACTGCTGCTTTTAATTCTTCAATATCTTGAAATGTTTGCCAGTAAACTTCATTTTCCAGATACCCCCAAAGGAAAAATTCCAGGGGTGTAAGGTCTGGTGAATCTTGAATTGTGAGGGAGAGCCCCCATCTTGTTGGAACCACATGTTATGGGTTAGGTTTAAAGGGAAGTCATCCAGTGCCTCTTCAATTTCGTTTCTTAGGAACTGACCATACCTTTCGGAATTGAGGGTTCCTTCAAAAAATAATGGTCCAATGATGCGGTTTCCCAAAATACCACACCAAACATTTATTCCTAACCGATTCTGGTGTTTGGATGTGCGGAATCGGTTTTCATTTTTTGTTGACCAATAATGTCTATTTTTTCTATTAAATAAACTATTGTTAGATAAATAAGTTTCATCGGTCCAAAGAATCTGGTGGGGAAATTGGGGATTTTCATCGCATTTTCGTGTGAACCACTCACAGAAAGTAGTTCTACGTTCTTCATCTCCAGGATGCAAAGCATGGCAGATACGGTATTTATAAGGATGGTATTCCTTTTTACGAGGGATTCTATGTGTAATGGTTTTTGGCACTTCTTGCTCTTTCTCGATGGTACGGAGTCCTATATTATCATCTTCTTCTACAGCAAGCAAAACTCGCGTTACTTTTTCAGGGTTTTGCGATTTTTTACGATAACGCACTGGCTTTTCAAAAGCGTCATGTTCTTTTAAGTTTGTCACTAACCTTTTGAAAATGGATCGGCCTGGTTGACGCCGTTCGGGGTATTTTTGAAGATAACGCATTTCTGCTTGCGCGCAATTTCAATGACTTTCAATGTAACATGTAATCATATCAAATTTAACTTCATTGGAATAATGTGCCATTTTTACAATACAATATTTAAAAAAAATAAGTACTCAAATACTAACAAGAATGCAAAAGTGACAGATATCCAAGGTATTCATAGTAACCAAGCCAAACAATTGCAAATATTGTTGAATTTCAAAGCCGCCTATGAATAATTGGAAATTATTTTGTACATACTGGAGCAAACCAAATATTTATTGTTATTAATTGAACCCAAACAGATAGATCAAAATAAATTTCTTGTTTCCATAGCAACTTTTTCTTCTCGACAATTTTATTCATATTATCCCTTTAAATACTATTATCACACCTGATACCAACACAAATAAAATAATTATTATTTTTTTTAAAGTACTACGGTAAGAGCTAGATCAAAATAAATTTTGCGCTACTATAGCAACTTTTCCTTCTCGACAAGATAAACTAATCAGATTTTTGTTCCGCGCTTTCGTTTTTGCGGAATCATCATCGAATATCACTGATGATGGTTTTTTCAGTCCGAAACGTCGAATAAATGCAAAGTGCGATATGTCATTGAATTTAGAATTAAAAATAGAGCTTATTAAGCACACAGACTGTTTAAAAAAATAAAGTTCATGGTGGTTGTAAAGATACGAAACGTCGGATTCGAAATCCAATGATGCGATCTTATAGAGGAGAAAAAGTGACAATGAAAATGTAAAATTTGTTTTCCAATATTTTTGAAAATAGAACCAGAAAAAAATAAAAACGAAATCGCCAGTTTTCGGTTTTTTCTTAATTTCTTCGGAAGTACTCGGAATGTTCCAAATCGGAAAACGTCATCTTGCCGAGTTCAGTGGAGCGCAACTTTTTCCTAATTTAAACATCTTTGCATCTCTGCTAGCTTACGAGATTCCTGTAGAGTTCATTCTTATCCGGTACACCCTGTATATATATATATATATATATATATATATATATATATATATATATATATATATATATATATATATATATATATATATATATATATATATATATATATATATATATATATATAATATAGGCATTAATAAAACATATTTTTGGCATATAGAAAGACACTAAATCGTGAAAATATGTAAAACCTGAGAGGGTGTTTTTTTCACGATTACGAGCATTTTATGTGGCCGCCATTTTATTCGGTCAGTTATGGCACACAATTTGAAACCAATCCATTTCAATTTTTAAATATTTCATTAGTCCGCCATTTTGTTTCGCCGTCTTGGATTGGTACCAAAATTTTACCGTTTGATTCCAACATACTACTTTAATGTTGGTGCAAAACTTGGAATAAATTGGATAAGTAGTTTTTTAATATTAAAAAAATATTACTAGATCATCCCCAGATGACCCTTAGTTTTTTATCAAAATTTGAACCCAATCGGTTAAGTAGTCTTTAAGCTAGACCGCGACAGACAAACAGACACTCCGACAGATAGACCGACGTGAATATGAAATATTAATTATCTACAGCTATTGAAAAACCAAATTATTCCAGCATTAAATGATATTTTTCGAATGGTTTTGGCCAAGTATGGTTCCAACATGATGGGGCTCCGCCGTATCTTGCAGTTGCTGTTAGAAATTATTTAAAAACGACGTTTCTGGGACGCTGGATTGGGCGAACGGGGGTTGTTAAGTGGCCTCCAAGATCACCGGATTTAAATTCGCTTGACTTTTTCCTTTGTGAGTCACCTAAAAACGACCGTATACAAAATGAAGCCCGAGAACCTTGAAGTTCTAATGGGAAGGATTAGAACTGAAATCGAAGAAATACCCACGGAAGGGCTCCAAAGGACTATTCGAGAATTATTGACCGTTTAAGATACCGTCAAGCTGTAGAAGGACAACATTTTCAACATCCTATTAATCATTACATTATTTTAGTTTTAGTTTTTTAATTCCTAATTTGTTAATGTATTTTTAAAAACATTTCATAAATTTAACATTTAACGGATCAAGTTAAAAGTTTGCAATTTTGGAGTTATACTAAGGATAATACGAGGAATAAATCACGCTTAAAAAAACATATCATTTGACTTGAAAATCTGACAACATTGCGGTATGAACCAAAGGGTCAGGAGAATTCGATAATGCTTAATCACCACATATGGTTCAGATCGGTTGAGTGGTTTTTGAGATATTTGACCGTTTCCAGATATACAGGGTTATTCACGCAACCCGTTCAATAAAATTTTTGATGATGCCATTTAGATAAAAGTTTCAAATTTTGGGATTAAGGTAGGGTCAAGGGGTACTTCTTTTTTGAAATATTTTCAACTTCCTGTCACTTCCGGTTTAACCGGAAGTTGGTATCAACTTGCTTATTTTAAATGGAACATCCCGTATTTTATGACATTTTTGGATTCTACGGAGAATTTTAAAGCTATTTTATGTAGCATGTCTTATACCTAGGTTCAAGCGTTCTTAAGATACTTGACCTTGAACCAAAAATGAATTTTAAAATCTCATATTTTTGTAAGTTTTGAAGATATAATCTTCATATTTGCAGACGATCGGTAAATAATCTTAGGTTTCTATTTTTTTTTATTGAATTTGTCTATTTTTATACAGGGTGTCCTAAATTCAGCGGCAAACATTCACATTTTCAAAGCCGCTAAAGTCCGTTTTTTTAAATGGGACACCCTATAACTTTATGCACTATCAAATGTAGAATTTAATTTTCTATCGAACTGTATTAAGGTTCTCTATACCTATTCGTAACCATTTTCGAAATAATCAGGTTTTTATTAAACTATCATATGTATTTGCTAAATGCTTACACCTTCCCGTAGTAAGCCATAGAAAAACAATTGTTGTGCTTTTCTATTCAACATGGCAGCTGATTTGAAACTTTTAAATTAAAATCAGATAACACTCAAAAGCTGATATTCTCATTTTATTTTATATTCGCGGAGAACGTTAGAAAATATTGGAGAGAACGTGCCATGTTATTAATGAAAAACATCCTCATTTATCGCCAATGAACAAGAGAAAATTGAAGAGGATTGAAACGAAATTTTTTCTTTTCGGAAAAGTTAAAGTTATAAAAAATGTAATAAATTGTTTACATTATTTTTAACCATATCTACTAAGTTCGAGACTGTTCTAAACTTGTTTTAGTGAACTTAAAAATTATAACAATCTAACAATCAACAATAAATAAATAAAATAATAAGATTGAATTATAACAAATGTTGTATATGCTGTCCGTTCATTTGAAGACACATTTCAATTCTTCTTTGTACAATTGCTGTGGCCCGTTGAATTTGTCCGTTTTCTAATTCGGCAAAAGCTGTTCGTATCCTGTCCAGTAAATCTTGTTGGTTATTTACTGGGGAAGCATAGACTTTACCTTTGATAAATCGCCATAAATAAAAGTCTAGGGGTGTTAAGTCAGGCGATCGCGGGGGCCATCTCCAAGGGCCATTGGGACCAATCCAGCGATCTTCAAAAATTCGAGATAATTGGAGATAAACTGCAACGGAATTATGTGCTGGTGCCCCATCTAATTGATACCAATAATTTTGCAGCTCACCAATAGGAATTTCTTCTATAAATTCAGAAACCGTCCCTCGTAGAATGTCCAAATACTTATCACTGTTTAAATTGTCTTTATAAATACAGTACCGCACCTGATCATTTAATACTATACCGAAAACATTAAAGCTAAACCTCTCTTGAGAACGCGTTTCGCGTAAAGCGAGCGGATTTTCTGCTGCCCAGAAATGTTCGTTTCTTCTTTTTGTTATTCCTTCTCTACAAAATTTCGCTTCATCGGTCCAAAATATTTTTGAAAGGAATTGAGGGTCCTCGGACGTCATCACCGTCTCTAGGCTTGCACGCTTTGGAAGGAATAAGGGTGCATATGATGTTCGCTCAAGATTCTTTGGACAGATGAAGAAGAAATTCCCAAATCTGCATTTCTGCAGACGGTATTGAACTTTGCGGGTTTGCGTGGAAATAAGCTAATGTGTTTATTACGTTATCCTCAGCATTTCTCACTGGTTTCGGAACTTTTTTTGTAACTTTAACCTCTTGAATTTTGACTTGTTCATTGGCGGCAAATCAGGGTGGCGTTCATTAAACACACGACACGTTCTCTCCAAAATTTTATAACATTCTCCATGAATATAAAATAGATTGAGAATATCAGCGTTTGAGTATTCTTCCATTTCGATTTAGAAGATTTAGTTTATCACTGACAGCTTTCGATAAATAACGCATACTAATCATCTGTCATATTGGATATTGGATCTCAATTGTTTTTCCATGGCTCATCATTGGAACATGTAAACATTTAAGCAAATACATACGATATTTTTATAAAACCCAATTATTTCGAAAATGGTTACGAATAGGTATAGGGAACCTTAATACAGTTCGATAGAAAATGAAATTCTACATCTGATAGTGCATAAAGTTATAGGGTGTCCCATTTAAAAAAACGGACTTTAGGGGCTTTGAAAATGTGAATGTTTGCCGCTGAATTTAGGACACCCTGTATAAAAATAGACAAATTCAATAAAAAAAATAGAAACCTAAGATTATTTACCGATCGTCTGCAAAATATGAAGATTATATCTTTAAAACTTACAAAAATATGAGATTTTAAAATTCTCATATTTTTTGTAAGGCTCATTTTGTGTTCAATGTCAAATATCTTAAGAACGCTTGAAGCTAGGTATAGGATGTGCTACATAAAATAGCATTAAAATTCTCCGTGGAATCCAAAAATATCATAAAATACAGGGTGTTTCATTTAAAATAAGCAAGTTGATACCAACTTCCGGTTAAACCGGAAGTGACAGGAAGTTGAAAATATTTCAAAAAAAGAAGTACCCCTTGACCTTACCTTAATCCCAAAATTTGAAATTTTTATCTAAATTGCATCATCAAAAACTTTTAATGAACGGGTTGCGTGAATAACCCTGTATATATATATATATATATATATATATATATATATATATATATATATATATATATATATATATATATATATATATATATATATATATATATATATATATATATATATATATATATATATATATATATATATATATATATATATATATATATATATATATATATATATATATATATAGCTCTTCCCAAATAAGAAGGCACACTCCAAAATTATTACGAACCGTAAGAGATACAACATCGAGCAGAATATACGAAAAAGTTACGCATATTTGTGTTTAATGAGATATCGTTAAATGAATGCTTTTATTATTTGGAAAACTTCCAGTGATTTCCGAAAAAATCCGGATTTTTCAATTTTTTTATTTATTTTTTGTGACCTGTTTTTTCTCGGATACTATTAACTAGTTACTCCAAAAATAACTATGGATTCTTCTAAAGCAAAAAGTTACTTTCAAAAGTAAAATTTACAAGTTAGTTTACAAAAGTATCTATATTATAGTTACTTTCTTCCCAATTTTAAAAGTAACTTAGTTATAAGATAACTAGTTACTTTTATTAACTAGTTACCGAAAAGTTACTCACAGCTCTGTCGGGCTGCGCTGAAATTTTAAAGTAAATAAATTAATTTAATTTATTTTTTGTACTCTCTACCTTTTTATTCACCTCGTACAAATAAGCAAAATAATAAATGCAATATTTAGGTAAATGACTTTTGCAACAAAAGTATTTGAATATACCTTCCGCAACATCCCGCCTTGCAGCATGACTGACCAGAAGGAATATATTTCGTTATGCTTCTGATTTTTACCCTATTCCTCATTTTTTACAATAGTTTATTTAATTACAAAGTACGTTAACGTATGAACGCTCATTCAACAATGGTTGGTAGAGTCGTATTATCCGTCCAATTTGCGCAAATTCGATCGAAAATCCATTACGTCAAAAACATGAAATCCACATTTACAGATGGATTAAAACCAGCTAAATGATCTCTCGTTCACGTACAAAAAAATGTAATGTATACCTACATTTTTAAATTCGATTCTATTTCCAAGGTTTGAGAGCAGAGGCGGATTGGTTAAAAAAAAATATTTTATAAATACCGTCGAACTTCGGTAACTCGAAGTGGCATTTGTCCAAAAACAAATTCGACATATTGAAACTTTGAGTTATTGTAGTCGCTTGTATTTATTACATTTTTAGTATCCAGTTTTATTAAGGGAGAACTGCACGCAAAAAGTGAAAAACCAGCGACAAGGTCTAGTCGTGTTGAAAGTAAGATGAAAAGGTTCCTAACCGTTAAAAAAAATTTCCTGCACGTTCGACCTCAAAAAAATGTGTTATGTATAGGTCATTTAAATTACATTTCGGTTAAAAATGGGTTCAAAAGGGTTCAGGCGCTGCAGAAATACAAAGACATGAGTACGATTTACCACTTCAAATTTTGCAGTTACGTAGACAAAGGATCAATGTAAGGCGGTAAAGAGCCATTTTGTGGAAAAAAAATTATATGCGAAGGCATGTGCGTCAAAAAGTGGTTAAAAATGGTCGAAAATGGACAAATCTACTTTTATTTTATAACTCTAGATTTGATTTTTTCATAAAAATTCGCAATTAGCGCCCAACTATACATATTTCCCTATTAAAATCACATTGAAGCTAATACATATCTCTTATAGTTTTAATATAATACTGCAGGCAAATGATCCATATTACTGCGTGCAAATCCCCCTTAAAACAATTATATTAAGCAGGTTTATTAAAACACATACATACATACAAACATGATATGTACCTACATAATTTAAAATTCATAAATGTATAATGTATATGTACAGGGTTTTCCCGTACATTTTTCAGCCCACATAGAGAGTATATATATATATATATATATATATATATACAGGGTGGCCCATCGAAAACGTACCGCAAGGCATAACGGCCAGGGTAATTTTTTTTTCAAAAAATCCAAAAACACGTCAATTTTGTTTGTGAGGGGGACAACTTTTGCCCTTAAAATGATCGCAAAATGTTCAACCCTTTACCCCAAACTTTTTCAAATGGGAAGAGGGGTCAAGTGGTACCGCAATGAAAAGGGCTTTCTATTCTCTATACATTCCCGCTTTGGTTTTGAAAATCGGTCAAGTCATTTAGAAAATATGAAGGATTGAAATTTGAAAAATACATTTTTCAAAAAACGCATAAATTGAATTAAATAAAAAAAAAACTTACCGTATTAATGAAGCAAATGCTGAAAATGTTGCCCGTCGACCTCCATACAGTAATACAAATTAGCTTCAAATCGTTCTCGAACATTCAGAAGAACTTGAGGGGTCACTTCGCGACAAACGTCAATAATTCGTGTTCGCAGATCTTCTAATGAGGCAAGTGGAGTGCTATACACTTTACTTTTTATGTGTCCCCATAGAAAAAAGTCTAAAGGAGTCAAGTCGGGTGACCGGGGAGACCACTTAATGGCACCCCTTCGTCCTATCCACCGCCCGGGAAAGTTAGTGTTTAAATAATTACGCACATTTTGAGAGTAATGTGGAGGTGCACCGTCTTGTTGAAATATCAGTTCCGCTTCAACGTATCCAGGATTATTTTCGATGATGTCAGTTAGGGCTGAGTCGATGGTATTTTCCAGTAAATCTAAGTACATATCACCTGTTAGAGTTCCAGGAAGAAAAAATGGACCCACAATAGAATTTCCAAAAATACCAGCCCACACGTTCAATTTCTGAGGATGTTGTGTGTGCACCTCGTGAAATACCCTGGGGTTGTTCTCAGCCCAGTACCGACAGTTATGCCGATTAACTACACCGTTCAAAAAGAAAGTGCACTCATCCGAAAAACACACATTGAATAGAAAATTATTATTATTGGCCACTCGTTCACTAATAGTTTCACAAAATTGCAAGCGGCGATCAAAATCGTCTTCGTTGAGTTCTTGTACCAACTGAATTTTATACGGGTGGAAATGGTGTTTTTTCAATATTCTTTGGACACTTGCACGATTCACGCCGGTTTCATTGGCTAATTTTCTTGTACTCAGCGTACTATCCATGGCAACTTGGCCCAATACAAAGACCTCCATAGCTTCATTTACTACAGGATTTTCCATCTGCCTCTTTTTATTCATAAGGGATTCAGTTTCGCGAAATTTTGCTACTAACTCGCGAACAATTTTGCCGGAAAGGTGTTTTTCAGGATGTCGTTCATTAAATATCTGCGCAACCCGATTGCCACATTCATTATTTTTAAAATAAAGTTCGATTATTTCCACTTTTTCTGCAAGTGAGTACACCATAATTATTGATAAAAAATTTAATGATATTGAGAAATTTAAACGCACAAGTTACAGAACAGCTATCTAGCAACTACCGCACCTGATCGTTGTGGCATGTCAAATCACTAAAATCAGCAGTAAACATCTAAAATAACAGGACAAAAATAGCGAATTGGTCGAAGGAATTTATCCTTATCATTTACTCTGATAATTTGTAAATAAACATTTTAAATTTCAATCCTTCATATTTTCTAAATGACTTGACCGATTTTCAGTAGCGGCTCGTGGTGTTTAGGCTAGGGTAGGCGACAACCACAATAATTTCAAGAATAATGACGTTATAAGAAAACGTTAAGCCGCGTACACACTTAGCTGACAACTAAGTTTTATAAATTAAATTTATCCGCCTATCTTTTAAAAGGGCGAATTTACTTATTATGACATCCGTAAAGTTATCAGCCTTCTGTAAGGAGCAGAACAACTCTTTTTCTATTGAAATTAGCGCAAGTGACGATAAACGTTCATTTTTTATTGTATTGCGAGAATACGTTTTTATTCGCTTTAAACAAGAGAAATGTCTTTCCACTGAGGTACTTGTAATAGGTATGGTAGCAATTAACGCAAAAAGTTTGTAACTTTCAGGAAATATTTCTTGAAGTTCATTTTTTACGAAATGTTTTAAAATTGCCTCGACTCTCAGCAATGCAAATTGTTCATCGAGATATTATTACACTAAGCTCATTAATTAATTTTTGTTTGTCAAAGAAATTTTTATAAAAGTTGGTCACATTCGTCACAAATTCAAGCGGAAAATTTTTGCTATATTCTTCGAATTTTGAGGAATCCGCTAAGGAAAAATATAATAACTGAGACATATCTGCAAACCTAACTTCTATTTGAGTCACAATATTGTCAATTATCTCATAAAATAAAATGCGTAAAGAACTTTGCTCATCGCCTTTAATGGTGTCCGATAACTTAATTCTTTTTGACAATTGCCCTGAGTCCCTATTATTAAAAATCCTTGTTTGGGCTTGTTCAAATATTGTATTAAACATTGTCTCATTTCTCAATAACTTGATACGATCTCTTGCCATAAATATTTGCTTTTTACAATAGGTGATGTCCAATGATTTTTTCTGTAGAATGTTGAAAAGGGGGTCAGTTATGTCAAAAATATGTTTATGCACAGCGGTAAGAAACGAAAATTCTAAATCGTTCATAAATTTAAGATATCCCTTGGCCCCGTTTATTGACTCAGCCGATGATGATTGGTCGTCAATAATTTTAGAAAAAACTAATTTTAGGCCTTCCCATTCAGAGTGCAAGATTTGAATGATTTTAGAACGGGAAGCCCACCTGGTGTCTGAACTGGAAGAAATCCTCTTTCCTATCGTCGAATCTAAAGTAAATGTCCGTTTTGCAGACTGATGAAAAAATCCGAGAATCGAGGACGCACTTGCGAAAAAAATTCGGCAATTTTTTATATTTTTTGAACCAGTTTGTAAAACCAAATTCAATCTGTGCGCACTACAATGCGTAAACAAAGCAAAAGGAGCATCATCTTTAACTTTTTTTTGCAAACCATTCAATGAACCTGCCATCACACTAGCACCATCGTAGCATTGCCCAACTAATTTTGTTTTATAATCGAAATTGCCTATGACTGTAACAATTAATCCATACATTGCGTCCGCTGTTCTGTCTTCGCTAACGTCATGAAAACCCAAGAAACTTTCTTTGATTTCACCGTATTTATTAACGTACCGAATTGAAATCGCACATTGGGACTTCTCAGAAATATCCGTAGTATCGTCAGCTTGCACTGCAAAAAACAACGACTCTTTTATCTCCCTATGAATTGTATCTGCAAGGTAATCGGAAATACAGGATATCAAATCATTCTGGATAGTTTTTGATAAACCAGAAAAAATATTTCCAATTTTTTTAAATGTTGTTGTATTTCGTTATCACGTTTAATTAACAGACTAAAAGTTTCCCGAAAATTTCCCGCACTAACGGAATCGCTTTTTTCATTATGGCCTCTGAAAGATAATTCTTGCTTTGCTAGGTGACACGTAACATCGACCAAATAGCTCATTAGAAGTCTGTTTTTTCTCACCTCCTCATTATAAAAACCAAAGCGGGAATGTATAGAGAATAGAAAGCCCTTTTCATTGCGGTACCACTTGACCCCTCTTCCCATTTGAAAAAATTTGGGGGATGACACCCCCGCTTAGAGGGTTGAAAATTTTGCGATCATTTTAAGGGCAAAAATTGTCCCCCTCACAAACAAAATTGACGTGTTTTTGGATTTTTTGAAAAAAAAATTACCCTGGCCGTTATGCCTTGCGGTACGTTTTCGATGGGCCACCCTGTATATATATATATATATATATATATATATATATATATATATATATATATGTTTTCATTCCGGGTGTACATCCGTTCACTATTGTCGTTCTGAAAAGAACAGTTTTGCTGACGTTTCGCCAAAATCACATTTGGCATTTTCGAAGCTTTCTTTCTCGCGTCCGAATAGAGACTCTCTATTCTAGACTCTCTATGTGTGTATAGTACTCAGGTCCCCAAATTATTGAGCCGTATTTCGGTTTCGAGCGGACGTAAGAATTGTACAATAGCTTTAGTACCCTGATGTTTTTAAAGTCCCTCGTACAGCGTAAAATGAATCCATACATTCTGGAAGCCTCGGCAGTAATAATATTAATGTGAGGGACGAATGAGAGTTTTGAATCAAATAAAACTCCGAGATCGCGAAATGAGTCACACCGAGAAATAGCCTTATCTGCTACGGAATAGTCATATTTACAAATTGACAGTTTATTAGAAAATGATATTACATTGTATTTCCCTATATTAAGCATTAAGTTGTTAGTAAAACACCAATTATTTATAATATCCAGACTCTTTTGTAGCTCAATGCAATCAGCAATCGCACTGATATTGGTATAAATTTTGATATCGTCAGCATATATTAAAAATTTTACGTTTAGGTCACAAGCAATATCGTTGATAAAAGGGATAAAAAATAGCGGTCCCAGTACAGACCCTTGAGGTACACCAGAAACTGCAACGTATTTGCTAGAAGTATGTCGATTGAGGGCGACATACTGTTGACGTCCCGATAAGTACGAACTGAAGAGTTTTATTAATCTGTTAGAGAACCCAGTATTTTTAAGTTTAGTAAGTAAAATTTTATGATCAATTCGGTCAATCGCTTTTGAAAAATCTAAGTATATTACGTCTGTTTGACTGACTGCATCAATTGATTCGGCTATATCATGCGAAATACAAAGCAAATTGGTAATTGTTGATCTTCCCTTAAAAAATCCATGCTGTTGAGGTAGAATGAGTTCTTTAACTAGAGGAAAAAGAGAATCATGCAGCAAGATTTCAAATACATACTTTACAAATATTACAGATAATGGACACCGGTCTGTAGTTTAAGATTTCATTTCTGTCACCTTTTTTGTACACTAGACAAACCCTAGAAACTTTCCAAAGCTCTGGTATCGTGTGTTGTTGTAAGCATAAGTTAAAAATAAACAGAAGGGGCTTTAACAAGACTAATTTGCAATCATGAATAAGAAAAGCAGGAATTAAATCCGGTCCAGTTGTGTTTTTCGGGCGTATTTTTTTAAGGCTTTTATAACATCCTCTTCGGAGAAATATGGAACGTCAATATTTAGATTGGAAGAAATATTATTCACCTCTACAAAATTTGTTCCGAATTAGAAAACGATTGTTCAAAATAGGAAGCAAAAGAATTAAGAATATCTAAAGGGTCACTTAATTCATTATTATTATAAAACATATTGTTAGGCATGCTATAAATTTATTTTTTACTTTTTATAAATGACCAAAATTTTTTAGGGTTACTCTTAATATCTGTCTCGATTCTCTGTATATATAAGATATAACTATCTTTAATGTCTGTTTTTATTTTTGTTCTAAGGTTCGTAAACAATTCCAAACTTTCCAAACAACCATATTTTATGTATTTTTTATGACATTTATCCTTTTTCTTTATATTCTGGATGATTTTAGATATAAACCATAGTGGGTATTTACGTTTAGGCATTTTTTTATATTTCGGTACACATGAATCAAAAATTTCATAGATTTTGTCATAAAACAAGGCACATGCCCTCTGTACATCATTTGCCCGTTCAAGAAATGACCAATCAATTTTATAAAATGTTTCATACATCACCGGAAAATTTGCTTGGCGAAAATTATAATTGTTTTCAAGATTAAAAGCCAAATCACATTTACGGTTTACAGATTGAGAGTATTAAAATAATATTTCCAAGGCAGGGTGGTTATCTTCTTGTATTAGCCTCTCCAAGGCCCTATTAATCAAACATTGCGGATTATTATGTATCACTAAATCTAGGACTCGGTTGTTAATATTTCGTACGCTATTACTTTGGGTGAGATTCATATAGGATAAAAAATTATTAAGTAAACAAGCACATTGGTCTCTGGTTTCACAATCCACTATATATATATATATATATATATATATATATATATATATATATATATATATATATCCTAATTTTTCTTGGTTTGAGGTCAATACATTAACAACAAAATTAGTACATATTTTTAAACATATATTTCGTTTCTAAGGTGACGTTTCGACCATAGTTTTGGTCTTTTTCAAACCTAAAATTTGTTTAGCACTATTTTTTTAAGTTTATAAAGTATTAAAAATTTAGGACTTACCATAGAACGTAAAATAGTTGACTAAAAAGTATACATAATCCACATATCTGACATATACTACACATATTTAATTTACATTTTACAAATATTGTGGACGTTTATTACAGACAAATTACAAACGACTGAGCGAACACTGTTATAGTAAAGATATATACAATTTATTTAGGTTGTTTATGTCTTTTTTGTCATTTATGGCGTTTTTGTTTTTTTGAATTTCAGCCATCTCAAAAAATTCTCTTTTTTTCAACTGAGGTTCGGATTTTAATACTTTCACTTTTTCGTAGTTGAAAGTATGTTTTTTGGACATCTCATGGTGTGTTAATGCGGTGCTGTTCTTTTTATCATATTTGTGACTTTTCAGTCTATTTTCTAAGTATTGGCTTGTTTGTCCAATATAAACACCGTTACAATTATTGCAAGGGATCTGATAGACTATATTGCTTTTTTTATTAATTGGCGTTTTCGATTTTAAGTTGCTGAAGTTCTTTGATAATAAGTTATAGGCTTTGTGACTTGTCGTGATGTTATATTTTTTAAAAAGGTTTTGAAATTGCTGGGATAAACCATTTATGAAAGGCAGAGAAATGTATTTTGTTTTAGGTAGATTTGATGTAATAATGGCATTTTCAGAATTATAATATTTATGTATTCTGCTTTTGAATAATTTATTTACTAATTTTTTAGGGTATTGATTTAGAGTTAATGCTGCTTTAGCCTTTTTAATTGCTCGTTCTCTGAATTCAGAGTCGGACAGCTTAATTGCCCGATCTGCCAGACCAATAATTACAGATTTTTTTTGAGACATTGGGTGACAGGAGCTGAAATTTAGGTATCGAGAGGACCAAGTTTGTTTGGTGTACCATTCCGTTTTAATTTTATTTCCTATATGATGTAATGTTAGGTCTAAAAAATTGATTTTGTTGTTCTCTTCGCTTTCAATTGTAAATTGTAGTCTTTTATGGTATTGATTAAATTGCTTTAAAATAATTTCTGTTTGGCCAGATGGGATTGCAGTAATACAATCATCGACATAACGATAAAAAAATGGTATATTAAATTCCACATTACTTAGAACAGTCTCCTCTAAATCTTCCATAACTATTTGGGCAACGACGCTTGATATAGATGCTCCCATAGCACAACCTTCTATTTGTTTATATAACTGATTTTCGTATATGAAATATGTAGAATTTAGTGTCAATTCTACTGCTTTAAGAAATTCATCTTGAGGAATATCTGTGTATTAAAATCCGAACCTCAGTTGAAAAAAAGAGAATTTTTTGAGATGGCTGAAATTCAAAAAAACAAAAACGCCATAAATGACAAAAAAGACATAAACAACCTAAATAAATTGTATATATCTTTACTATAACAGTGTTCGCTCAGTCGTTTGTAATTTGTCTGTAATAAACGTCCACAATATTTGTAAAATGTAAATTAAATATGTGTAGTATATGTCAGATATGTGGATTATGTATACTTTTTAGTCAACTATTTTACGTTCTATGGTAAGTCCTAAATTTTTAATACTTTATAAACTTAAAAAAATAGTGCTAAACAATTTTAGGTTTGAAAAAGACCAAAACTATGATCGAAACGTCACCTTAGAAACGAAATATATGTTTAAAAATATGTACTAATTTTGTTGTTAATGTATTGACCTCAAACCAAGAAAAATTAGGATAAATATATATTGAAAAAAAAGGTCAAAGAACACAAAGCAAAAAAAAAATATATATATATATATATATGGGGGAAGTTTAATAAATTTCTTATGTAAGAACGGCAAATTAATTTTAAGTAATACAAGGGAAATTAAATAAATTATAGTTATATAATATATATGTTAAATATAATTATAGTTATATAAGCGCGACGAAATAATTAAATAATTGTGGGTAAATACAATCAGGTAACGCTGGTGGAAATATTAATTTTATTATTTTTCCAGGTTTAGTATAAAATCCTCTGACTTTCCATTTTTCTGTAAATTCCCTGACTTTTCCCTCATTTTTAGTCGGATTTCTGAATTACCTGACTTCCAGGTTTTCTAGGTCGTTAAGAAACCTGATCATGCTTAAAATGAGCTGTATTTTCACGCGACAAAATATTTGTAGCCATTTCCCTTATACCCCCTATATTACCATAATTTACAACTGTTTATAATTAATTCAGGATGAACAAATAAGCACCAATTTAAGGATTGCCTAATATTAATTGCAGTGAATGCTGATACGACCCTGCCTCAAAACGCATCACCATCCAAACAACAATAGATTTAGTTATATAATTTTTCCGCCGCCCAATAATTATTGCCGAACTGAAGCGATTTAATTCCGAAAAACTATTAGCCGCGCTGGATACTAGGGATGTCAATAATATATCGATATTTCGTGAATATCGATATGTTACTTAAATACATCGATATATTGTCTTCATGTATACAGGGTGTTAGGGGTTTGACTACAAATATTTTAACATAGGATAGTATGAACGATTTTAAACAAAATATTCGAATAAACCATCGATAAATTCGAAAGGGTTTTCGAGATATTTAATTTAAAAATGTTTATTTGTGGAGAAGATTTCAACTAATTCCAAGACAACATGGCAACATTGCTATTTGCTTGGACATCAATGTAATGACAATCTCATCACCTGTGTTTTGTCAACAAAGAAGTACAAAAAAAACTGTAGGTTTGAAAACGATTCAATTATTTTATTTTGAATAATTTTTTTGGAATGTATGAACTAATTTTTTAATAAACTGTGCTTTGTTAGCATAATATCGGCATGTATAAAAAAATAGTAAAAACCTATTATTAAAACTTTTTAGATTATTTATTTGTATAGTTTTTAACTGCGCAACCCTAATTTCCAAAAACTAATAAAGAATATGAACTTACTAAATATATGAAAAAAAAAAACTGAAATTGACTACCGCCACTATTTAAACACGCACGATTACGGCGAAGCCAATTTTCTTAAACCCATTCAAGAACTTTAGGTCTTTGTCTAATTTGTTCCGCTGCAGCAAAAATACGGTTTCTAAGGTCATCTGCATTTTCAGTTTCAACCCTATTATACACTAATGTTTTCATGTGGCCTCAAAAAATAAAAATCAAGGGGGTTTAGATCTGGTGACCTCGGAGGTAATATTCTAGGTTCTGAGGCATTTCGACCTATCCATCTATTATCAAACGTATTATCCAGATGCTATAACACATTCCTATGAATGTGGCAGGAGCCCCATCATGAAGAAACCAGGCACTGGCTGGCTGATCTAAAGGAATACCTTCTAAAAGAGTGGGCAAGACATTAGCTAAAAATTGGAGGCATGTCTCTCCTGTTAAACGCCTTGGTAGCTCAAAAGGTCTGATTAACCGATTGTGGATTATTTCAAACCAAATATTCATTGAAATCCGTTATTGAAATCGGCCATGTTGAATCGTGTGTGGATTGTATTGAGCCCAGGTATGAGTGTTATGATAATTTAAAATTGCGTCTCTCGTAAAACAACTTTCATCGGTTGTCAGTATATTTAAAGTAAAATTTTTGTGTTCCTGTTTTTTACGGGGAAACCACCGGCAAAAATCTTTTCTTGGGGTTAAGTTCTCTAAAGTCAAAGCCTGTACTCGCTGCACATGAAAACTGTACAGAAGGTTTTCACGAAGGGTACGATGATTGGTTCAATTAGAAAATCCAACTTGTCGCGAGATTTCCCGAGTGCTCAAACCAGGGTTTGCTTCCACTAGGGCTAAAATACGTTCTTCGTTTTCGGGTGTTATTTGCCTTTCAGGTCCCCGATTAGCTTGACGAACGTTTACACTTCCCGTATCGCGAACTCTTTGTAAAACCGCATAAATGTTCGTGTCATTAGGACACCTCCTGTTAGGATATCTTTCCCGGTATGTTTGGGACGCGAAATGAGCATTCTGTCTACACTCTTCATAAATAAGTAACATGTTTGCATATTCAATATTCGGTGTATACATTTTTAAAGAGTTTTCGAATCCCGACAACGTATTAAAACGTTATGGAATTGCCTCATATGGCAAAAAATTAAGGTGAAAGGACCAAAAAACTAGACAACTTCTACTGATATGTTTGCAAATTGTTATGTTCATTGAAGCCTGCTCGTTTCTCTACGGTGGGCAGTGTTGCCGTTTTCAAATAAGCATTCTATGGTAAAATTAATTAATTAGTCTTCAGAGTCAAACATTTTTTGAAAATGAAAATATATGTTCAAGCTGTTCTATTAAATTTAACAAAAAACCCTATTCGATCAAATGCTGTGTATGTGAAAACTGGTTTTGTTTAAAATGTTCAAGTATGTTTGAAAATCAAACACTAGATATGAAAAAAATAAGAAAACATGGCAATGTATAACCTGTTTAGGTGAAATTAATAATAATGAAACATTAGTAGTCAATAATTTGAAGCAAGAAAACTTATTTTTAAGAAAACAAACATTTGAGATAAGTAAAAAATTTTGTCCTATTAAAACTGGAATGTTTAGAAAAAAAGGACACTTTTTCAAAATATTTAATCATTAATGAAAACATTGAACAAATTCTAAAAAGTTTAAAAGAAAAACAACCAACTCAGTTTATCGAAAAATTTCTGAAATTCTGAAAAATTCCCCCAAGTTATTATAAAACCAAAGAAAAGTCAAACTAGTAAACAAACAAAATTTGAAGTTCAAAAAAAAATAAATCCAAAAGATATTAAAGCCAAAATTACTGAAGTTAAAGAAATTAAAAACGGGGGCATAGTAATAAAAGCCCAAACAAAAGAAGAGTTGGTAAATATTAAAAATGCATCAGAAGAAAAATTAAATTAAAACTATACCATTCAAATTTCTAAAATGAAATTACCAAGAAAGCTTTATTGGGATCTAAAAAATCATATACCGCTAATGAACTAACTGAAGAATTAATGGCAATGGGATACATAGGAGAAGATGATAAAATTAAACTCGTATTTATTAGGCAGTTAAAATTCACAAAGAAGTATGTTATATATAGAAGCAGAAGGTAAAACATTTGAGAAGTTGGTAAATAGGGAATTGTCTTGATGGGACAAATGTGTAACAACAGAAGATTTCAACATTTTGATTTGCTATAAATGCTGTAAATATGGACACGCATCTAAAAATTGCACTCAAAACCAGACATGTTCATATTGTTCCGGTTCTCACATAGTTTGGCAGTGTAATAAAAAAAATCCTTCGTGTATAAACTATAAAAATTTTAATTCAAAATTTAATAGAAACATAAATATCAGACATTCCGCACATAGTAACGAATGTCAAATTCACAAAGATAAGATAAAAGAAACTCAAAAATAGTCTACAACAGGGATGCTCAAACTTGAACTGCTGGAGATCTACCTCAATATTTTTAGACTACTTACGATCGTCTCTGAGAGGCTGCAAGTATGCGTGATGCAGGGTTGTCGTACATACATGATACATACACCCTACCTACCTACCTACCTACCTAGGTAGAGTGTACCGTAGCATATATAGATATTAGCTTTCCGCACAATATACATTATTTTAGTCAAGGTTTGGGTTAGGTTTAGTTAGGTTCTTCTCTACAATATCAATGAAAAAACTCATAGTTATTCAAAACTGCGAGTTTAATGGTTGTTACAAAACAAAAGAGTTACATATGGTGTTAAAATTAACTAAGGAGTGACTTTGGATGTTGAAGCGTGGCACTGCATGTCCTCAGCATACTTTTCATAAGATGGTACGTAACCACTGAGTGCTAATCGCAAGAATGATGACATATGATCGTCAGTTAGTCGATTGCGATATTTTGACTTAATTATCTTCATTTCAGAAAATGCAGACTCGCACAAGTAAGTTGAACCAAACATTGCTATTAGTTGAAGGGCGATGTGCCTTAGATTCGGATATTTATCTTCAGATATAAAATACCAGAAATTTGTATCAGATGCTGTAACTTTGAGACGTATATCTGATATAATCTGCACCGACTCATTTTCAACAGAACATGAGTTCATATTAAACTGACTTGCTATTTCAGTAGCTAATTCCTCAATATTTTTACATGAAAAAGGATAACTCATAAATGATGCTACATTTGCCAATTTACCACAATCATAAAAACGCATTTCGAATTGTCCCAAAATATTTGATAATTCCGCCTCCTATGTATCATAATTCAACTGAAGAATCCTTGCTTTCAAAGACGGAAAATGTTTCAGATCCTTTCCTTTCAGTTGATCTATCATAAGCTGCAATTTACTTTTGAATGCGTTTACTGCGCTAATCAACTCAATAACAGTTTTTTCTTTACCTTGAAGCTCCAAGTTAATGGTGTTGAAGTGCCAAATCAGTCAGCCATTTTTCGTTTTTCAACATCTGAGTCTCATCACCTCTTTCGTCTAGAAAAGCTGTTATTTCGGGCAATAATTTTTGAAACCTTTCTACGAATTTTCCGCGACTCAACCACCTGACGTCCGTGTGTAGAACTAAATCAGTATGTTCAGCTGACTCTCTATCTTCCAACTGCAACTTAAAGAGCCGCCGTTGCCAGCTACGTGCACGGATGGAATTTATAATTTTTGTTGCAGTGCCCATAATTTCCTCCGTGTTTAAAACTTTTGAACACAAAACTTGTTGATGTATAATGCAATGGATTGAAAAAAATGAACGGAAATCTTCATTAGCTCGACACAATGCCACAAAACCGTTTTTGTTTCCAGTCATTGCTGGTGCTCCATCGGTTGTAATGCACACTAATTTATATATTGGTAGCTTGTAGTTTTTTACAAAATTGAAGAAAACGCCACGGGTCTTCCCCTTCAGAGGAATGATTGTCAAAAATTCTTCCTTAGCAACATGTCATTGAATACCATTCAAATAAAAATACACAGCTGGGCAATGTCTGTCATATCGGTGGATTCGCCAAACTGTAAAGAAAAGTATGTACATTCCATGATAACATTTATCATGTAACAGTCGGACGAGATAACTGAAGTTCTCTAATAGCAGACATGATTTCTGTTTTATTTTTAAAATCTCCAAATAAAGTCTCACCCGCTTCAAAAATTCGCAACCGATCCATCTTCGAATGGTTTCTTGTGTTTCGCCAATATATGAGATATTTTAAATGACGCGATCGTAGCAGCTTTTGATTGTTTGGCTGGTCTTGTGAACATGGCTTGTTCTTTTTTCAAACAAGATATCAAATCACGTACTTTTCGTTTTCTTAATTCACTCTGTGACGGAAAATCCTTTTCATAGTTTTTATGAACCGTTTTATGATGCCTCTCTAAGTTACCACGCTTAGGTATTGCAACTGACGCACGACAAATAAGACAAATGCACTTATCCTTCACCATACAAGACAAAAATTCTTCCTTCCAATCGTTATTAAAATGATACGTTTTAGATTTCTTCGCTGCACTCATTTTGTACTATTTACTAATAAACTTTACAACGGCGCAACATTTATATCGGCGTGAACGAAAGTCTCGAATGTTCCCGTCAAACGCGCCGCCCGAAATTTCTAGAAAGGCGGCAAGAATAAAAAACGCGGCTTTTCTTTGACAAGTACCGCGCGTTCCTTTGATAAAGCCGCCTTTTGCCGCTAGCAGAGTGTTATTTTATTACGTAATAAATTTTTGTAGTTTAGTTAAGTACCTACTTATTAAAAAAAATTTTCTTCTCGAGATCTACTCAAAAAGCACACGCGATCGACCGTTTGAGCACCCCTAGTCTACAATAATCAAAAAAAAGTGAATGGATTTTCTCAAAATTTTATGTTTAAATTCAAGATCAGTAAAAAACAAATTAGATGATATCGAGATTCTAGCTGATGGAGAAAATGTTCAAGTAATTGTATTAACCGAAACTTGGGTTAAAAAAGACGAAGAAAAGCGTTATAATTTTAAAAACTTTAAATCAATATATGCCACAAGAAACAAAAGAGGCGGAGGATTGGGAATTTTTGTCAAAAACAATATAAACATTGAAGTTCTAGAAAAAATTGAATGTGATATCTCATATATTGTAATAGAATTTAAATTACCTAAATTACTCTTGTGCGGAATATTCAAACCACCTTCGACAAAAAATGAGATTTTTTTTTAAATTGTTAGATGAAAAAATGGAAAAGTTAAATAAATTAAAAACAGAGTGTATTTTTATTGGTGACATGAACATTAATCTTCCTCAAAAAAGCAATGAAACAAAAACCTTATTAGACATATATCCCTCCAATAGTTATCGAATATGCAACACAAACATCCCTACCCGAGAAACTAATAATAGCTCAACACTAATAGATGACGTTTTGATTAATTCTGATAAAATAATAGACCTACAACTAAAAACAAGTGCTCTTAGTGACCATCAAATACAGATTATTTCCATTCCAATAAAATTTAAAGCAAATGATCAAAAATTCAGGGACAAAAAAATTTTAATTAGAAAATTTTATACGGATAATATAAAAAAGGAACTTACAGTATTAAATGAAAACAACAAACCATGGTTCAGTCTTGAATTAGCAAAGTTAATTAAATATAGAGATAGACTTTATGCAAATAAGAAAACTAACCCAAATAACAAATATTTTGAAGAAATCTATAGCGGCTATAATAAATTTGTCAAAAAAAGAAATAAGAAAAGCCAAACAAAATTATTTTAAAAACAATTTTCAAGTAAAAACCAAAAAATTATTTGGGATAATTTAAATTTAATTTTAACAAATCAAACAAGAAAAACCAAAACAAATATTGATTATCTATTGGTTAATAATAGGAAAATTGAAGATACCCAAATTATATATAGGAGAACAACCTGCAAAATTCAAACAATGAGTGACTATATTGAATCCACAGAAGAGAATAAATAAATAAATAAATAAATGCTTTATTGTCAAAAAAATTTTACAATTTTGTGGACAAAGCTGTTGTAAAAAAATAGTTTACAAACATCAAAATTAGCAAACAAAACAAGACAAAAAGACATCATAAATATTATAGAAAAACAATATTTAAATCAGGAATTTAGAATATTAATATTTTAGAATCCTAAAAGAAGTACCTTAGAAATGTACTTTGTCAGTCGTACTATGTTATAAACATTTTCATAAATATAATGTAAAAAAATAAAAAAGCAAAGTAAAAAATAAAAAAGTACGAAACAATTAAAAAAATACATATACAAAGTTCGGTAAAAATGGTTGGTAATGGCAACTATCACACTAGGGGTTCATAAGGATAAAATTATGTGTTGTAAAACTCGTTCACGGTGTAGAAGGCTCTTTCCAGTAAGAATGATTTCAAAGCCTTGCGAAATGAAGTCAGAGATATTATGGATTTGATGTTAAATGGCAGGTGATTATGCATTTTTTTTGCATTGTAGATTACTGATCTTTTAATTAACTCTGAGTGTGGGGTTGGAAGATAGAGATCGTGCTCAGTATTTCTGAGAAGGTAGTTGTGAGAAGGTCTCTCTATTAGAGCAGGTGCGTGCTTACGAATTAAGCAAACCGATTCCAAAATGAATAAGCAAGGAAGGGTTAGTATTTTATATCTTTTAAAGAAATCTTGGCAGTGAGTTCTACTGTTAAGTCTCAGTAGGTAACGAACAGCTCTTTTTTGTAGTATAAAAATTCGATCAAATTGAGTCGCACAACATGTACCCCAGAATGGAATAGCATATCTGAGGTGCGACTCAACAAGAGCAAAATAAACAGTTCTAGAGGTAGAAAAGCTAAGCTCCTCGGAAACAGATCTTAACGCAAAGCAAGCAGAACCTAACTTCCTTGATAAAGCGTCGATATGTGGATCCCATTTTAAAGAATCATCTACAAGAAGCCCTAGAAATTTTACAGAGTTTACGACATCAATAGTGGTGCCATTAAGGTCAAAGGGTTGCAGCGTGTTTTTATAAGACAAGACTTTCGTTTTAGAGATGTTCAAACATAGGAGATTACACTGACCTACATAGGATAGATACAATCCTATGTAGGTCCGTGACATCTGGGTGGCTCCAAGAAGACTTTTTTTATTGATGCGGAAGATATCTCAAATGATGAAACGGAAGAAATTATTGATGGTTTAGATGCTAAAAAAAATTATTAAATATATAAAAAAAGAATTAATTCCTATATTAATTTTTTTAACAAAATTTCTATTCATAAAGGTATTGTTCCAGAAAAAATTAAAATTGCTAAGACAATTTCAATATTTAAAAGTGAAAAACGATATGAATGTAATAATTATCGACCAATATCTATATTACCAGTGTTTTCTAAAATAACAGAAAAAATTATTAATAATAAATTAAATCAATATTTGGAAAATGGAAATTTACTGTTTAATAAACAGCAGCTCTTATGGATGTCATAACAGATATTCAAATTAAAGTTGATGATAATAAAAAATGCTGTTTACTATCCTTGGATCTGTGTAAGGCATTTGATACAGTAAATCATCATATTTTTTTACGAAAATTATATAATATTGGAGCAAGGGCAATATATATAATTTACTTACAAATTTTCTAAGTAAGCGCAGACACTTTGTACAAATATATAATGAAATAAGTAATCAAAAAAAAATTAGTTTGTGGAGAACCACAGGGATCAATATTGGGGCCAATTTTGTTTTTAATTTATATAAATTCATTTTCTAAATTAAATTTAAAAGGCAATATTCAATTTTTTGCGGATGACACAACCATTATTTATTTTACTGTCAATTTAATCTAGATCTAGAATTAATTTGTTCCTGGCTTAAATCTCACAAACTCTCATTAAATTTTAGTAAATTTTCTTTGATGTTAATAAGTAAAACAAAGATAGATTCTGGTATTTCCCCAATAGTAATAAACAATAACAAAATTAAATATCCAAATAAAATAAAATTTTTAGGATTAATTATAGATGAAAATTTAAGTTGGAAAAATCATATTCAGAGTATAAGAACCGATATAACCCCATTAATAGGAGTATTATACAAAGCAAGATATTTCGTACCATTAAAATTCTTAATAAGCGTATATTATTCTTTAATATATTCTAAATTCCAATATTTAATTTCAATTTGGAAATCTGCTTGTTCGTCACATATTAAACCTTTAAAAAAATTGCAAAATAAAACTTTAAAATGTATTTATAAACTACCATATTTGGAACCTTCTATTAACCTATATAAACCTAACGGATTTTTAAACTTAAAAATGCATTTTTTACAAAAATAAAAATGAATAGGTTTTTTAAAAATATTTATTTCAACTTAGTTTTTATATTATTACAACTTTATTATTATTATTTTCTAATGTTATATGTTACATTCCATGTAATAAACTTGTAAAGTCGGTTGGGAATAAAACAGTTTAAAGTAAAAATTAAATAAAACAATTTAATTTTTATTTTTTAATCTTAGGTCGTTCAGATATTTTACTAAGAAAAAAATTGTAGGCATTTTGTAGAAAATCATATAATTAATTGTTTAACATAATAAAATTAATAGATGTTTTAACGATGTGCTGTGCTTAAAAATTAATAAAACAAAATACAACTTTAAGGCCGATTCTCTCCAAATTTTTAAGGAATTGACCCTATGTTATATAAGCTTTTTTTTGTTCAAAATGGTCCATACCATCACGTGTTAAAATATTTGTAGGCAAACCCTTAACGCCCTGTATAAAAAGTATCGATATATTGATTAGGTATATATTTTTTCCCATCCCTACTGAATAGGTATTTATCGAATTTTTGCATATATTTTTAGTCAGTGGGTCCCGCTCAAGGGCTTTTCTCACGATGGAAATTGCTATTTTATATTCGCTTCCTTTCATCCACGATCACGAGAAAAAATTCCCATACGAGTGAGTCATCGATACCCGAATTATTTGAAGTAAATTACTACGTGCCGCTAGGTCTAATTTGCATCTTTACTTATTCGTTTTTTGTGCGTTTCCGTGAACGTTTAATCACTCGCCTATAATCAGTTTTAACGACTCGAGGCATCAAACGAATATTTATAATCAGCAGGACGAGAAGCAGATAATGAACATACATTATACAAGGTGTTTTACTCGAAAAATAATAAGTTTCCGAAGTGCCCTGTATACTATTAAGTCTACATTTGCAAAAAGTATACAAAAAATCGGTAATTTTTTTTTACCCGGAACGTCGCTCTTATGAATCTTTCCGTTTATTAATAACACCTGCGATTTTTTAATTGTTTCTGGGTAATTTTTGGATGCAGAATGTAAAAAAGTTCTCAGATTCTGAATATCAGATCTAGTTTAAAAAGATAAAATAAAATTGTGTATATATTTTACATTATAACTGTAATAATATATAATATTACTATTGCCAGTTGAAAAAACAAAGACACATGGATTTAAGTATTTATTGCAAAAACTTAATTTACATAATTACATTAGTCACTAATCACATAAAAATTTTCTTTTATGCGACTTTCTAGAATGAAGTTTACTAGGGCAGTCTCGCTGAAGGCTCCAGCAATAGTCCGCCATGATGTGGCTATCCCATCGTCCTTGATAACGATCTTCCGTAGTTTTAATATCCTGATGGAATCTTTCCCCCTGTTCTTCACTACAATTACCTGAGTTTTCTGGAAAACGATCTAGGTGGCTGTGGAGGTAGTGAACTTTTATACTCATGTTACAGCCGAGAATATTAAAATTTGAAAACATAGTTTCCACTAATTCTACGTAATTCTCTGCTTTATGATTGCCAAGAAAATTTTGTACTACTTGAACAAATGAACACCAAGCGTTAGATTCAGTCTCGTTCATTGATGTGGTGAATTGTGGATCTTTAACAAGTTGCCTTATTTGAGGACCATCAAATATACCAGCTTTTAGTTTTTCCGTGCTAATGCCAAGAAATTTACGTGACAAATACCCAAAACAATTTCCATCTCGATTTAAAGCCTTCACAAATTGCTTCATTAGGCCTAGCTTGATATGCAAGGGCGGAAGTAAGATTTTTCCTCTTGAAACCCAAGGTTCGTCGATCCCGTTTTGTTTTCCTTGAATCATGACATCTCTGAAGGCCAATTTTTGTTAACCCAGTGCTCATTTTTAGCTCTGCTATCCCAAAGGCACTAAAAACAAGGATATTTTGTATAACCACTCTGCTGTTCAAGGAGGAAGTTAACCATTTTTAAATCAACACAAATTGCCCACTGATGTTCTTCGTATTTAATTTTTCTCAAAACTAATGCAATTGTTTCATATTGTTCCTTCATGGTAGTAGAATGACCAATAGGAATTGAGCCATATTTGTTACCTTTATGTAAAAGAACACATTTTAAACTACGTTTTGAACTGTCAATAAAAAGGCGCCAATCGTCTGGAGTGTATTCAGGCAAACCCATTTTTTCTAAGAGCCCTTTTATATTGTTACAGAATACCATACAGTCATTTTCCTGAGCGAAAAAAAGCAGCAGATCCTTATCTCTTTTACGATAAAATGTAATATTAGTACCTGGACAAACTAGATTTTTTTCTTTTAATCTGGATGCAAGCAATTCAGCGGATTCCTTTGAGAGATTCAGGTCTCTTATAAGATAGTTTAGTTCTTCTTGATTGAAACACTGCGGAATTGCTAAATCTGCTTCAAATTCGCTGTCATTTTCTGATTGAATTCTTTTAATTTCGTCAGACGTTGATGTTTCTGTATCACCTTCTGTCAGTTCGGGTAGAATGCTGAATGATGGAACGGGTATTTCTTCCGAATGCGCTACAGGCCTTCTTGCAGAATCTAGATTAAAATATGTCCATTTGTGTCTATTGTTTCTATTTATGTCTTTAATATTAACTAGACAAAAATAGCAGTTGTCATGATGGTTTCGCGGTTCTCTCTAAACTATTGGTACACCAAACTTTAGGCACTTCCTCTTTCCAGTTGTCCACTGTCGCAAATGTTCAACACATGCTTTACATATGAAATGTGGGCCCAAGATTTATCTTGATCTCCTGAATGAACGCCAAAATAGGCAAGATAAGCTCTTTTCACAAAGTCAGAAATCGTTTTTCTGGTCTCTTTCAAAGTGTATTCACCACACACATAACAAAAAACATCGGGATGATTTACACAGGTACGTATGCTTGTGGATGCCATTGTTTCAGTTTAGTGTCCTAATACTACAAAACGACCAAAATTTACACAAAATGATAGCACAACTTTACTTGGGAAAACTCAGTAATATACTAAATCGAGTACAGCCAAGCAGGTATAGAAGGATCGGGTCATAGGCAATTACAGGTATAAAAGTAATTAAGAGCAGTGTATTGAGTAGTTCCTAGTATAGCAACATTGGGTCAGGGACAATTCCAGGTATCCATTTGGTTAATTACATTCTGGGAAATTTCTATTTTGACGATTAAGTACATGTTTATCTTTTTATTTGTTGTCCTTTATCAAAAAAAAATATATCAATTAACCTGTGACCTGTATCTCAAAAACTAGAGCTGATAGAAAAAATCTGGTGGCATTTTTGGAATCAGCACATTAAAAACATCTAAAATCAGATGTTAGATTTCCGGCACCAAATTTTTGTTTTCATTTTGTTACCCTGTGTAAAGGGTCATCATTTATATTTCGCCACCCATTTTCAGGGTTTATTTTTGTAGACAGAAACAAATAATAAATACAAAAGTGGTATGGATTTCAGGGAACTGAAACAAGGTGAATCAGAAACTTGTAGAGTTTCAAATTTTGACTTAAGCGTCTTGCTGTTCTTTAAAGGTAAATTATTGTTGTTTTCTATACTTAGGACTATATCTGATTCAATTTATTGCAGAAAACGCTGAACGATCAAATACTGACGCAGCGGTTGATTTTCAAATATCATTTGGAAAAATACAACAAACTCTTCATTGTTATAATTATCACCTATATAAATTTCTATCCGTTTATGGTCTAACTGAAGAACATAAACGACAAAGATTAATTTTTTGCCAAGAAATTTTAAGATGTTTGTTAAACCCACTCCTTTTACACAATATACTTTTAACCGATGAAGCTACATGTACTACTAATGGAATGTTTAATCGTCGCAATAAACATTTCTGGGCGACAAACAATCAACAAAATTCAAGTAGTCAAAATTCAAGGACGACAGATATTAAATGTTTGATGTGGCATTCTAAAAAATAAGGTTATCGGACTAATGTTTTCCCGTGCAAGTCTTACTAGTGTCAGTTATTTCCAATATCTGGAAAATGATATAGAACAGCAGTTAGATAACATTCCTTCAAGTCAGAGATTTGCATTAATTTGGCAACAGGATGGCGTTCCAGCCCACAATGTTTTAAATGCTATTCAATTTTTAAATCTGAACTATGGTCTGTAGATTGGACGAAATGTCCATATAAGATGGCCAGCAAACAGTCCAGACCTGACGCCTCTTGAGAGCATTCTATGGAGTTATCTAAAAAACGAAATTTTCTACATTAGATTACAATATAGCTGTATTGGAACAGAGAATTAGGGAAGAAATTGCAAGATTAAAAGAAAATCACTCTGATTTTATTTTTAACTGCCTTAACCGCAAATTGTTACAAAATATTGAGAGGTGCTTGGCCAACCAAGGAGGACCTGTGAATAACTAGAATTTTTGGTTTGTCATTTTTTCTTTCATTTTATAAATGTTCATTTAGTATTTATTGTTCATAATAAAATATTTCTTTATTTAAAATCATATTAATAATTTTTTACATTATCATCAAGACACCGTAGATATAATTTCACCTAAATTAACTAGGGTATTACATGTCGAATTTCAGTTGAGGGAGAGTTTTGAGGTCGAATAGCTCAAAAACTACCGATCTAAGTATAGACATATCACACATTTTTGGAAAGGGAATAATAAGGAGAATCTAAAAAAAATCAAAAATATACAGGACACTTCATTAAAAAAAAACAAAATTTGGTAAGGCACTAGTTTCTGACTCTCCTTGTATATTCAAAATTCTTTTTCTAGGAAGTTCCCTGAAGTTAAAGTGCCCAAAAATCAAATGTGGCATAGATAGAAACTAGCAAAATATTGACATGAATTCAAAATGGGCGAACAAAATGGCGCCCAATCAAATTTTTTTAAAAGACAGTACAAAATTCTTTCTTTTCATCAAGTGCAGGTAGTACCACCCTATTTTGAGTCAATTTATGCTTTTTTGCTTATTGTTATCCGTTCATAAACACTGAGAATGGTAGACCAAAGGCGTGCGGTTGGGTACTTATAAAAATAATTTAAATTTAACGAAATTTTAATTAACATAATATATATAGATAAAATAATTATTATATATTATTATACAACAATTAAATTATAAATGTTCCATTCTTCGTCATCTGAGGAACTGTCATTACCTGTTGACATTATCGAGTTGTCAAGATCCCACATTTTCTCCTCCTGTTTAATCACATGCTGGACTGCTTTTCGGCAGTTCTCTGATGTCACTTCCTTAATGGCCTAATCAAACAGTAGCTAAGCATCTTTCATTTTAAATGTCGTGTTTTGTCTTCCTACAAATTCTATCACTTGCGCCCATATCAGTTCTATAGGATTTAGTTCGCAATGATATGGCGGTAAGCGCAGCACAGTTACATTATATTTTTCTGCTATATCTTTCACGGCATATTTGATAAAACCATCTTTGTGTAAATTTGCTGTGGCTAGTAGTTCTTTCACTAATTTTTGCTTCTCTAATTTTTGCGATCTTTCTCAAGCTGAGTTTGTGCAAACAGCTTGATTTTAGAGTGCAGAGGTTCGATAAGAAGGGATTCTTCGAAACTCAGTTTCCAAGAGGGTGAAACTACCCCTTAAATGTCTATAGTGGACTCGAAACTTGTCAAAATAAAACCGCTTCTTGGTTTAAAGAACGAGCTATATTAACTCCACAAAATAGCACAGCAGATGAAATAAATCTAGTTTTATTGGAAAAAATTACTGCTCTACAATTAACATACAACTCAATAGATGTAGTTATAGACCAAGAAAATGCGGTTAATTTTCCTGCCGCGTTTCTACACTCTCTAAACCCTTTAGGAATCCCTCCTCATGCGTTAGCTTTAAATACTTATTCGAAATTTAAAACCACCAAAATTGTGTAATAAAACTCGGCTACATTACACAACAATATAATAGTCTACTATTATTTCTGGCCCTGGTCTGGGAGAAACAGTTTTTATGCCACGTATCCCTTTAGTTCCGTCAGACTATCCTTTTCATTTTAAACGTGAACAGTTTCCTTTAAAGCTTTGTTTCGTAATGACAATCAACAAAGCTCAAGGACAATCCTTAAGTAGAGCTGGAGTCGACTTGCGCTACGATTGTTTTTCCCATGTCCAACCCTATCTCGCATGCTCTAGAGCAGGGGTGCTCAAACTTGAACTTCTGGCGATCTACCTCAATATTTTTAGACTACTTACGATCGACTCTGAGAGGCTGCAAGTATGTGTGATGCAGGGTTGTCCTACATACACGATACATACACCCTACCTACCTACCTACCTAGGTAGGGTGTACCGTAGCATATATAGATATTAGCTTTCCGCACAATATACATTATTTTAGTCAAGGTTTGGGTTAGATTTAGTTAGGTTCTTCTCTACAATATCAATGAAAAAACTCATAGTTATTCAAAATTGCGAGTTTATTGGTTGTTACAAAACAAAAGAGTTACATATGGTGTTAAGCTTAACTCAGGAGTGACTTTGGATGTTGAAGCGTGGCACTGCATGTCCTCAGCATACTTTTCATAAGATGGTACCTAACCACTGAATGCTAATCGCAAGCGTGATGACATATGATCGTCAGTTAGTCGATTGCGATATTTTGACTTAATTATCTTCATTTCAGAAAATGCAGACTCGCACAAGTAAGTTGACCCAAACATTGCTGTCAGTTGAAGGGCGATTTGGCTTAGATTCGGATATTTATCTTCAGATTTCAGTAGCTAATTCCTCAATGTTTTTACGTGAAAAAGGATAACTCATAAATGATGCTACATTTGCCAATTTACTACAATCATAAAAACGCATTTCGAATTATCCCAAAATATTTGATAATTCAGCCTCATAAGTATCATAATTCAACTGAGGAATCCTTGCTTTCAAAGACGGAAAATGTTTCAGATCTTTTCTTTTTAGTTGATCTATCATAAATTGCAATTTACTTTTGAATGCATTTACTGCGCTAATCATATCAATAACAGTTTTTCATTTACCTTGAAGCTCCAAGTTAATGGTGTTTAAGTGCATTGTGATGTCAGTCAAAAATGCCAAATCAGTCAGCTATTTTTCGTTTTTCAACATCTGAGTGTCATCACCTCTTTCGTCTAGAAAAGCTGTTATTTCGGGCAATAACTCTTGAAACCTTTCTAGGAATTTTCCGCGACTCAACCACCTGACGTCCGTGTGAAGAACTAAATCAGTGTGTTCAGCTGACTCCCTATCTTCCAACTGCAACTTAAAGAGCCGCCGTTGCAAGCTACGTGCACGGATGGAATTCACAATTTTTGTTGCAATGCCCATAATTTCCTCCGTGTTTAAAACTTTTGAACACAAAACTTGTTGATGTATAATGCAATGGATTGAAAAAATGAAGGGAAATCTTCATTAGCTCGACACGAGGCCACAAAACCGTTTTTGTTTCCAGTCATTGCTGGTGTTCCATGCATCGGTTGAAATGCACAATAATTTATATATTGGTAGCTCGTAGTCTTTTACAAAATTGAAGAAAACTTCAGAGGAATGATTGTCAAAAATTCTTCCTTAGCCAACATGTCATTGAATACCATCCGAATAAAAATACACAGCTGGGCAGTGTCTGTCATATCGGTGGATTCGTCGAACTGTAAAGAAAAGTATGTACATTCCATGATATCATCTTTTAGTTTATCTGCCATGTCCTGACTCATGACTTCAATACGACTTGTGACAGTCGGACGAGATAACTGAAGTTCTCTAATAGCAGACATGAATTCTGTTTTATTTATAAAATCTCCAAATAAAGTCTCACCCACTTCAATAAATGATTCCTTCACAACCGATCCATCTTCGAATGGTTTTTTTGTGTTTCGCCAATATATGAGATATTTTAAATGACGCCATCGTAGCAGCTTTTGATTGTTTGGCTGGTCTTGTGAACATGGTTTGTTCTTTTTTCAAACAAGATATCAAATACGTACTTTTCGTTTTCTTAATTCACTCTGTGGCGGAAAATCCTTTTCATAGTTCTTATGAACCGTTTTATGATGCCTCTCTAAATTACCACGCTTAGGTATTGCAACTGACGCACGACAAATAAAACAAATGCACTTATCCTTTCTCATACAAAACAAAAATTCTTCCTCCCATTCGTTATTAAAATGATACGTTTTAGATTTCTTCGCTGCACTCATTTTGTACTATTTAATAATAAACTTTGTATCGACGTAGTATTGCCTTCAAGTTGCAATTCAGAATGACTCCAATTCCTTTAGGCGCAACATTTGTGTCGGCGTGAACGAAAGTCTCGAATGTTCCCGTGAAACGCGCCGCCCGAAATTTCTAGAAAAGCGGCAAGAATAAAAAACGCGGCTTAGTAGCTTGGCTATGTTACAGCCAGAGAATGCAACAACAAACGTGGTTTATAAAGAGGTACTCAAATGAGGCGATTGAAGTACCTCTTTACATCCCTTTCATTATAGTCATATACACGAACGAAGTCGCGGGTACCGGCTAGTATTCTCATAATACTGTTAACAATGTGGCGTTTAAAACACAATTAAGAAATATGTATAATCTGTGTTTTATTTCGTGCCTCCATTAAGTACTAACCTATTATGTATGCATTGAGTAATAAATATAATCTATAGAGTAATAAAACTTCATTAGGTATGCAAAAGGACAGGGATTTAAAAGGATTTTTAGCAGTATTTCTATAAACAAAATTTACCTACGCCTATGGATGACCCCGAAATTCAGCCAAACTGGACGGAATTCCCCATTTTATTACCCTATACATTTCTGAAAGAGATTATAATTAATGACTCTTCCTAATAACGGGAAATATTCATACACATTGATAAAGAGGGAAGTTCCGGGTAAATGAAATTTACCAATTTTTTTCCTGAAAAGAAATTGGCCTTCCTAATCTGTGCCTTGATCCTCTAGATCAAGCATGTCAAATATGCGGCCCAATGAGCATTTTTCTGCTTCCCAAATCAGTTTTGAAAATAGCCAGATAATGCGGCCCACGAACAAGTTGAAAACCGTTTTTGAAAGCGGCGCCGCTGCAACAACGATTGGTATAATAAAATGTACAATTGTACATAGTGCCATCTATGTTTAGGAGGATGAACTACACATACTCAACGTAAAACCTAAAGTCAAACGTTATCTGGCTTGTTCTTCCATAAAATTCTATCGCGCAAAAACACAGATGACGCTATCTGAACATTCTGGAAAGAACTCGAGAAATCACAATCCGTGTATAAGCCGTGTTCGATTAAGTTCAGTCGTTCAGTGTTTAGTCAGTTATGAGTCAGTTGCGATAGAGTTTTGAGTTGAGTTGCGCACTTATTATTACAACACTTAACAGTACTTATCATAATTTATTTCGAATACAGTTTTTAACATGTCACTATGATATTCATAAAAACTATGTTTTACAAGTATACAGGCATGGTCAGAAACGAAGAGTTAAATAAGTTAAAATCACGCTTGAAAGATCAGCAGCTTATATTTACACGTCCAAAGCAAGAAAATGAATCTGAAAGAGTTACTGAGTTGGCTGCCAATATAAATGATCAGATAAAAACAAAATCAGACTCTTTCATTGCATTTTCTATTGCCTGTGATGAAAGTACGGATGTGTGTGGTTTAACGCAACTCGCTGTTTTTCTTCGTGCGGTTGATACATATATCAGTGTGTATGAAGAATTACTGGAATTAGTTCCATTGCATGATACAACAACTGGCAAGGATATTTTCAATGCTGTTTATAGACAAAATGGTATTCAACCGGTTTTGGAAACTCAAGAAATACGCGTTTTCATGGAAACAAAAAGAGAAGATGTCAGCTTATTATGCGATGTACCTTTTTACAAGATCTTTCATTTATGGTAGATATCACACAACACTTGTCGGACTTAAATACAAAATTGCAAGGACCACGTCAAGTTATTAGAGATATGCATGATCAAGTTAAAGCTTTCAAGTGTCCCATTATCATACAAAATATATTCAGAGAAAATGAGAAGCCTTCTGGCAGAATTTGAGAAGTGTTTTCAGGATTTTAAGACTCAAGAAAACATTTTTTCTCTATTTACTGGTCTTTTCACTATCGATATTGATAAAATTCCCCCTCACTTGCAAATGGAAGTAATTAAGATTCAGTGTCGAATTTTATAAGTACTTGCCTGTTCAATACCAAGAAATGAGAAAATTTTCCTGTAAGATCCTGTCAATGTTTGGAAGTACCTATAAGTGTGAACAACTATTTTCTTTGATGAAAGTAAACAAATCTCCCACAAGATCGCGATTGACGGACGCACCCTTGGACGCAGTTTTAAAAATTTTATTAATTTAATAAACAGACTTGTCCTATAATAGTACTTTTTCTCAAGATTTTCAGTACTTTGTCTTCTTTAAGATAAGGTTTTGCGGCCCATCTAGTCGATGGTCTTCATGCTTTTGGCCCACCAGTGACTTTGAGTTTGACATGGTTGCTCTAGATACTGGCCCATGTAACCATTTTTGTAGTATATCTGGCAAACGATCTTTTATAGTCATATGATATAAACTTAAAGAAACACATGTTACATTATTTAACAATGTTATTCTCAATAGAGAAAGTGTAATGCTAAAAAGATTTAATTCCGATTACATTTTTTAACGATTAAATCAATTAAAATTATGCAACAGAAAAACTTAGTATTCTTGAATGTTATTTTAATTATTATTTATTGCCAGATAACAAATCTATTTATACTTGCAATTTTCATATTAATAGGCTAGTAAACGATATATTCATTATTCAGTTGCACAAGATAGATAAATAATTGTCCGCGTAATTTTTTTTAATGCTGTATGCTTTGTTATTAGCATAAAGCATAATGTGGTGGAAAAAAAACCTGACATGTTTGACAAATTTTAACCAACGATACTATTTAGATACTCTAAATATGCATTTTTAGAAAATATGCTGGGTGTTTTTTCATTATCAGGTAAACTAAAAATTAAAGAGCTGAACAGGGCTTTGCTGGAATTAAAACTAGCTTAAGCTAGTGAATGAATGGTAGACAAGGGGAGCGCCCCCCCCCTAATTCTTTATTATGTTGACAAAATCTTATTTTATGTTGGAATTATTTAAATTTCAATAAATTGTTAAAAAATAGATTAAAACTTTTTTTTTCAAAGCCGAAGGGTCTAGACTTAGAAAACAAAATATATGAATAAGGTTTTTTACTTCCCCCGTAAAAGGGAAGTATTCTATTCGTGAAAACGGGAAAGATCAGTTTTCAGGTGCCGAAAAACATGTCTATCTGTCTGTCTGTTCAGGGCATAGCTAAAAAACTACTTACCCGATTGATTTCAAATTTTGGTCAAAAATTAAGGGTCATATGGGGATGACCTGAAACAAAATGGCGGACTAGTGAAATGTGAAAAAAAATATTATTGAAAAACTCCTTATCCAATTTATCTCAAATTTTGCACAAAAATTAAATATTATATTGAAATCAGCTGGTAACATTTTGGTATGAACCCAAGATCGCGGAACAAAATGGCGGCTTAATAAAATGTTTAAAAATTGAGCCTGAAAAAAAATACTTAATAGATTAGTTTCAAATTGTGTGCCATAACTAATTGTGGTATAGAAGTCAGCTAGTAAAATTCTCTCAGGTTTTAAATATCTTCACGTTTTATTGTCCCTAGATCCCAAAAAATATGTTTTATCTATCAACTCCGTCGCTCCCTCTGTCGGTCTGTCTGTCTGTCAGTTTGCGGCATAGATTAAAAGCTACTTAACAGATTGATATCAAATTTTAGTCAAAAATTAAGGGTCATATCGTCGCTTTTCTGACAAATAGGCGTAAACGCCAAAAACTAGGAGAGCTATTTAAACGAAAAGTACCATATGTACTATTTAAATTTTCAATATATTTAAAATTTAATGTGGTAATAGTTTATTGACGTAGGTAAATACATGTAGTTTTAGTGCATAGGAGTGGGATTCAGAAAATCTCAGCGAAACTTAGCAGAAACGGACTTAGATGGACATACGTCGGTTTGTCAGTTTAAGTTAACTTATTACCTCAGTTACGCCCACTAATATAATAACTATAGAATAATTTCTAATATAACAAGAAGTTCAAACCTGGTATTACATTTTTTGATCAAGCAAAAAATCAAACTTAAGTACTTTGGTAAAAAATACAACAAAACATCTTATTCTAATTAAAACAAATAGAAAACTTTCATTTTTACAAGAGAAAAACTAAGAATACCGGGAAAAAAAACAGAAACAGGTTCGTTTTACTTATATAGAAGGTCCTTAAAGAATTACTGCAAAGTTTCAACTCGGACAACTGGTATACGTCCAGTACATAAATCATTGAGATCTTTGTATTTAATTGCTGCAAGTTGTATGAGACCGATATTTACTTTCGGTACAGGTTGTTTCAGCACATCATGGGGTTGTCTCTTTAATGAAACTTTCTGATAATCGGCATCAAGATGACTTCTTTTAATACTTAGTATATTGATATTATCCTTGTTCACCGTCACCTCCTTTATTTTAGTCCAGTCTCTTCCCCAGAATCCGTTATTTTTGTTACGCGAAGGCGGCTTTTTTCAGCACACGATTTGTAATTAAAAAAATCATCTTTATTAATTTCAAAAACGACATAGGGCAGATTTCTTCTAGCAAGTCTTAAAATGGGCGGTAACTGGACGGGTATAAAAATGTCTAGTGCTGCAGACATTGCTTCACTTTGTCCATGATTCGTTTCGAAGAAGGATAGTATCTGTTGTATGTTTCTTGAATTCAATATGAATTGAAGCAACATGGTCAAGACGATTGTGTTCTTGTTCTGGCCGCCACAGCCATCTGCAAACAGCATAACTTGTCAAAGACAGCAGCAGCTAGTTGAGTGTTGTTTTTTGACATTTAGTTTGCCTCCTCCTTCCTTTTTCGAACAGCGTTTTTCTCGGCTACATGTGCGGAAAATAGGTCTTAAAGCTCTAACTTTTTGGCTGCATCACCTTCCCTGTATGTCAAGAAGAGACTACCTTGGTCCTTCTTCGAATGGTGGAAGGACAGATTCAACGACTTGATTACTATCTGATAAGTATGGTAACTGAAATTTAGCTGCTCCTTGTTGTACAAGTAAAACATCTTCTTTATATCTAGGTCGGGATGTAAATATTCTTTGCTCGTCGATTTCCTGCAAAAATGGCACTCCATCTTTGGGAATTTTTCTATATGAGCTAGAACTTTTGCTCCGACACCTTCGTCATTTTGTTTTAAATTTTCATAACGGCCTCCACGTGTGTCTGGCAAAACTATACCTTCTCGAGTTCTCTTGCTTAAAGCCGTTCGCATTGCTTTTTCTGAAACTGTCAATGTGTTCAAAAACATAATCTTACATACCGGTAATGATCCGTTTCCTCTCGGTAGCAATAGACCTCGTTCTTCTGGTGTTTCCTCCGGGTGTCCTTCGCCTTTTAACAGCCTTTATAGTTATACAGCGTACAATGAATTCACTTTGTAATTGAAGGTGTTTTGTCCCCTAGAAAGCCTGAAATATTTTATTACATTCTTTCTCTGTAACTAAGTTGCAGCTCATAACCTTGCATCTTTGGAAATTACATCGCGGCTTCATAATTTTTCCTGGTATATGCTTTTTTAATACAGGGCTCGCGTATGACTTTCCTTCTGCTCGTAGGGCCTTGGCAATTTTCTTTTGATTTAATCTTTTAACCCTTTGTAAAGGCGCTTCCCTCTTCTCACCATCTACAGCGTATTTTTGAGAAAGAGGTGGGTATACCTCTTTGTCCATCTTCTTAAACTTTAATATGGCATCTTGCTCATCACTAGACTCATCAGATATTTCATAATGACGCATACAGTTGTCATTATCATTAAAATGCTTCCAACAAAGCAGGGCTTCACACCGCTCACAAGCCGGCCAGATTTCTATTTTGCAATTGCATAACCCGCAAATGGATCTTCTTCACTTTCACTGCTAAGATAATTTTGAGTTTGATCGTCGGTATCAGTATTGAGTTTAATAGATATCATCAAACGCCCAGAGAGATGAAGGCCTATAGTTAGTAGATAACTCTCCGAAGTATACAATAAGTACCTTGTCATTCCCATAGCTCTGCACATTCTTCTCTCTGCACCATTTTTGGAACCTATTGAAAATATACTCATATTTTGGCCTGGATTTTTTGGGAAGCAACCCGTCAATTGCCCTAGATGCTTTCTGCTCAATATCCGAAGGAATGCTTCTTTCTGAATCACTTATTTTGACTAAAGAAATTAAAACTGTCAATAAGATGTTACTTAAATTGACATTGTCCGGGGTAACGCAGAGTGGCAGGGTTAAAGTGCAAACAGGTAACAGCTAATAGAAAGGTGTTTTATGCTTGTTTTCTAATGAAAATATGTGTGTATTTTAACAGTCGTGCGTCAGACGTAGGTTAAATGTTAGACAATACATGTGAGTTAACCTCATTAAGATACTTTTGTAGTTACAACCTCTACACGCGTATCCTAATGATGCTGTTAACTCACTTGTTTCGTAAATGTCTATTCCGTTGCATTCTGGCAAAGTTCTTATCTAGTAAAAAAAATATACTTTTATTACATTATTTTTTGCTCAAACTTTTTTAGCTCTGCCTGTAACTTACATAATTTATTTTACATAACTTTTACATTTTACTTAACATAAAAAGGCAAAGAAACGAGCTATCCAAATCTTACCGAAAATATACGAAGCATCTGTTTACATAAACGAAAAAAAAATCGTTTGACATTCAAGAGGTGTTCAGCTAAGTCGAGACAAATGCTATCTATACATATATTCAAAGCCGGCGTATTTTCACGCAAACCAATTGAATTAATTCCAGCATGGCCTTGAAGAAAACAATGGAATATCCGAGACGCGCGTGCATTCCAAGAATGCAAGTGAAGATGCCAAATTTGCAACTAATACAGAGTGATGCGCCCGACAACGTCGCTCATTACCATGGAAATATGGCTCGGCGGTTTTCGGGATTCGACCGATCTCGCGATGTGACTTGAATCGGAATTGCCGAAAAAGTTGGAACAATGCGTAGTATCGGAGTCGAATCTTTGAAATATTTTAATGAAGCGACGTCCGCGGTCGATTGTTTGTTTGTTTATGGAAGAGACTGTATTAAAATGTATTATTCTTTGGAATCGTAATATCATAACATATTGTGCAGCGGCGTACATACGATATAGGCAAAAAAGCAGAGACGTGCCTTAGACTATAAAATTTAATCTACGCCGATGTTTACATGCAGAGCTGAAAGAGTTACTAAAAAAATGTATCTAGAAACAGAATATGTTACCTTTTTAAAAGTATCTTATTTCGGTAAACTTTGCATATAGTCTGTTTCAGAAATGTATTGAGTAATAAAATGTTTATTATATTATAATTTAATTGTTGTATATATAGCAATAATTATATATATATATATATATATATATATATATATATATATATATATATATATATATATACAGGGTGATCCACGTTGAGTGTCCTATTAAAAGTTCTGGAGAACTATAAAAGGGATTTTTTTCAAAATCGGCATACGGACATAATAGGTAATAATCTATATTTTAAAAATATTTTCGCAAGTGCAGCGTTGCCACATCTCTCCGAAACCAATAGCAACATTGAAATTTCAAATAGAACACCCCATATTTTATTGCAGTTTCTGATTCTACGCACGATTTTAATTAACTTTTGTTAACATCTTCCTATACTTATCTCCTACCATTTTCTCTAAAAAAATTAATTTATGATTTTTTTTTAGAAAATCACCACGTTAATAAAATTCCATATTTACCTGCGTAAGCGAGATAATTACTAGATTTTTTTTTCTGGGTTAGAGAATGCATATATTTAAAATAATTATATGTTAGAATAGGGATATATCATACAGGGTGTCGTATAAAAAGGGCATTTTTATCGAAATTTAGTAATGATGAAAAACTCATTTATTTTAAATACAACACCCTGTGTTTTATGGTATCTTCGAATAAACCAATACCTTACCTACAATATTTCCATATATGTTCCTATACCCATCTCCCACCATTTTTTAGATATGAGCCAACTTTGAATATTTTCCTGTTTTCAAAGACTACCATAACAAAACCACCCGCTTAACGAATAACTTAGCTTGGTAGGCCATGGAAGGTTTCGTTTACTTCTTCTTGACGTCTTTTCGACATTAACAGATAGTTTTCAATTGTTGCTCTGTAAAAATGGAAAACGCAATTGAATATTCCAATATTCCAATATGGTCCTTGGACTCTGATTATACACATTAATACTGACATCCTCTCTTTTGATACAATTATTTCGTACGTGTACACAGCATTTTAGGCTTTCTATTTATTTTGCCTTCATATTTCAGATATGAAGCAAATTTTAAAAATCACTGCAAAATTATAAAACATAGATCATACACAAAACTACAAACTGATAATGAAGGCAATGAAGTAAATGTACTTGGATATTTAACGTTTACCCTCAAGCATCAATTAGAAGTGCTGAAATAGATCTAGGACTTTCATATTCAACAATTCAACGTATTCTAAGCAAACATAACATTTAACCATTTAAATTTATCACCCAGCAAGGCCTTTTACCAGAAGATTTTCAGAGACGTACTGAATTTTGCGAAATAGGTCTAACTAAAATTGAGGAAGACCCACTATTTTTGAAAAAAGTTATCTGGACTGACGAGTCGAAATTTACGAGAGAAGGAATATTTAATAGACGAAATAGTCATTTTTGGGCGGCTGAAAACCCAAAATTGATTAAAGAACGAAGATTTCAGTTTCAATTCGGGTTTAATGTTTTTTGCTTACTGATGGACAATAAATTTGCTTATTGTATCTACGATGAAAATTTAACTTCGAATAAATATCTGGATATTTTAAGAACTACAGTTAATGAGTTTTTGGATGAGTTACCACTACAATTATTGATTTCTTGCTGCACATTGCAGCAATGAAGTGAGTCAAGAATTATATGGAATGTTCGAAGATAGGTGGTTCAGACGTTTGGGACCATGGGATTGGCCACCTCGGTCTCCGGACCTAACTCCCCTAGATTCTTACCTTGATGGAACCATCAAAGAGCGAGTGTATGTAGGAAATCCAATACAAAATCTCCAGGATCTGGAAAATCGAGTACGTCGAGCTTTTGACGAATTAAATCCTGAAGAAATACGAAGAGCAACAACAAGAAACCAATTAACATGTTTGCACGAATGCCTTAATGCGAATGGTGGCTATTTTAAGCAATTTAACAATTAGTTATCTTTCTTTTGCTAAAAATTAACGATTATGTTGTTTAATTATCACTTATGATATCTAACACCTTTAGGTTACAAATTGTATTTAAAAAAATACATTTTGGATTATTCACCGTATTCAAAACTGTCTGTTTATTTCAAATATTTATCAGTACGAGGTAAAAATGGCCTTTTTATATGACACCCTGTATGATATATCGCTATTCTAACATATAGTTATTTTAAATATATGCACTCTCTAACCCAGAAAAAAAATCGAGTAATTATCTCGCTTACGCAGGTAAATATGGAATTTTATTAACGTGGTGATTTTCTAAAAAAAAATCATAAATTAATTTTTTTAGAGAAAATGTAGAAAAAGTATAGGAAGATGTTAACAAAAGTTACTTAAAATCGTGCGTAGAATCAGAAACTGCAATAAAATATAGGGTGTTCTATTTGAAATTTCAATGTTGCTATTGGTTTCGGAGAGATGTGGCAACGCTTCACTTGTGAAAATATTTTTAAAATATAGATTATTACCTATTGTGTCCGTATGCCGAATTTGAAAAAAATCCTTTTTATAGTTCTCCGGAACTTTTAATAGGACACTCAAAGTGAATCACCCTGTATATATATATATATATATATATATATATATATATATATATACTCAAGAAAAAACTAATATTAGGTACATGATTTTATTATAATAGGTGTTCGAAATGACAACCATTTTGTTCAGAAGCATTGTCGTTGTTTTTTCTACATCCTCCGAGAATTACCATGTCAACTGGGTAAAAAAATACGGTATTTTGGTTAGATTATGTAGTTAATTATTTTTTCCTGATTTTTTTTGGGAGCTCTGCGGCACTGCAGCGATGATTCACCAGCCGCCACTATTGCAGTTATCATGACAACGAATGACTTGACATGTTATGATATTGCCAGTAATTTTCTTAAATTATCTTCGAGTTTAAAGTCTTTAGTTTAAGCGTCTTGTTAAAATAAATGTTCATTGTGTTCGTTTATTATTTAGCTGTGTTATTTCTGTTCGTATTTAATAATCTTAGTTGAGATTTTAGCTACTTATCCTTAAAATGAATGAATTTGACTGCCAAGTTGACATGTTATTAGTTCTCGGAGAATGTAGAAAAACCTATCGCAATGCTTCTGAACTTTGGGCGGTAAGATTTCCCCACTTACCACCAAAATCTCACATGGCGTTCAAACGATTAGAGACTAGGAGTTGCCGGACCGGTCAACTCTCATCCAGAAAACGCAGCAGGAGGAAAACCAAAACGAACGACGACATGGCGGTAGGAGTTTTGGGAACAGTAGCTCTCAACCCTCATATTGGTTCCCGAGAACTATCCAAAGACGTCGGGATGTGGAAAACATCCGTTCTCAGGATTTTGCACAATTTTAAATTTCATCCTTACCATATTACCTTACATCAAGAATTGTATGGACAGGACTTCGAGAGGCGGGTTAAATTTTATCGGTGGTTTCGACTATGGATCAATGAAAACAACTCACTGGAAAACATAATATTTTCTGACGAAGCAACATTCACTAACCATGGTTAAGTCAATCGTCACAATATGCATTATTGGGCTGAAGAAAATCCACACTGGATGCGAACAGTCGCTAATCGAACACAATGTTGTTATTGGACCTCATTTTTTCGATGGTAATCTTAATGCGATACTGTGATTTCCTTCGAAAACTTGACTTGCAAAGATTGATGCCAAATATTCCAGAGCAACCACGTGAAGCAATTTGGTTCCAACAAGACGGCGCACCACCACATTACTGTCGAGAAGCACGTGCTATATTGAATGACACCCTAACAGATGGATTTGACCTGGGGACCAGTAAATTGGCCTGCAGGATCGCCAGACTTAACCCCCTTTGATTTTTTCTTGTGGGGTTTTGTCAAAGAAAAAGTCATGGTGACTACTCCAAGTACAGCCAAAGACATGAGAGAAACGTTTGCAGTTCGTGAAATCATCCCAGATATGTTATTCAGAGGGAGGAATTCTTTTCGAAAGAGAGTTGATAAATGTTTAGAACAAAATGGCCGTCATTTTGAACATCTGATAAAATGAAATCATGTACCTAATATCAGTTTTTTTGATTTTCTTTTTAATTTTGTTGAATTTAGCGTAGTGACATTGACATTAAATTATTCATTGATTATAACGTAGTTTTTTCTGGAGATTACGAATCTGGAAAAAAAACTGCACCTTTCCATTTAACATTTAAAAGTTACCCCCCACCCCTAAACAGTGGAAAGGGTTAAAAGATTACTTACTCCGTCAAAAAATGTCCCCCAACGACCCATTGCATCCCTAGAAATTTCATTTATTTTCAATCAGCCGTTTTCTCAATATCGCTTTGTAACACTTTAAAAGGACCACCCTGTATATATATATATATATATATATATATATATATATATATATATATATATATATTGGTGGGTCACCCTGTAGTTCTTTTACATACCTAATAATGTTTTATTACTCTATATATTTCTGAAACCGCTATCTCCTAAATGGCAAGAGATACGATGTTGGTTAAAGTTGAGAAAAAGTGGCCTTTATGGAGGACGTTAATAATCCGTTTACAGATTTTTAATTTATTTCTTTGTTCCTGAAATACCGGGGATTTCGCAAAAACACAAAATTATTTTTTTAAATATCTCAAAAAGCTTGTACTTTAGAAAAATGTTTTATACAACACTTACTTACTTTAATGTTCTCTACAAAATGGCGCCCTCAGATTTTCAATCCGACGTCAATGTGAAACATAATGTCGGGGTAATTAAAAAACCGGACCAAAAGTTCACGTGTTTAGTTTCCCGAAAGACAGTGATTTGCAAAAAAAAATGGCTACGAGCAATTCCGCGGGATGATTTAGTGCCCAATAAAAACACTAAAGCGTGTGAGCTACATTTTTCTAAAGGTAGTATAATTTGGGATAGTTCAGAACAGGATCCGAGAACAGGTAAAATTATTTCAGTACATTTAAAAAAACACCGATTAAAAGAAAATTCTGTACCAACGGTTTTCCCAAATTGCCCCAATTATTTGTCAAAAAACGTTCTTGACAGCAAAAGTAGGGATGAAAAAAATAAGAATCTTGATGAACTATATCTTTTTGCAAGCCATAGAGCAAAGTAAAAAAGAGTTTAATTTACATAGAGAGGCTACATGTTTTCAAAGTTTTGAAGAGTTTTTAAAAGTATTTGTAAATTTTAATTGAAGGAAAGGGTGGTTTACGGTAAAGTATACAGATAAAATAACTTTATTTAAACTTGAATATACTCCTGGTCCCCTAATAACTTGGGCAATTATTATAAATAGCGATTTAAAATTAGAAACATTTTTATATGGTCGATCTGTTTGTGTTTCAATAACAAATTTAAAAGCACCATTTTTATCTAGCAGTTTGGATGAAATAGAAAGTTTAATAATAATACCTATAAATCTTGATAATGACATTCCTGGTCCTAGTGAAACTCGTGATTTACACCATACCGAGTCAAGTACACAGTACTAGTGAAACTCCCACAGAAACTCCCAATTCAGATAAAGTTAAGTCTGACAATGACAATATAAAAAAAAATTTTAATTTGTGGCTGATATTCTTTTAAACCTAAAAGGTTCTGACGAACTCACTCAAAATCTAAAATTTCTCTCAGAATAGTTAACTTTGTTAAGTACTTCAAAAGAAGGTATCGATATTCACCAAGCACCATTGTATTATGTTCAATTTTGTTTACAATAAGCCCTTTTTGCTATAAATATTTGCGAAGTCATGCTCCTGTTATCTTAACCTCTCTCCTGTTATCCTAACACAGTAAAATCATATCGATGAAAGAAATTTTTTTTATCCTATGCTCGTAACATTTTTCAATATTTAACAGATAAAGAAACATATGTTACATTACTTTTTGATGAAATTCACATCGAACCCTGTTTGGATTACAAGGCAGGCAATACCGTAGGAACATCAGTAAAAATAATAAAGATACCTTAGCATCATCTGCAGTAGCATTTATGATCACTAGTCCTTGCTCAAGCCTTACAGAAGTCATTCATATATCCCCTGTAGCTAAACTTAATTCAGAAATATTATATAGTTTTATCTAGACCATTATAGAAAATTTTGAAGAAATTGGGTACATAGTATTTTGTACAGTTAGTGACAATAATGCAGTAAATAGTAAAGCAATGAGTAATTTTTCACTCCTTAATCAACTCAGTATAGTATTCCCACATCATATTGACCCAGTAAGAACCTTATTTTACCTTTTTGACACTGTTCATTTACTGTTATGTATATTTAACAACTGGCTTAATTCAAAACCTGATCAAATATTTTCTTATCCCGATTTTGAGACAGGCCAAAAAAAATGTGCTTCCTTTCCTGTGATCAAAAACCTATACGAACTAGAACAAGACAAACTATTGAAGCATGGTTATTCGCTTAATTTAAAGGCTCTATTTCCATCATCTCTTGAAACACAAAATGTAAAATTAGCTCTTAAAATCTTTAATCTCTTTATTATAGAGGTTCTCAAAGGTTTTGTTAAAAATTTGTCACATTCACAAGATACTGGAGACTTTATTAGTATTATATCGACATGGTGGAAAATTGTGAACGTAAAAACTCCCCTTAAGGGAAAACATTTGTTAGATAAATATCAGGAACCTTTTACCAAACAAATACTAACAGCCCCCCATGATGATCCTAAATTTTGTTTTTTGCTAAAAATTCAAAATTGGCTAGATACTTGGAGTCCAACTAATTTTACAAATACGCTGACTCGACAAACCCACACCATTCATGGGATTCTTGAAGTTATTGAATACTGTTTAACTGAGCTTAATATGAATTATGTATTACTGGGCAAATTTCAAACAGACCCATTGGAAGGGCGTTTTGGAAAATATAGGCAATTAGCTGGTGGTCATTATCATATATCAGTTCGACAGCTATATGAATAAAAAAAAAGACTTAGAATTCAGTCTATGTTATCTCTAAAATCTAGACATTATGGGGACATTAATATAAATCAGTTCTTCGAACCTCCTGAATGTGAAACACAGTCATTAGATACCAATTTAAATTATGAACATGTTAATAATTTATTATCTAAAATCATAGTTACACAGTCTGATACCAAAGCTAAACAATCAGAACTCCCAGTAATAACCTATTTAAGCGGATATTGCTGCTATATTGTTTAAAAAAAAAATAGTTGTACTTTTTGCAAAGAAAACTCTCAATGAACTTTGTATTGTACCGTATATATATCCTTATATCCTCGAAAACAGGTAGTAGATGTAGTTTCAACAATATATATTATATTTAAAAAGCTAATTGATGAATTTCAAGATGCATTTTTGGATATTTACAACAAAAAATCTTTTCTTTGTGAGTTGTTTTTAAGTTATTTTAATGAAAATACACTTTTAACTCCTATTGAAAGTTGTAAGAGCCACCTGAAAATTAATGTTTCAAAAATCTTTTTTGGTAGCATTTCGAATACATTTCTTAATAATTATTACTCTAAACATTATCATAATTTATTAAATAAAAACAAAAAAAGGAAACAACAGACTTTTAATAAATAGGTAGTTATGAAATTAAAACCTAGCACAAGTTTCGCATTTTTGTATTACTAGGAAGTATCATCAATTCAATCAATATAATATTTATTATAATACAAAAACGAGGTATTTACAACACATACTTAAAAGTAATTCACACTGAACTTTTATTTAAACTGCATTACATTGAATTTCTCGAATTTGATCGGAATATAAGAGAAAAAATTAAATCAATCATACACAAAAAATTCCTTGTACAAAACAAGAAACTTTGTTCTCTAATATCTAATAATTATAAAAATAATAACATAAGCCCAAATTCAGCACAGATTTCAAATCACGAATTTTTTGATAGATTTTCTAATCTATCGAGCGTCGAATTTTCAGATACTGAAATTAAATTATTAGAAAAAGGATTTAAATACAATATTCGTGAACCAACTTCAACTAAAAACTTAGAATTATTAGGTGCTGAAACTGAATTAACCCTTCGAGACATCCCTGCAAATATGCCTCTAAAATTTTAAAGTTCAAAACTCCTTAAAAAATAATTTCTTAAAGATTCCAAATCAAATTCAGAAATTCAATGCATAGAAGAAATTAAAAATAAATCTAATAATGTTATCTTTACGAAAGCTGATAAAGGCAATACTGTAGTTGCTATTAATAAGTTAGAATATATTAACAAAACATTAGATTTTCTTATCCCAGATAAATATCATATTTTAAAACATAATTTTACAGATATTTTTCAACTAAGAATCAAAAATTGTATCAAAAACTGTAAGAGTTTGTTTAATGACAGAGACATCAGTAAATATACCATTATGAACCCTAAACCACCAAAATAATATTCTTTAATTAAACTACATAAACCGGGATTCCCTATTAGACCAGTAGTTTCTTTCTTTTCAGCTCCATCTTACAAATTATCTAAGAAACTTATAGACATCATTCAAACATATACGAAGTTCTCAGCAAAATATCAAATTAAAAACTCTCTAGATTTAGTTAATAAAATCAAAGATATACAGTTACCAAATAATGCTAAACTAATTTCGTTTGATGTCACTAATCTATTCCCTAGTGTTCCTGCTAAAGATACCATTAAACTTGCTGAAGGTCTTTTAAACAAAAATTCAGTTAATGTTGTTAAAAACAAGATATATTGCACCTACTTACCGAATGTTTAGAACAAAACTATTTCGAATTTAATAATAAACTTTATACCAGCAAAGAATGTTTAATTATGGGAAACCCATTAAGCCCCTTGCTGGCAGAGATATTTTTGGATACCTTGGAAAACAAGATTAACAAGCACCCCCTTTTCAAACATTTTATATACTGGCATAGATATGTTGATGATATTTTAACATGTTTTACGGGAACTGAAGGTCAATTAAATATTTTTCTTGATTATATCAATAGCCTTCATCCTAATATAAAATTCACAATTCATTGAGCTAGAAGCAAATAACAGCATAAACTTTTTAGATTTAACTATTAAAAAAATAAACAATAAACTTGATTTTTCGGTATATCATAAACCAATTTCGGTAAAAGAATAGAGGAGCATTATAAATGTTTTATTAAAGGGAAAACCGAATCTAATTATTCAAACCATTTAATTGAGAGCGCTCATACTTTTAATAAAAATTTTAAAATTTTACACCTAGAAAATAACGGTCATAAATTGAATATACTAGAGTCTCTAGAAATAAATAAACTTAAACATTCAAATTGCTTGCTAAACGATCAGGTAGATCTCAATAATTCACCCTTGTTAAATATGTTCTAATAATTTTAGGTAATTTCTTTTTATTTTATTGCTAGTATCTAAAAATTCCCAGACCTTTTTTAAGGCATTAAAATTTCCAAATGGTTGTATTATACTTAGTTATATAAATATCACCTTAACTTGTAAGCTTATGCATTCCAGATGTAACGTCCGAAGAAGCTACTGTGTAGTGAAACATGTCACGTTGTTAAATTAAATATAGTGGAAGTGTTTGTAGAAAATAGTGTTTGTTTTTTACATTTTACATCATATTAACATAATATTTTTCAGAATTTAGCAAATAACAACCTATTATATTCTTGATCATATAGACTCACCACAGCACATGCATATACCACTTACCCAAGCTTGAAACCATACCCGATTTTGACGTTAACGAAAGTTATAATAATAAGCTATTGTATTTTTGATCGTAAGGACTCGTCACAGGCATATATTACTTACCCAAACTTGAAACCGTACCCGATTTTGACAATATAAAATAATAACCTATTATATTCTTGATCATATGGACTCACCATAGGCCTATACTACTTAACTGGACTTGAAACATTACCCGATTTTGACAAATAACTCGGCTTTGACAATTTACTAATTGGCTAAAATAGGACAATTAGTAAGCAAAAATCATACCGACATCTGTTTGAAATTTTGCGATAGATCCGGGTAAGAACACGGAGGGGTTTAGTGGGTAGGGGCTTTACCGGGTTTTTGTGAGTAGGGGCTTTACCGAGTCACACACTGTTCTGGAGTGCCTTGTGCATAATAGTTCGTGCGTAAATGTATTCCTCGTCGTGTAACAAAAAAAAACGAGTAATCGCTTAAGAGTCACCTTTGGCATTTTAATTCTATAGCGAAACCGAATACATTTTACAGATTCGAAAACTCATAAAATAAACCTTATAAATTGATGTTTATGTGCTCAAATTAAAAAAATGCTCATTGAAATATGTCCCTGTAAATAACCCGTACCTTCTAATGAACGAATTGAAATAACATCGGCCTAAATTTGATGACCTCACGCGTAAGCGCGTAGGCCTCGTTGTTTAGTAGATATTGGCTGGACCTGAAAGGGTCCTTTCCTTTCTAAAAAGGAATGGCCTGCTGGCCTGACATGTCTACTACACAATGGGCCCCAGTAAGCTTAAGTGCTGCCCTTGTCGGGCTCCCCATCTATGTCTAATGCTTACAATAGTAAAAACGTATGTTCATGCATATTTTTTACGTCATAGGCTCCCTGTTCCTTTTTTTTAGTAAAATGCGTAGTCAAATAAAAAAATTTGAAAAAAAAATTTTTTTTGTGGAGATGGAATTTTTTAATTTATAAAACGGGCGTGTCTTTTACATACTTATCTCAAGTTACTTATGTAAAGCGTCCGCACAAGTATTCTTTGTCTCTACCCAACGTCAAACTTCCTAAAATATTTTACACAAGTCATTGCACCATGATTTGCTGCTCTTGGCTCATGGGCTGTTAATAATATTTATACATAATTTGAAACAATTGATGATCTAATGATAAATACCAACCGCCCATTTTAACTCCAGTATGCCAAAATTATTATTCCTCACTTTCGCCCTACTTCTCTTTATACTCTAATACAGTGCTGCTCAAACGGTCGATCGCGAGTGCTTTTTGAGTAGATCTCGAGCAGAAAAAAATTTCTAATAAGTAGGTACTTAACTAAACTACAAAAATTTATTACGTAATAAAATAACACTCTGCTAGCGGCAAAAGGCGGCTTTATCAAAGGAACGCGCGAAATTCCGGGCGGCGCGCGCAGGAAATGGAGTCATTCTGAATTGCAACTTGAAAGCAATACTACGTCGATACAAAGTTTATTATTAAATAGTACAAAATGAGTGTAGCGAAGAAATCTTATCATTTTAATAACGATTGGGAGGAAGAATTTTTGTTTTGTATGGTGAAGGATAAGTGCATTTGTCTTATTTGTCGTGCGTAAGTCGCAATACCTAAGCGTGGAACTTAGAAAGGCATCATAAAACGGTTCATAAAAACTATGAAAAGGATTTTCGGCCACACAGTGAATTAAGAAAACGAAAAATACGTGATTTGATATCTTGTTTGAAAAAAGAACAAACCATGTTCACAAGACCAGCCAAACAATCAAAAGCTACTACGATCGCGTCATTTAAAATATCTCATATATTTGCGAAACACAAGAAACCATTCGAAGATGGATCGGTTGTGAAGGAAGCATTTATTGAAGCGGGTGAGACTTTATTTGGAGATTTTAAAAATAAAACAGAAATCATGTCTGCTATTAGAGAACTTCAGTTATCTCGTCCGACTGTCACAAGGCGTATTGAAGTCATGAGTCAGGACATGGCAGATAAACTAAAAAATGATATCATGGAATGTACATACTTTTCTTTACAGTTCGATCTGTAAATAAATCGAATCTACCGATATGACAGACACTGCCCAGCTATGTATTTTTATTCGGATGGTATTCAATGACATGTTGGCTAAATAATTTTTGACATTCATCATCCTCTGAAGGGGAAGACCCGTGGCGAAGATATATATGACGTGTTCTTCAATTTTGTAAAAAACTACAAGCTACCAATATATAAATTTGTGTGCATTATAACCGATGGAGCATCAGCAATGACTGGAAACAAAAACGGTTTTGTGGCATTGTGTCGAGCTAATGAAGATTTCCCTTCATTTTTTTCAATCCATTGCATTATACATTAACAAGTTTTGTGTTCAAAAGTTTTAAACACGGAGGAAATTATGGACATTGCAACAAAAATTGTGAATTCCATCCGTGCACGTAGCTTGCAACGGCGGCTCTTTAAGTTGCAGTTGGAAGATAGGGAGTCAGCTGAACACACTGATTTAGTTCTTCACACGGACGTCAGGTGGTTGAGTCGCGGAAAATTCCTAGAAAGGTTTCAAGAATTATTGCCCGAAATAACAGCTTTTCTAGACGAAAGAGGACACTCAAATGTTGAGAAACGGAAAATGGCTGACTGATTTGGCATTTTTGACTGACATCACAATGCACTTAAACACCATTAACTTCGAGCTTCAAGGTAAAGGAAAAACTGTTATTGAGATGATTAGCGAAGTAAACGGATTCAAAAGTGAATTGCAACTTATGATAGATCAACTGAAGAGAAAGGATCTGAAACATTTTCCGTCTTTGAAAGCAAGGATTCCTCAGTTGAATTATGATACGTATGAGGCTGAATTATTAAATATTTTGGGACAATTCGAAAGGCGTTTTTATGATTGTAGTAAATTAGCAAATGTAGCGTCATTTATGAGTTATCTTTTTTCATGTAAAAACATTGAGGAATTAGCTACTGAAATAGCAAGTCAGTTTAATATGAACTATGTTCTGTTGAAAATGAGTTGGTGCAGATTATATCAGATATACATCTCAAAGCTACAGCATCTGATACAAATTTCTGGTGTTTTATATCTGAAGATAAATATCCGAATCTAAGGCAAATCGCCCTTCAACTGACGGCAATGTTTGGGTCAACTTACTTGTGCGAGTCTGCATTTTCTGAAATGAAGATAATTAAGTCAAAATATCGCAATCGACTAATTGACCATCATATGTCATCATGCTTGCGATTAGCACTCAGTGGTTACGTATGATCTTATGAAAAGTATGCTGAGGACATGCAGTTCCACGCTTCAACATCCAAAGTCACTCCTTAGTTAAGTTTAACACCATATGTAACTCTTTTGTTTTGTAACAACCAATATGTTGAGTTTTTTCATTGATATTGTAGAGAAGAACCTAACTAAACCTAACCCAAACCTTGACTAAAATAATGTTTATTGTGCGGAAAGCTAATATCTATATATGCTACCTAGGTAGGTAGGTAGGTAGGGTGTATGTATCGTGTATGTACGACAACCCTGCGTCACACATACTTGCAGCCTCTCAGAGTCGATCGTAAGTAGTCTAAAAATATTGAGGTAGATCGCCAGCAGTTCAAGTTTGAGCACCCCTGCTCTAATATAATAGAACAGTTATTTTAGCAAACAATTTTAGCTAATTAGCCAGGGATATTAGCCAATATCACTTCATTTTAGCCCATATATTATCATATATGCCACTTGAGAATGCAAACCGCTTTCGTCACCCCCCTTAGTCCGCCTCTGCCTGGTACATGTCTAGATTTTGTTTGGTTCACTAACTCCCTAACGATCTGCGCAGTATGCTAAAATAAAAATTTAAATATGAATCAATCATCGGAGAGAGAAAAACGTTTTAATATATTTTTATAAATACGACACACACCAACCACTGGCGATAAATAAAATAAGTCGAGTGAGAAAACCATCCTATATTTAGAACCAATACTCAGCCAACTGAAACTAGTGGATTATATTGCCTGCGTTTACACATAACCTGTAATGACTCACCAGATTTAGTTTTACCTACCGAATCTCATTAAATTATTTTTAATTTGAAAGCTTCCTATGTATAGAATTGCCATGATAAAAATATTAATTTATTACTTTGGTTTTTTGTATTAACGTTATAAACGTTGGTTTTTTTTAATTGTTTTAAGGTTTTTCTGTAAGTATCTAGATAAATGGAAATTTATTACTAATTTAAAACCTTAATAATATAAGTTATAATCAAAAAGAGATTTAAATTTAGTTAATAGAATTAAAAATATTCATTTACCAAATAACGCGAGACTAATCTCGTTTGACATCACTAATCTGTTTCCTAGTATTCCCGCTAAAGATACCATCAAATTAGAAGAAAATCTTTTAAACAAAAAATCAATTAATTGTGTTAAAAAAATAAGAAATATTACACGTTCTTACCGAATATTTAGAACAAAACTACCTCGAATTTAATAATGAACTTTATACAGGAGCGTGCGGTGAAATTTTAAGAAAGGGAAGCAATTTTTAAAAACTTACCTATTTGTAACGTAATTCGATTCTTCGATAATTTTTTGCAAATTCGTCAATGACGTCATCATAAAAACGTCGATGCTCCGACATATTTTGGAGAAGTTTATTTTAAATGGACAACAGCGATGTATGCGAAAGTCTCTCCTGCCCCGTTGAATTTCTCACGAAATTTTTATACGTTTAAGTGTTGAAAAATTGCTTTCTACTGATGAACTTGTGGCAGATATTGTCAATACTAATTCACACAATTTCGACACTTCGGTGTAGGCATCTTCCAGCTCCTTGTCTTTTAAAAACTGCATTAGTTCCTTAGCGTTATTTTTTGCGCTAATGTCATCAGTTTTGTAAATCACTTTTAGTTCACATCGCAGTAATACTCAGTCGAAGAACTGGCCATAATGAAAAAGAAGAGATTTAAACGCATCTTCTGGAAAAATTTTTCCTTTAAATGCATCAAAATTGCAGAGCAGAGGAATTTAAAATCATTTAAACCGTTAAATCTATAATTTATTTGTTGCTGAATTTGATTGATTATTTCATAAAAGAGGCGTCTGTATGATGTTTGAACATCTCCCACCTTGTCTGTTCGAAGACGCATGGCTTGTGGCTGTACATTTAACGGCATCGTTTTCTCCCAAAATAGGTCAAAGTCATGTCTTTTTTGGCTTTTTTTGGCTTACCATGGACTTAAAATCATCCACTTTTTTTAGGCAAAAAGCAATATCATTTGTTTTAGTTTGTAATATATTGAAAACATTGTCCGAGAATGGAAATATTTCTGAAAATATGTTCAACAAATAATTAAAACTAAAATCTCGTTTCAAACAGTCCAAAAACCCCCTCGAACTATTTATCATTATTCTGTATTATATTCTCAAATAGTTCAATCAGTGATTCACGATCTTCAGATACTGTTAACACAAGTCTTCCATTATAGTTCCACCTAGTAGGAGCTACTTTGGGCAATCGTTTGTAGACAATTGAGTCCAAAGCTTGTGTACGTTTTGCTGACTTGGAAAAAAAAAGCAGCCATGCCACTTAATGTAACGAAAAATACTTTACACTCGTTAATGTGATTGATGGACTGGGATAAAACTAAATTTAATTTATGAGCAAAACAATGGGCAAACACAGCACTTGGGAAAGTTTCTCGAACTTTAGCTTGCAGACCCCCTAATTGTCCTGCCATCACTGCAGCTCTATGATAGCTTTGAGCAACTAATTTTTTCTCTCCATTAATTTCTTTAGTAACGTTATAAACTACAGTATATAAAGCATCTGCTGTACGATTTTCGGACTCATTCTTAAAACCTAAAAATCGCTTTTGAATACTTCCGTCTGTTTTAATGTAGCGTATTACTATAGATAATTGGCTGAAATTAGTGATATCAGTTGTTTCGTCCAGAACAATAGCAATGAACCGAGCCTCGTCAATCTCCTGCTTAATTCTTTTTAGAATAATGGTTACAACAAAGGAAATTAATTCACTCTGGATTCGATTCGACGTTCCGCGAAAAACGCTAGACTGCTCTAAATGATTTTTTAAGCAATCATAATATTTAGCCATTAAATTAAGTAAATCTTGAAAATTTCCTCTATTTGAAGAAACCCTTGTTTCGTCATGACCTCTAAATCCCAATTCGTGCTGTCCGAGAAAACAAACAACATCGATAAGTCTTTTTAATATTTACCTATTTTTATCGACTAGTTCATTGTGTTGGCGGCGAGTAATTTCGAACTGTTTATTAAGGGCGTGTTCGATTCTGGTTTTGCCGAAGACTTTTTCTTTTATGACGGCCTGTAAATGCGCTTTGGACATAATGTGTCTTATTACAGCTTTATGGAAATTGTTTAAATCGGAAAAACCAGCTTTATTCCAGAGACCTTTTTCATTTTCAAAAAGTAAGCATGACCAACAAAATAATTTACTTATATTTTCACACCCTGTTAGCCATTTAAATTGTTCGTAGTTTTTTTCCGTATAAAAATGTCAAACAATTTTTCATTTTTGTGGTTAAATTTTTCATAGGTGGTTTTGCCCTTCCTTTGGAAATTATTTGAAGCTTATCAGTGAAGTTTAATGTTGAAAATCCCTTTATTATTAAGACACACACCACACATTCACACACACTCTTCTTACTAAATTCTCCAATATTTTTAACGTTATTACCGACAGCCGAAGTTGACGGTATTTGCATATCCACGTCCGTATTATTGCCTTCCATATCGCACCATGCACGACCGTACGTACGTATCACACAACACACGGATAGCCGTTCAAACAAAGAACCTATTCCAACGATAGCTTCCGCCACCACTTAAAGCACGCGACTGAAATGCAAAAATTGCAAACAGCCGATGGAAAGTTCAATAACCTCTGGCTCGATTCACAGGAAATCAAGCATACAGGACTTGGCTGCAGAGAAGCTAGCGGCCCGCATAGGTTCTATTCGATATTCTAGTGTGGCTGGGTCGGAATCAAGGCGGCATTTATTATGGGCTTGATAATTAAGATAATATTTTAACATTTTTAATATAAACTAAATTAATGGTTTCCTATTTCAAAAATTACGTTTTAGAAGATGAAGTTAAGGAAATTATAGAAGTGAACAAGACACGTAGCTAGGGAGACCGAAGTAGGGGCTAAAACAAACCAAGTAGAGCATAGGGTAGATGATATAAGATCAATAGCAGGAAGACAGTGGCTAAATAGCACAACCCAAAGACCCATGGAGAATACTGGGAGAAGCCTACGTCCAAGTGTGAATAGAGATGGTTGGGGAAAAAAAAGAAGAAGATACCTTGATCTATAGCATATTCTGTTGGTATTGCACCCTCTGGGAAAATTCAACTTGTTGCATTTTCAATGATACACAGTGTACTAGTACTTATTGGTGAGGCATCTTATTTTTTCTTTACAAAATTAAAGGGGGTCCTAGATCAAATTGTGTGCACTTTAGAATACTTTAACACTAAAAAAGAAAAATTGTACCCTATGAATCCTAGAACACTATTACTTTCTGGGTTACCTAAAGTACATGTAGAAGGCTCATCTGTCAGGTCAGTGGTTTCTTTTATTGATTCACCTTGTTACCATCTTTCATCGTGGCTAAATAGAATTCTTAGAGAGGTGACTGGTTTTCAAAACTCATATTCGACCAAAAATTCAATTGAATTTGCTGATTCTATCAAAAATATTAATATTCCCAGTGATGCAATTCTTATTTCACTATACGTTAAAAATCTTTTCCCCAGTATACCACCTGGAATGTATTGACTTGATGCGAATGTTATTGAAACATAAAAATATCCGTAATTTAATTATAGACCAGCTTATTTTACTTCTACCCACAGTGCTAAATCAAAACTTTTTTAAGTTTAATGGGTAGCTTTTTTGACATAAAACGGGTTTGGCTATGGGCTCTTGTCTTTCTACCTTCCTTAGCGAAATTTTTATGCAAAACTTAGAGAATAAAATTATGAACTAGTTGTACTCGTCTCTCAACTAGTTGACTGTATTGAAGAAGACCTTAAGTCAGAAACACGTGTCTATAGTTGGTCAAATTTCATTGTTTTAGCGGTCTTCCCAAAAAATCCTTTTCTACTATATAATAGTTCTAACCGCGTTAATTTTTTTATATATATATATATATATATATATATATATATATATATATATATATATATGTTGATTTTTACTCGTAAATTCAATCCACCCCAGAATACAATTTACTCTAGAGTTAGAAGAAAACAACAAACTACCATTTTTAGATGTTTTGGCCACAAAACTACATAACGGACATTTAGAATACACCGTGTATAGAAAACCAACACATACAGACGGATATTTAATCGCAAAATCACATCATCACCCAGCACAAATTCAAGCTGTGGCAAATACTCTAATATCTAGATCCATGCGACTAACTGAAACACAGACGAGACAAAACGAACTCAAGGTAATATCTAGTGCTTTAAAGAAAAATGGCTACACAAATCGCACCATAGAGAAAGCTATTAAAGCACAGGTTTCCCGAACAACGAACAACAAAAAATATGAACCGGGAAAGCAACGAGTAGTCTTACCATGTGTAAAAGGCACAACAGACAGAATCGGAAAAATTCTGAGGAAACACAACATACAAACAATACACAAGCCACAAACAACTATAGGTAAACTACTCGGAAACCCAAAAGATAAAATCAAACTGGAAAACCACGGAGTGTACAATATTCCGTGCCAGGACTGTGAAAAGTTGTACGTAGGGCAAACTAACAGGCGAATATCAGCAAGAGTGGAAGAGCATAAACTCAGCATCAGAAATAAAATATATTTTTTCGATGATATTTTTGGATTCTACAAGAAAAAATACATCGATTGGCTATTTTGAATTTTTCCAAAATACAAGGAAGGTCGAAAATAGGTCCCTGTTCAGTCCTCGCTGGAACACCCTGTACAGTATTCCGTCCAGGACTGTGAAAAGTTGTACGTAGGGCAAACTAACAGGCGGATATCAACAAGAGTGGAAGAGCATAAACTCAGCATCAGAAATAAACAAACAACCTCAGCTTTATTCCTACATCATCAGGAAACCGGCCATAAAACAAATTTCGATGTGTGTAGGGAGATTGCCAATATAGAACATTATAAGACCAGAATAATCCGAGAAGCCATAGAAATTGAAAAACAAGGTGATTTGAATAAAAGGGACGAATCATTAAAACTACCAACAGTATGGAAGACAATAATCGACAAATCTAAAATCGCAAAAACTCAAGCGCAATTAGCGCAACAACAACAGCACCATCCGGAAAACATAAATAACGACCAACGCCTGCGCAGATATAACCTTCGGCCCCGAGTGGGGGTATAAAAGGAAGCGTCGCAGTCACCAACACTTCAGTCTCTATTCGGACGCGAGAAAGAAAGCTTCGAAAATGCCAAATGTGATTTTGGCGAAACGTCAGCAAAACTGTTCTTTTCAGAACGACAGTAGTGAACGGATGTACACGCGGAACGAAAACACACATATATATATATATATATATATATATATATATATATATATATATATATATATGTATGTATATATGGCTAACAGTTGCAGTCAAGTTTACAACTTAAAACTAGTACATGGAAAATAAAAATTAATGTATTGGCATCCTCACTGAAAAATAGGCAATACGCAGGCACAAAATTATACAAACAGAAACACTTATTTGCAAACAAGACAGTAAACAAACAGATTACATTCACTATTAGAAGTTACCAAACTAGATAAAACAATTGAAAAATCAAAATCACGAATAAATAATAAAATAAGACTTAAATAGCAAATATAATACAAGTACAATATATACATTACACGAAGTCAAAATGAGGTTTTTTCAAACGAGTTTCCCCTAGTGCTCCAAAAATTCATACACTGAATAAAATACATTTTCAATTAAGACGTTTTTTAATTGATTTTTTATTGACTTCTTATTACTTTGGTTGCTCATAAGCGCCCTGAACTTATTAAGACATTTAATACCCATATACTCTGGAGACTTCTGAGACAATGATGTTCAACAGAAAGGCAAATGTAAGTCACTTTTATTCCTAGTGTTATGCTGGTGAATAACACTTTTTGTTTCATATTTGCTTAGATTCTTTAAGATGTACTTAGTGTCTTCGTATATATATATATATATATATATATATATATATATATATATATATATATATATATATATATAGAGGGCAATGTAAGAAATCTAAGTTTTTTAAATAATGGTTTGCAAGTTCTTTTTCTTACTGACCATACTGAAGGTGAGAGTAAATCAGTCCATAATACAATACCTTTAGAACATCCACAGAGACAGTACCTACAAGAAATCTTACAATATAGCAGGATACACTTAACTTCCTACAGAGGTGATCAATATGGCACTCCCAGATGAGCTTCTGATCGATATACAAACCAAGAAGTTTTAGGGCCCTAGTACTTTCTATGGACTTCCCTGCCACTTTTATTAGCAAATCGTAATTGGTTGTTGAATTTCTTGTCTTTCTTTTCTGTAGATCATTCATTTTACAATATAAAGAAAATTCTACAGAAGTTTTATTGCCCTTTTCGGAAAGAAGTTGTAGGTTTTTATGCTTAATTAATATGTTAGTATCATCCGCGTATAGGACCATGCGGTCTAGTGTTGTGCAAACCTGTTTCATGTCATTAACATATATATTGAGCAACAGGGGTCCCAGTATTGAACCCTGCGGTACGCCAACCTTTTTAAACCTGCTATCAGACTTGACCCCATCAATCACAACCATTTGCTTATGGTTTTCCAGGTAGGGTTTTATCCAGGAATGTGCTTTGCCACGAACGCCAATGGCAGCTAATTTATCCAGCAATATTCCCTGATTGACAGTGTCAAAAGCCTGACTCAGGTCACAAAAAATACCCAATACGTGTTCCTTTCCATCTAGAGCTCTATAAATGAAATCCAACCAATTTTCGATAGCTGTCGTAGTAGACCTATTTTTACGAAACCCATGTTGCATTCCACTTAATAATTTATGATATTCTAGATAAGAAGCTAGTCTGACAGAAAATGCTGCTTCGAAGACTTTAGCGATCTGATTTTGAATGCAAATGGGTCTGTAATTGGAGATCTCAAAACTTATTTTTAAAAACAGGAATGCATTTAGATTCTTTAAGGGTCTCAGGAAATAGCCCATTAACAAATGATTCATTAACAAGGTGGCTTAATGGTTAAGACAGCAAACATGAAATTTTTTTAAGAATTTTCCCTGAAATTTCATCAATGCCCGGAGTATGTTTTTTGGTTGTTTTGATAATTAAGTTTTGGATTTCTTCTGTATCGGTAGGACATAAGAACATATTTGAAGAGATGTTTTCTAAATAAGCATTTTTAACAAGGCTATGTTGAAATGATTGAACCTGTCTAGTAAAAAAGTCGTTAAATAAATTACATTTTACTACCTATATATATATATATATATATATATATATATATATATATATATATATATATATATATATATATATATATATATATATATATATATATATATATATATATTTTGAATTCTCTACTAATTTATAAAAGGTACGTGGACGACATATTTATAATATGGAATAATAGTGAAAAGAAACTTCCCAATTTTTTAAATTTCGTCAATAGTTTACATAATAAAATTAATTTTACATTGGAAAAAGAAACACAAATTAAGTTACTTCTTTTAGATTTGTTACTTATTAAAAAAATAATAAAATACATTTTGAAATGTACAGAAAACAGGCAGCTACTGATAATATGATTCAATTTACTTCTAATTCACCCTACTCACATACATTTGCAGCATTCAATTATTTGTTTTTTAGGTTATTTAAACTTCCCCTTTCTAAAAATGCTTTTTATAAAGAACTCAACACAATAAAACAGATAGCAGCTAATAACGGTTTTTCTATATGTTCCATCAATAAGCTTTATTTTAATTTTGTCAACAAATATAAATTCTCTTATATTATAATACACCCTAAGTCTGACAAAAATAACAACCAATATAGATGTATGTATAACATTTTTTGGTAATATTTCCTTACAAGTGGCGACATTTTAACATATCTATAGCATTTAAAACTGTAAACATTCTTAAAAAACATTTAGTTGAAATTAAAGATAAGACTGACAAAATCTGGAGTGTATTCGTTGAGCTTTAGCGACTGTCCTGCTGTGTATGTTGGCCAGTCCGGGAAGAAGATATCTACCAGAGTACAAGTACATGTAAATCTCTTTAATAAATATAAAATTTCGGAAATAACGGAGACTAAATCTGCGTTTGCGAACCACCTATTAGCTTCAGGACACACCCTTGCTGTACCTGAAAATATAAATATCTTACATGAGTATTCCAAGGGAAGGAAATTAGATTTATTAGAAAAAATGGAAATATTTATAGCCAAGAAGAGTCCAGTTCTCACCTGTGTTAATGACGTATTTAATTTCGAACCCCTTTGCCACACTCTTTCTCTGTTTGATAGCAGAGAGTATGTATTTGTTTTAAGATAATATAAATCTACACTAAGTGGTTGATTGTAAGAGAGGCAGTAAAGTTAGTGTGCAAATCACCGACTACTCAGGGAGATTGGTTCGATTTCTATGTATAAGGGCGCCAACAGTTCTATACCAGTTGACTGTTAACCGCTCTAGATGTTATGAGTACCACTCCTCAAGACCACTAAGATAAAATTAATTAAAGTTAATAGTAAAAAAAAGCATATTCAACAAATCACATTTATTAACAAGTTCGGTGCTCCCCAAAATATTTCCAGAAATATGTATCTCTTGTAGGTTATTTTATATAACATATGAAAGAAATTGGCCTTAATTGAAGTTTTTTTAAAAAAATGACAATTGACTGTGTAATGATCGTATGTTAATCAGTTTTCATACCTCATATGCAGAGAGAAAAATCTAAAGTATATTCAAATAAAGATCACTATCAGATATTTGATCAACTGTGTAAAATGTTTTATGAAAATAGCTAAAGAATCACAAAACAACAAACTAAATGTTCAATAAAACCTGAAAATTAAGTAATACGGATGACAAAAGAAATTTTCAATCAGCTAATGACAGGTAAAAGTGATAGACTCCAAAGTCTATAAATGTTTACAAATAAAATCTTTAAGTTGTTTTAATTTACCGAACAATTTGACATAACAGTAAAAATTTATCAAAAGATGCAAAATAATCAAGCAATTGATTAACTTCATTAATTCAAATACAATTAACAATAATAGAATAAAAGAAAAGAGTATTATGTGAATCTAAGAGCAAGCAAATAACAAGAAAAATTTATATAACTAAGTTTCAAATCCAATCACCAATATTACCTAACAAATTGACACCATTGTTTTATATCAAAATACCTTTCTAAAGCAAGTAAATACAATAAATCATAAATATCATCACATATTCCAGTAGTGTTACCTGTCTATATCACTTATTATATACCTTGTATAAACTAACTAGATCTTATAAATTAAAATTTCAAGATGTGATCACACTTTACAACAACACTGTATCTTAAAGTATATTATACTATCAAATGTTGGCAGAAACCTATAGACTATTGTATCATAAACTTATACTGTGATGTTCTGTATCTTAAAGCCTACTATACGGTCAAATGTTGACAAAAACCTATAGATTATTGTGTCCTAAACTTATAATGTGATATTTGAGTATCAGCATGAGTTATAAAGTAAAAATAATCTTATTGACAACACCAATAATCATGGTTTATGCACACCAGCAGTAGTTAGAACTTTATATCAAAAAGTATACTCTACACTCAAAAGAAATAGAAAAAGTCATAAAGTTGATCAGCAAAAAACAATAAAGTCAATTCAGCACAAGGGATGTTAAAATTAAGATACTTATCTAAGTGTCTATCAGCATTGGTGACTTAGATCAGCAGTCTATGATGTAAGTGTCATCGAAGACATTTCCAACAGGAAAACTGGGTATGTACACACTTAAGTACTAGGTAACAGTCTTCTGCTCCACTTACAATGACACATCCAGGTTCGGACCCTGGTTAGGAGAACAGGAACAAGAAGTAGAAGAGGAGGGAGAAGAAGAAAAAAACCCTTATTTGATGGTAAAGGGTTTCTTATTAGTCATTTCGTAAAGTTTGTCCCATCAAAAAAATATGGTAGGTGGTCAAGTGCAGTTAAATCCTCACAAGAGAGTAATAAAAGGTTCCTCAACCAAAAATATTAAGGTACAACGTAATTAAATACACATAGGAGCCGTTTTAACTAAGTTGCCGACGTAAATCCCAAAAGATGACCTGGATTAAAACAGGATCAATTCGCCGACAAACTTTCACACTTTATTTGATGGTAAGGGGTTTCTTATTAGTCATTTCGTAAAGTTTGTCCCATCAAAAAAATATGGTAGGTGGTCAAGTGCAGTTAAATCCTCACAAGAGAGTAATAAAAGGTTCCTCAACCAAAAATATTAAGGTACAACGTAATTAAATACACATAGGAGCCTTTTTAACTAAGTTGCCGACGTAAATCCCAAAAGATGGCCTGGATTAAAACAGGATCAATTCGCCGACAAACTTTCACACTTAACCTTCACCTTCCAGAGAGACAAGAAGCCTAACCTACCTCAACACCAGGTCAAGGCAGCAGTAGTTGAATGACAATCCGTCAGTGGTGCCACTTTACTAAAATCAAACTGACCAAATCTGGACAATAGATCAGCCAATCCGAGCTGGATCACAGAAGAGAAAAAATATTTAAAGGAGAAGAAAGTAAAATTACTAATTGAACAAAACGAAGGCGCCATCTACACGAAAACTAGTGAATTGCCTCAATATGAAGCAGAAGATTTCGCTAAGCAGAGACCGCGAGCACCTTACTACATCGATAGGAGACTTACAGTACCGGATTTACGGATTTTTATGCATTAAAATGTAGTGACGAAATTAAACTGTTACACCTTCTCACCTTTAATAACATAAATAATAATTAGCATTGTTTATTTAATTTTAACATTATTTACGGACCAGTCATGTGACAATTGATACTGACATGTATTCTTCTTTTTATAGTTTTATTAACACACTTAACTACATGGGCCCGTTTTAAGTTTTGTGAGCATATGCAACCATCAATACTCAAGGATTCAACCTCTCATTATTATTATTGTACCATCCTGCCGAAAAAAATCTGGGAAAAAGAAGTATCTTTTTAGCACCTAGACTTTTAGGAAAAAGTTCTTGGTTTCAGGTGCCGAAAAAAAAACTGGCTCAGCAAATCTTCGGGACTATTAGCTTGTTTTGAAGTTATTAGTTTGATTAATTTTGTAACTGACGGACCTTTCAAAAAATATCTATATATATTTAAATGCCCGCGATAACCACTGAGCAAAAAGCGATCATTTACACACGTTTGAGAGATGGTCATTAAATAAGAAACATCGCAGATGAATTGGGAATTAGCAAAAACACCGTGCTGTTGGCTAAGCACAAAATTGCAGAATATGGAAGTATTGTTAGAAAAGCCGGTTCCGATAGCCCCAAAATATCGAATAACGTTCAAGATATAGAGTTAATTAATTTTCTAAGAGATCGTCCCTTTGAAACAGCAATAAAAGCTAAAGAAAGACACATTTTCTTGGTTCGGCTAATACAGCTCGTAGTAGAATTTGTAGTTCGGTTATAAAAACTTGCTGTGCTGCAAATAAAAGCAAATAAGCGGAGAAGAGCAAAATTGGCTCATGAATACATAAATGAAAATAATATGTGCAAAAACAATGGGAAAATTCGCGTTTACAGGCCTTCCGGTACAAGATACGATGAAAAATATACTCATAAGACAAATCAAAGTGGACGCTTTTCTATAAACGTTTGGACCTGGATTAGTGCAAGGGGCCCAGAAGTTTGCCGAATTTTACAGGGAAGAGTCAATGCACAACTATATTGCAATATACTAAACCAAGTTATGATACCATCAGTCGGTGCAGTATATGGCCAAGATTTTATATTCCAACACGATACATAAGGCCCGTATAGTTCAACAGTATTTAGAAGAAAATCGTATTCCCGTTCTGCCGTGGCCTTCGAAAAGTCCCAATATCAACCAGATAGAAAATGTTTGGGGTGAAATGGTAAAGTTTATGTATAAACACAATTTCCAACCTAGAAATCAGGACGAATTGCGCCAAAGGATTACGGAAGCACAGGATCAAATAACGCAAGAGCATAGGAGAAACCTAGTATTAAGCATGCCACGACGTTTGCGAGCATTAATCGATAATAACGGTGCAGCTACCAAATATTAAAAAGTTTTATTTTTATTTTTGTTATATCTTAAAACAATAAACGTTATTTTCATTTCTCCTGGTATTTTTAAAAAAGGTAATATTATTATTTGGGTGTTTAACCTTTTCACTTCCATGACAACAACGATAACCTATCCTTAATAGATTTTACATACTCTTTATAGTCTAGTACAGGGGTGCTCAAACTTGAACTGCTGGCGATTTACCTCAATATTTTTAGACTACTTACGATCGACTCTGAGAGGCTGCAAGTAATATATAGATATTAGCTTTCGGCACAATATACATTATTTCAGTCAAGGTTTATATTACGTTTAGTTAGGTTCTTCTCTACAATATCAATGAAAAAACACATTGTTATTCAAAATTGCGAGTTTATTGGTTGTTACAAAACAAAAGAGTTACATTAAACTTAACTAAGGAGTGACTTTGGATGTTGAAGCGTGGCACTGCATGTCCTCAGCATACTTTTCATAAGATGGTAACCACTGAGTGCTAATCGCAAGCATGATGACATATGATCGTCAGTTAGTCGATTGCGATATTTGGTTTAATTATCTTCATTTCAGAAAATGCAGATTCGCACAAGTAAGTTGACCCAAACATTGTTGTCAGTTGAAGGACGATTTGCCTTAGATTCGGATATTTATCTTCAGATATAAAACACCAGAAATTTGTATCAGATGCCGTAGCTTTGAGATGTATATCTGATATAATCTGCCCCAACTCATTTTCAACAGAACATGAGTTCATATTAAACTGACTTGCTTTCAGTAGCTAATTCCTCATGTTTTTACATGAAAAAGGATAACTCATAAATGATGCTACATTTGCCAATTTACTACAATCATAAAAACGCATTTCGAATTATTTGATAATTCAGCCTCATACGTATCATAATTCAACTGAGGAATCCTTGCTTTTAAAGACGGAAAATGTTTCAGATCCTTTCTTTTCAGTTGATCTATCATAAGTTGCAATTTACTTTTGAATGCGTTTACTGCGCTAATCATCTCAATAACAGTTTTTCCTTTACCTTGAAGCTCCAAGTTAATGGTGTTTAAGCGCATTGTGATGTCAGTCAAAAATGCCAAATCAGTCAGCCATTTTTCGTTTTTCAACATCTGAGTGTCATCACCTCTTTCGTCTAGAAAAGCTGTTATTTGGGGTAATAATTCTTGAAACCTTTCTAGGAATTTTCCGCGACTCAACCACCTGACGTGTGAAGAACTAAATCAGTGTGTTCAGCCGTTGCAAGCTCTGTGCACGGATGGAATTCACAATTTTTGTTGCAATGCCCATAATTTCCTCCGTGTTTAAAACTTTTGAACACAAAACTTGTTGATGTATACTGCAATGCATTGAAAAAAATGAAGGGAAATCTTCATTAGCTCTACACAATGCCACAAAACCGTTTTTGTTTCCAGTCATTGCTGGTGCTCCATCGATTGTAATGCACACTAATTTATATACTGGTAGCTTGTAGTTTTTTACAAAATTGAAGAAAACGTCATATATATCTTCGCCACGGGTCTTCCCCTTCAGATTGATTGTCAAAAATTCTTCCTTAGCTTTCCACAGCTGGGCTGTGTCTGTCATATCGGTGGATTCGTCGAACTGTAAAGAAAAGTATGTATATTCCATGATATCATTTTTTAGTTTATCTGCCAAGTCCTGACTCATGACTTCAATACGCCTTGTGACAGTCGGACGAGATAACTGAAATTCTCTAATAGCAGCAAATAAAGTCTCACCCGCTTCAATAAATGCTTCCTTCACAACCGATCTATCTTCGAATGGTTTCTTGTGTTTCGCCAATATATGAGATATTTTAAATGACGCGATCGTAGCAGCTTTTGATTGTTTGGCTGGTCTTGTGAACATAGTTTGTTCTTTTTTCAAACAAGATATCAAATCACGTACTTTTCGTTTTCTTAATTCACTCTGTGGCGGAAAATCCTTTTCATAGTTTTTATGAACCGTTTTATGATGCCTCTCTAAGTTACCGCGCTTAGGTATTGCAACTGACGCACGACAAATTAAAATGATACGTTTTAGATTTCTTCGCTGCACTCATTTTGTACTATTTAATAATAAACTTTGTATCGACGTAGTATTGCCTTTAAGTTGCAATTCAGAATGACTCTAATTCCTGCGCCGCCCGAAATTTCTAGAAAAGCGGTAAGAATAAAAAACGCGGCTTTTCTTTGACAAGTACCGCGCGTTCCTTTGATAAAGCCGCCTTTTGCCGCTAGCAGAGTGTTATTTTATTACGTAATAAATTTTTGTAGTTTAGTTAAGTACCTACTTATTAAAAAAATTTTTCTTCTCGAGATCTACTCAAAAAGCACTCGCGATCGACCGTTTGAGCACCCCTGGTCTAGTAGCTACTCAACAACGAGAATTTTGTTGTCCCAGAATTTTTTCGGCAGGATGGTACGTCTAAGATGTAACGCGTGATTTATTGTTTTGTACTTATTTCTATTTTGTACCTGGATTTGTTGTTTTAAATGCGTTAAGGTAGCTTCAATTAATATTATTTTTAATTATATAATTAGTATGTATACGTGTCACCTTAGGATTTTTAAAATATTCGACTGAGACCAAGACTTTGTGTTTTATTTAATAGAATTATAAACAGGTCTGTTTGGGAAATACGGACGATCTTTTCCAAAGTCTCATTTTTAGATGCAACTAAACATTAATCTGTAACATAAAAATACGCAGGTTCCCTATTAATACAAAAATGCTTTAAAATATTGCTCATGGGTTCCTTTAATTTTACAGTTATTTTGTTCTGTGTGTTAAACCGCTGTCCTAAACTTGTAATATTATCAGATCATTCGTGGTAATTATAACGGTCCCATACTTATATAACAGAAAAAAATATCATTAAGTTGTAGACTGGTTAATTATTGGCTCTATAATTATTGATAATGACAAATTAATTGCCACTAATTAAATCTAATATTAATAAATTATGTCAAAAAGGTATTAATTTTAAATTTATTTCACTGGCATTCCCAACATTATTCAAATTAACAAAATTGCCTCTAATACGAAAAGAATTTTTCCAGCTCGCTCATCCGCACGTGGCCACTATTAACTCCCGACTCGACTGCGATCAATAGAGACAGCGTTTTCATTCAGCTTGTGCTAGAATTTGTGCACAGGCTGAAATATTGTCTGGTTTGTATTTTAATGGGATTTATTGTCGAAATTTTATAATTTAACTAACTGAAGTAGATGACAGGCACGTAGCTAGTAGAATTCAGTTCGGTAGGGGGAGGGTCCAAATCTGCATATACACACACACACAGATAGCGATATAAAAAAAGTTTAAATACAAAAGTTGTAGAACAATACGGGCTACATAACCTAAAACTATTTTCATTTATACAGGGTGTCTCAAAAATCTGTAGCAAAACAAAGTTGTGTTTTTTCTTATGGGACACCCTGTATATTTTTGCATATTTAGATTCTGCTCGTGATTTTACATATTTTTTGTATAACATATCCTATGTCTAAATCTGATAGTTTTTCTAATATCCGCCATTTTGTAAAAAATTATGAATTGCAGTGCCTTTTTTCAAAAGACGTGGGCCGTTGGCTTTTTGATATAGGATTATGATTTTTGGCAGGAACATTAACAAAAGTATGGGTTGACTTTCAACGTGAACAAAATTTGTCGGGGTTGTACAGGGGGTCCTAGATAAGTAGGAGAAATTAAAAAAATAAAAACATCATATCTTCATTTTTTTAAATAGAATGTATAGTATTTTAATATTTTAGACTATTCGTGACCCAAAACCCTATCTTTCGTTATAAATATGTCCTATACCTATTTGTGATAGTTTCCGAGATTTTGACATTTTTGTATTTATTATTTGGTTTTCAATGGCAATCGCCTTAGAATTTGCTTTATTATTGAATTTATAGAATTTTCCGAGGAATCCAAAATTGTAATAATATACAGGGTGTTCCATTTAAAATAACAAAGTTGATATCCGAGGGACACTTTTGTATTTCAACTTTTTCTCTGTTATTAAAAATAAAGGAATTAAGGGGGGTGGCAAATCTCGGTGAATCACCCTGTACACTAATACACAGTAAAAAATGCAAAATTAAAAATTCAGTCTACTATTTTTCTTTTTTCTTATTTTTTATGTAAAACGGCAAATAAATATTTTAATTAAAGAGACACAACAGAAAAAGAAGTCCTACAATCACTTGATTAAATGTTCAATATGAACACCATTTCTTTCAACACACACTTGTAGCCGATTCACAAAGGAATTGTTAACTCTATTCAGCATCGCGGCATTGATATTTGTACATGCATTTCTAGTTCTCATTTCCATATTCTCTATGGTAGTGGGTGGCGTTTGGTAAACTTGCTCTTTAACAAAACCCCACAAGAAAAAATCTAGTTTTGTGAGGTCCGGAGACCTTGCCGGCCAATCCATTTATTTTCATAATTCGCGTCTAAAAATTGCCTCACCTGCCTGCTAAAATGTGCCGGAGCGCCATCTAGTTGGAACCACATCCGCCTGACTAGATTCAAAGGTAATTCGTCAATCCTGCAAACTGTTTTGCAGTAAATTTAGGAAAGTGTCTCCATTAACTCTATTTTCGAAAAAATAAGGTCCAATGATACGCTTACCGATTATACCAGCCCATACATTAAGAGACCATCTAAGCTGGTGATCCAAGGGGATAATGAATCTGGGGGTTTCAGAACTATAATAGTGGAAATTATGTCGGTTGACGTATCCATTTTTATGAAATGTCGCTTCGTCAGTAAATAAAATGTTATTGAAAAAATCATGTTCTTCTCTATTTTTTGCTAATGCCCAAGTACAAAATTCAAGTCTTCGATTGAAATCGTCTTGATCTAGCTCTTGTACCAGTTGAATATGTTATGGGTGAAATTTATGTTTTCTAATTATTCTATTTGCCGTAGATTTAGCAACACCTCTCTCCTGCCTAACTGCCTACATGAAATATGAGGATTTTCAATTAAAGTTTGCATAACAAGATATTCAGTTTCTTGATTTGCGGCTCTTTTCTACCTTTCCATTTTTTGTTCGTAATCGACACATCCAGTTCTTTCAAATCGTTCTTTGAGTCTGCCAAATGATACCTCATGAGGATGACGTTCGGCATTGCTAAACCGTTGCGCATAAACTCTACTTGCTAAAAAACAATTTTGATCACTTGCGCCCAAAACATAAATCACGTTAATCAATTCTTCTCTAGAAAAATTCATTTTGAATCAATTTGAGCACCGTTTTTACTTTAGGATTGTCTAAGGCATCTTCGTACATTAAGTTCTAACTAAATGTTGACACTACCTATGCTTTTATAATAGCCAAAATAGTAAATATTTAAGAATAGTTGGTAAAATATCTGTTCTAAGTCTTTAGGTCGCGATTCTTAGCACAATACTATGAGCTGAATTTTTAATTTTGCGTCACTTGTAGTGTATTATAATTAGAAAATTCGATAATAAGCAAAAAGTTGAAAGTCATACTTTTGTTAATGTTCCTGCCAAAAATCATAAACCTATATCAAAAAGCCAACGGCCCACGTCGTTTGAAAAAAGGCACTGCAATTTACAATTTTTTATACAATGGCGGATATTAGAATCAGATTTAGACACAGGATATGTTATACAAAAAATATGTAGAATCACGAGCAGAATCTAAATATGCAAAAAAATACGGGGTGTCCCATAAGAAAAAACACAACTTTGCTTCGCTACAGATTTTTGAGACACCCCGTGTAAATGAAAATAATTTTAGGTTATGTAGCCCGTATTGTTCTACAGTTTTTGTATCTGAACTTTTTTTATATCGCTATCCGTTATCAAGATATCAACCGAGGACGCACTATTGGGACACCCTGTATATATATATATATATATATATATATATAGTAGGAAAAGGAATTTTTTGTAAAGAACGATAAAACAATGAAATTTGGCCAACTATAGACACGTGTTTCTAACTTAAGGTCTTCATCAGTACACTCAACTAGAGCGCCAAAACTAATACACAAAACCACACTAGAGTCACCAACAGGAGCAAAACCGAAATTTGTCGTTACCAAGAGAACATCCGAAATCTATGCCGGATTTGATATTCTATTAGCACGGAGCAGCATATAGCCACCTGTGGCGAAACTCAGAACCTAAGAGTAATTAATTAAAAATTAACGCGGTAAGAACTATTATATAATAGAAAAAGGATTTTTTCTATATATATATATATATATATATATATATATATATATATATATATATATATATATATATATATATATATATATATATATATATATTAATTGGACTTCTTTCTTGGGTATAGATTTATTTGCAAAGCCAAACAATGGGATTAACTTGACGTTTCGCCTATCATAGTAGGCTTTCTCAAAAATTGCTCATTTATTTTTTTTTTTGGTATGTAAGGCTTTCCTTTCCTATCTGCAATTAATTTAAAAAACATTTAGTAGTCTAATTATAAAAAGACATTTACAATTTTTCTAAAACTAATTTAAAATTTTATTTTTAGGAATTTTTTTCTGTTTCATTCAAGAGTGAACCGAAGTTTCGGGTGGAAATTGTTGAATGCGAAAAGTAGTTCTTCTATTTTATTTTCTGGAAAAGATAGCATAAAGTTAGACGTAGTAAATATAATTACCAATCATAAAATAAAACTTAAACATAAAACAAATAAAATTACCTATTATCAAAAACGAATACAGAAACAACATAATAAAACAAGTCAATTCATTAAAGATAATCCTCAAATAACCATACTTAAACCAGATAAATGCAGTAAAACCGTTATACTATTGATTATGACACAAAAATGAATCAGCTATTAAAGATACCAGTACTTATAAACTTTTAAATAATGACCCAACTAACATCTTTCAAAACAAAAATAATACTTTTGTAAAAAAACTCTAAAACAATAATCTATTTTGTCAATTCATAATGCAGTCACGCCTAAAATATATGGCCTACCCAAATTGCATAAACCTAACAGTCCCCTCAGGCCTATAGTTTCATGTATTCAATCTCCTTTCTACAAGCTCTCAAAGTATTTGTCAAAATGTTTTTCAAATATCACAGATAAAAACACACATTACATAAAAGACTCATTTAAACTTTTTCTAGATACATTAACAATACCACCAAATTCAAAGTTAATATCACTAGATGTAATTTCTTTGTATACTAATATACCAAATGAACTCATAATTAGTGCTATAAAAGGCAAATGGAATCTTTTAAAAAAATTTAAAACTCTAACTCAGCGTGAGTTCTTAGAAGCCACATCTTATAATGTCAAATAATTATTTTCAATACAAAAACCAATTTTATCAATCAACTTGATGGATGTGCTATGGGCTCCCCTATTTCCTCGACAATCGCACAAATAGTTATGGAATACCTAGAAGAGGAAGTTCTCGAAAAATTGAATTTTAATATTACTTTTTTAAGAGATATGGATATTGTTTAGCATCAGTTCCAGAAAATAAAATAGAAGAACTACTTTTCGCATTCAATAATTTCCATCCGAAAGTTCAGTTCACTCTTGAAGTTGAAACAGAAAACAAAATAAATTTTCTCAACCTTACTGTAATTTAAAAACTAAATGGTTTACAAAAGAAACTTGGTCTAGGCGATATCTTAATTTGAATTCCCACCATCCATACAAACAAAAAAGAAGTGTTCTGATTGATCTAGTTGACCGTGCCATATCTTTAACATCACCAGAATATCGTCCTGAAGCCCTTAATAAAGTTAAAAAGACCTTGAATGTAAATCATTTCCCAGAAAAACTGATAAAAAAAATTATCAAGCAAAGGACGTACATATATTATAACAATCATAAAGAAAACGTAAGACAAGATAATACGCAAAAAAATATATTGCAATGCCATACACATCTCAATTATCTGAAAAATTAAAACATATCATAGGAAAATATAACATAATTGTGTGTCATAAAGCCCAGAACCTGATAAGCTCCCTATTTACAAAATTAAAAACTAAAATTCCTAAAAATAAAAAATCCAATCTCGTATATGAAATTCCTTGTTTAAACTGCCCTATGAAATATATTGGTATGACAACCCAACTCTTAGAAAATAGAATAAAAGGGCATAAGTATACAAAGAATGCATCCACAGCATTACACAAACATGAAAAATGCACAAAACACGAATTTAACTTTTCTGAAACCACAATCATTGATGAAGATAACCTGTATCAGAATACCACAATTTGATATTTTAGTAGTTTTGCCTTCGTCTAAGCCGTTATTTTTAAAATGTAGTATATCATTGTGAATGTCTAATTCTACTCTAAGGTTTAAATTTAAAAAATAGCAAACAATTATCTTTAAATTCCTCAAAAAAACGAACTACGATAAGAACACTTTTTTACCTAAAACTGTTGCCACAAGTTGCCTGGCAAACCACTAACTTTCTACCTATCATTTAAATATCAATAAATAATCAACATGCATTTTTCCAGGTATGTAACCTTATTTTATTAATTTTGTAATAATTATTTGTCAATAGTACAAAATTTTAAATTAGTTTGAGAAAAATTGTAAATGTATTTTCATAATTAGACTACTAAATGTTTTTTAAATTAATTGCAGATAGGAAAGGAAAGCCTTACATACCAAAAAAAAATGAATGAGTAATTTTTGAGAAAGCTTACTATGATAAACGAAACGTCAAGTTAATCCCATTGTTTGATTTTGCAAAGTTTAAGAAACAATATATATATATATATATATAATAGAAGAAAAAATTAAGGCGGTTAGAACTATATAATAGTTTTTCATTTTCGAAGCTTTCTTTCTCGCGTCCGAATAGAGACTTCAGTGAACGGATGTAAAAGTGGCTTTCCAGTGGGTCCATTCTTGGGCAGCTCTATAGGAGTTCGGATCGGAAGTTTATCCATTCTTGCTTATTAGATTGTAATAATAACAACCTTTGGAAAATAGGCTTTAATAAGTAAGAATTAACGTGACATTAAAAACATAAAGTGACATAAAGTAGTATATAGCTTGTTTTTTAAAAGAATTTTTAGGTGTATTTTGTTTGTCTTATTCAAAATTGAAACATCTTCCGTTGCATTTACCTACACTTGAGATACCTACTTTACTTTTACAAGGCAAAATGTTTGTTGTTGACAACCCATTTTACAAATAGACGTACTAAAACTTTCACATTTGTTATCGAAGTTTAGTTGAAGTAAGCAATGATGGCAGAATCTTGTTCAAAGTTTCCTGAAATATGTGTTTACCTGCTAAAAATCTCGCGATCAGCCTTGAAGCTGCCTTAGTTTGAAAATACTCATTTTGTCATTATCCAAAGGTAAAGTATAGTTATTTGCAAGGTTAGCGCTTTTTCTATCGTGACAGTTTTCGTGTCAACAAAGGAACGTGCCATAAGTTTTGAGACAAAATATGAATAGCCTTGTTTTAACTTTTAATTTTATATTAATTTTATCTATAAAATGAAAATTTTGCACTTCAAATGAAAGTTTTTTAATGATCATATTTTCTTTAGAAATGCTTCATCTTGTTAAAAAGAATATTGGCGAAATTTCCAAATTGTGTTTAATATCGTTGCAACAAACCTGAAGTTTATTTTCCCTAAAAAATTAAAAATTCAAGTTAATTTCACAAGTATACTTAAAACGGAGTTATGCGAATCTGATCTGATTTTGATTAAACTATGTGTTTATGATAATTATCAAAAAAATCAATAATTTTTTCCGAAAAAATTTTTTTTTTCTCATGAGGCTATGTTTTGGTATTCAGGCACAACTTTTGATGCTAAACAACTTTTCTTAATAACATTTTGCTGAATCTTTTGAAATAGGGGGATTTTACTCTTGCATGATTTTAATATTTTTTGACCCGCCCTGTATGCTGTTTGACTTGCACCCATTCTAAGTACAATTTATATGATTATCGACGATGTACCAACTTTTGGCAATATTTTTATTCTGATTGTGTAGTTAATAAAAAAAATTTCCATATGTTGCACAGGTTGTTCCATTAAGGAGGAAAAACGGATTATTTTGATTTCCTCCGTATTTCTCAAGAAATTCAAAATAGCCAATCGATGTATTTTAGCTCGGACAATTCGAAAATCGTAACAAAAAACAATTGAATGAGAAACAAAAGACTTACGCCAAGGATGTTGCGTTTGCAGAATGGACATTGACGTAACTCTTCCCTCCTTAGTATCCTACCGACTGCTCCAATTAACACACACAACCGAGATTTTCGATTTTAAAAAAGTTTTATTTTAGGGTCATCATTTTTATTCCGCCACCCATTTTCAGATAGAAAAAAATAATAAATATAAAAGTTAACATAGAACGGAAGCTTCACGGCTTTGGTCAATTAAGAAATCATGGTTCTTGGGATTAGATCGTGTCAAATTGGAATTACTATCCGACGTTTCGCCTTCGAATGCACAAGGCATCTTCAGGGTTCTTTACTCCTCGAGATCTGAACACTGAATGAGCTCGAAGAGATTCAGGCGGGCTTTTATACCCGACTTAATTGACCAAAGCCGTGAAAGCTTCCGTTCTATGTTAGCTAACCTCTATGGGGGGAAACCAAGAAGGATGCCAAAACTTTTGGCGACCTGCGGAACAGCAAGAAGAAGTTACTCTGCCAATTGGCCTTTCTCCTTAGATGCCGAGATGAAGATGTAGTACCGAAATCGCTACAGGTGAGACATCACATTACTTCTAGAACTGCTAAGAATATTTATAAGCGTGCTAGCAATGCAATAGTTAGAGAAAGGATTAAGACAACACGTCGTGATTTAGATACAAATGCCCGGAAACTATTAGAAATGCATCTGAAATTAACTTCTAGACTAGAAAGAACTACATTTACAACTTTGGATAACATTACCAACGCACCGCAACAAAATCCATCAAGAAGTTACACTTAAGCAACAAAAGAAGTTTGAAGCTCTCCTGAACAGAAAAAATCCAGTGAAACTTTCGCAGAACATAGTTATAAACCTGTCATCGAAGACGTTATCCGAAACAGAACTTTCCGTCCTTACAAAGGGCCAAAACTTCGCAATAGCACCGAGTAGCATTCCCGTAGAAGACATAGTATCTTCCGTTGAAGCAGCAATCAGAAGATTACCAGTGGAACAAGCCGATGAAATCAGATATGAGACAGCGAAGATCATTAAAAACTCAAAACCACCGAAGTCGAACCTCTCCGCAGCCGAAAAAACAGCAATGAAGACCTTAAACGAAGACGCAAACATTCTGGTACTTCCAGCAGATAAAGGCAACGCGACAGTCGTCATGGACAGAATAGAATATGTGGAAAAGGTTACTCAACTTTTGGACAACAACACCTATAAGGTAATGCAGGCAAACCCCACAAGTAGAATAGAAAGACGCATTACCAATTTTATCAACACATCCAGTGTACCACAAGCGGAGAAAAAATCATTAAAACCAAGCAGCTCCAAGATTCCCAGGTTCTACGGTACCACTTCGACCGATCGTCAGTGCAATAGACTCGCCCCCATACTAACCATGATGTCTTAAAATATAAAAGTTGTATGTATTTCAGGGAACTTCCTAGACAAAATAATTTAAATATACAAGGTGAGTCAGAAACTAGTACCATACCAAATCTGGGTTTTTTAAAATGAAATGTACATTTTTGATTATTTAGATTCTTCTTATTCTTTTTTCGGTAGTTTTTGAGCTCTTCGACTTCATAATTCCTCCTTAACTGAAATTCAACATATAATATCTTATAGTTAATTTAGGTTAGGTTATCGTGTCTAAGGTATCTTCATGATAGTATAAAAAATGATTAATATGATTTTTAAATAAAGAAATATTTTAATATGAACAATAAATACTAAATGAAAATTTATAAAATTAAAGAAAAAATGACAAATAAAATTGAAAATTTTAGTTATTCACATGTCGTCTTTGGTTGGCGAATTCAGTTTAATATAATTTCATAGTCATTTTCGTTTAATCTTGCAATTTCTTCCCTAATTCTCTGTTCCAATACAGCTATATTTTCGGGTCTATAGTAAATTTTTGTTTTTGTAAATAACCCCATAGAAAATTTTGATTTTTAGATAACCCCATAGAAACACGTCAAGCGGAGTCAGGTTTGGACTGTTTCCTAGTCATCTTATATGTCTATTTCGTCCAATCCACAGATCATAGTTCTGATTCAAAAATTGAGTAGCATTTAAAACATTGTGCGCTGGGGCTCCACCCTGTTGCCAAACGAATGTTTTATATCATTTTCCAGATATTGGAAATATGTCGTCCTTGCATTTTGACTACTTAAATTTTGTAAGGATTGTTGACCATTAGTGATAAATGTAGCTTCATCAGTAAAATGTATATTGTGTAAAAATTAATCTTTGTCGTTTACGTTCTTCAGTTAGAACGGGTACAAGTTTATATGGGTGATTATATAACGATGAAGACTTTGTTGAATTTTGCCAAATGATTTTTGAAAATAAAACTTTGCATCAGTAATTGATCGTTCAGGGTTTTCTGCAATAAAATGAACCAGATATAGTCCTAAGAATAGAAAACTAACAACAATAATTTTCCTTGTAAAGAATAACACCACGCTTAAGTAAAAATTTTCGTTTGGATTTGCAGTTCTTCTTCTATTTAAACTTTTGGTATCTTCAAATTTGTTTACTATATATCTTATTGTGCTTCGTGACAAGTTAAATGATTTGTCAATTTGACAATATCAATACCAGCAAGACACCAAGGATTTCACGCAAATTAAATAGGATAAGGGGGAATTTTAAAGTCGAATATCTCAAAAACTACCGTTCCAAGTATAGACATATCACAAATTTTTGAAAAGGGGATAATAAGGACAATCTAAAAAATCAAAAATATACAGGGCATTTCAAACTTTTGTATTTATTATTTTTTTCTTTTTACAAAAAGAATCCCTGAAAATGGGTGGCGAAATATAAATGATGACTCTGTACAAAATTATGTGACAAAAATGGATGCTTCTAGCTGATTGTCTGGGCTCTGCTATGGCGTAATGTTATATATAAAGACATCGCTGGGTTAGCAGTTCTCGGGGATAGACCGTGACTTAACTCGCGTGGAAACCGAATCGTTACACGGGTCATTCAGCGTTACTCCGGAGTCATGCAGTGTTCCGATCTCGTGGAATAAAGATCCCTGAAGATGCCTTGTGCAATCGAGAGCGAAACGTCGGAAAGTGGTTTTATTTTGACACGACTTTATTTCAACAACAATGATTCATTAATTGACCAAAGCCATGAAAGCTTCTGTTCTATAACGGTTAAGTATTGTTATTTTGATGAGGATTAGAATTGCTTAAACGTAAGTATCACTTAAAAAAATCATGTTTTGAGTAGTGTAACACTTTATTACAGTTATTAGTTAATAGAATTGTTTATTCATAAATTTGTGTAAGCTGTTTCTCATAACCGTTGCCCACATGAATTTATATTATCATATGCATACTAAAAAAATTGCCAAATCAACGCAATAATTACATTTTAGTGTATTTTAACAATAAGGATGTCTGAGTATTAATTACATATGTGCAGTTTAGGTAATACGTAGCAGAAATAAATTAACGTTTTAAGAAAAAAATCCGTATCGTGATTTGATTGGCCATTAGAGCACTTTACGTTTGAAAGCACGACACGATTTCATATCAGTAAAGTTCAAAATGAACAGGTTATTAATTGAAAGTGAAGAAAAACATTTAATATTTTATTATATACATTCTTTCGATTATACTGTTCCAAACGATTCGACAAAAGACTTGGACGCCGGCAAGAAAAAAGACTAATTCTCCATCGGTTATTTCACGTTTTATATGACAGAACGTGATAACTTGTGACTTGACAATAATCTTTTTGCAATAATCCGTCTATTATGTTTAGACATGCTCTCAAATTCTTCGAGATTTTTTTATATATTCACGTTTCAGGGTCTCTAGATACGGAAAAACATGTTTTCTCAATTCCGTCAGTCTGTCTGTCTGTCGGTCTAACTGTTCGCGGCATAGCTACTTACCCGTTTGACTTCAAATTTTGGCCAAAAATTAAGGGTTATATGGAGATGACCTGGTAATATTTTGATAAAAATCGTTGAAAAAAATTATTACAAAGAAAACTAGTTAACCAATTTCCTCAAATTGTGAGTGTTTTATAGGAATTAATTGGTAACATTTTGGTATACATATAAGATTTGGGCATGCATTAAGTGTGATATAGAGATAAATTGGTAAAGTTGTGGTACGAATTCAAGATGGCGGAACAAAATGGCGGCTATATAATTTTACTTTTCCCGTAAAAGGGTATTGTAACTAGTTAAACTTAATATGAACATATGTCCTAAACCTCATAACTTTTGAGATACAGGGTGTTAAAATTTTCAGAAAAAAATTTTTTTTTTTGTAATATTTGGGATACCATTCTAGAGATCTTCGTGAAATTTGGTACACATTTTCTACGCATCAGTTTCTGGTGTACAACATTTTTTTAAATTTGTACCAGTGGAATCGTTACGAGATTTACATTGCATATTTTTGAAGAAAAAATGGTTCACCACTGTCATTTTTTGGATAGCCTAGACGTTTTTACGTAAAAATGATTTCTTGCGTTTTTCTCGTCAGATGTGCCGTTTAAAAGTTATTCAGCAAAATGTCGGAATTTTTAGAGTTGTTAGCAAAATTGGCTATGCAGGAATGATCATTTTATATATCTAATATATAATAACTTCTAAACCGTAAAAAGACTAAAAAGTTAGGGAGCAGAATAGGGAATTTGAATTTGATATTCCTTGCTCAAAATAAAGCGCAGTTTGTTTTGAACGTTGAGTCAAAATTTAACAATTAGGGAGATATTACGGTACAAAGATGGCGAAAAAATAATGTTATTATTTTTTATCTTAATAACGAAAAAAGATAGAATAATGAAATTTTATAGGAGTATTACTACTATGAAAACACACTATTTGCATATTTTTCACTTTTTTTAAAATGAGTGGAAGGAACTGGGGTATTAATAACTAATTCTTTCAGATATCCCCAGATACAATAATCCAAAAGATTTAAATCTGGGGTTCGAGGCGGCCAAAGATGAAGCCCACCTCTTCCTTGACGGAAAACTGATATTGATGTCTAGATTTTGTTATTGAATGTGGATTATCTTCAGCCCATACATGCATGTTATGAATGTTTTGAATTGCATCTCTTGAGAAACTAGCTTCGCCTGAAAAAAATAAATTATCGGTATTCATTCGGTAAAACCATTGAAAAAAAATCATTCTCGGTTCGAAATCTCTTGGTAAGAAAGCTTGAACCCTCTGTATTTGGTAGAATATAACTAGTGTCCTTTTAATATTCTCCATATGATTGATGCGTCAGTATTAAATTTTAGTTGATTCTCCTATTCGTTGCGATCATTTTGATATAAGGTTAGTTGGGTCTAAAATTTATACCAAGGGAATGGGACGAGGTTAAAGTGGAAAAAAGGGTTATACTCCGGCCATTTTTTGAAAACAATTGAAGCAGGTATGGAAAAACCAAATATTCTATAAAATGTATTGTATCTAGGGCTACAATAATCGCTTGTAAGTCGTTCAAAATTATTCACTGTTATACAGGGTGGTCAAGTTTTGCAAATTTACCTTGGATTGAATTTTTTTAATTGGAACACCCTGTATATTTTACTTTCATGTTAAAGATAACATTACTAGCTTTCAGAAAATACCATATTTGATACCTTTCTGACCAACAGTTTTTCAGTAAATTAGCTGTGAAATCAAAATTTCTTCATTTTAACACGAATTACTCTGAATTCACGTTGGTAAAATTGACAATTTAATATTAGGAGGCCATGATATCATCATAAATTGAACACAAGATTGACAGTCCTGTCAAAACAGCAAAGTGTCAGAATATTGTCATCAGTAAATAAATAAATATTGTTCTTTGATGATGCGATGCCGAAATAAAAACAAGATAGAAGCTTTTGCAAGTTTATCATAGAGATTTCAAGAAACAGGAAATGTTGCTTTCAAAAAAACGTAAAGTAATTAATAAACCAGTTACCAATGAAGATAATGCTTTGACAGTATTAATAACAGATCTTTTTTTACAAAAAAAATAAACTTAATATAAATCAAAAAAAAACAATGTAATTAAAACTTATAAAAGATGTTCAACTAAACCACCGTTTTGCTGAAGGCACATTTCGAGTCTATCCATAAATGAAAGTTTCACTTTTCTCAAAGTCAGGTCTGAAATGTTGCGAAAACTGCTTATTATTCTCAACTTCATATCTTCCACTGTGGTTGAAACGTCTTTATAAACTTCTTCTTTAACATGTCCCCATAAAAAGAAATCTAGTGGCGTTAAATCGGGTGACCTCGCAGGCCACTTAACTGATCCACCTCGCCCAATCCAATGCTCTCCTTTTCAATTATTGAGAAAATGTCTTACATGCCTATGGTAATGCGGGGTGCTCCATGATGTTGGAACCATAAGGAATTTCTTAACATTAAAGGTAAGTCTTCGAGCAATACGGGCAACTCATTTCTCAAAAAAGTTAAATAGACTTCTCCCGTTAAATGCTCTTCAAAGAAATATGGTCTTATAACATGAGAGCCAATTATACCTCCCCAAACTTTAATTGACCATTTATTTTGATGGTCCACCTGACGAATCCATTGTGGATTTTCGGTTGAATAATAGTGTATATTATGTTTGTTAACAAAGCCGTTGCTTTTAAAAGTTGCTTCATCTGAAAACAGCACCCTATCTACAAAACCTGGATTATCCCAAATTGTATTTAAAAACCAAATTGAAAACTTTTTTCGTTGGACGTAATCGCGATCATACAGTTCTTGGTGTAATTCAATGTGGTAGGCATGATATTTATGTTGTTTCAGAATCCGTTTAATACTAGTGCGTTCAATATCAGTAGCTCTCTCAATTTCCCTGGTACTTGTGTGTGGATTTTCTTGCACTGTTAATAACACTGTCAAAGCATTATCTTCATTGGTAACTGGTTTATTAATTACTTTACGTTTCTTAAAAGCAACATTGCCTTTTTCTTGAAACCTCTCTAATAAACTTGCAAAAGCTTCAGGTCTTCGCTTTTTTTCGGCATCGGGATATCGTACCGCATAAACCCTGCTTGCTAGTAAAGGGGTTTTTTGACACTCACCCAACATAAAAGTCATGTTTATCAACTCTGGATTACTCAAACTCATTGTTACTTAACAATTTCTCGACTTATCGTCAAAAATCAATGGTAATTGATGCCAATTCTCTGACACTTTGCGGTTTTGACAAGAATGTCAATCTTTCTTTTCATTTATGATTATATCATAGCGTCCTTATATTATAGGTAGTCAATTTAAGCAACGTAAATAATACCGTTTCTGTTAGAATGAGTAAATTTTGGTTTCACGGTTAATTTACTAAAAAACTGTTATTTAGAAAGATATCAAATAGGGTATTTTCTGAAAGCTGGCGATGTTATCTTTAATACGACAGTAAAATATATGGGGTGTTCCATTTAAAAAAATTCAATCCAAGGTAAATTTGCAAAACTTGACTACCCTGTATAACAGTGAATAATTTTGAATGACTTACAAGCGATTATTGTAATCCTAGATACAATACATTTTATAGAATATTTGGTTTTTCCATACCTGCTTCAATTGTTTTCAAAAAATGGCCGGAGTATAACCCTTTTTTCCACTTTAACCTCGTCCCATTCTCTTGGTATAAATTTTAGACCCAACTAACCTTATATCAAAATGATCGCAACGAATAGGAGAATCAACTAAAATAATAATATACCGGGTGTCCCATTTAAAAAAACAAGTTTGGTTCACCACGAACTTTTCAGACCACCCTGTATAATGGGTATAATTTTAAAACACAGCGTTCTTGACTATCAATCATATGCCAAAAATGTTTTTTCAAATTCCTCTCCGTTTGCCCACAATCGTCCACCCCATCTTGGTTGCACCACCCTGTCTGAACAAAGCTTAATTTTTGTTAGGTAGGATTGTGAAGTTCAACTAATTTAACATATGTTGTTTATCTTCTAACATATCAAAGTGACCTAGGTCAAATATTTTCAGAGAATTATGCCGCGATTAACCGTAAATCAAAGGGTTATTTCAAATTGGTCTACCTAAATTTTTTTATTTAAATATGTATAGAGCAAAAATTTGGAATAAAAAACTAATTTAGTTTAATATTCAGCTTTTAAAACATCATTTTTTTCTATTACCCTGTATAGTTTATATTAATGTCATTCTGTCACAATAACGTCAAAATTTTTAAACCTCGTTCACCGTCGTATTTTCTGTCATGTTAAATTTATACCGTACAACATGGATACCTTCTTTCGTATTCTATGATGTCGAGAAGCTGTAACTGATCCAAAATTGGACTTCTTTTTCGATTTCGCATGGCAGCAGATCCCGTCGGCTGTTTGGTCTTCTTCTTCTTCTGTTTGTAATAATTATCTCGGATGTTTTTCCATTTTTTTTGCAGTCTTCCTGGTACTTGTCTTAGGTTGCGCTTCAATAATATTTAGGACAGCAACTTCTAACTCGGGTGTTCGAACTTCGCGGTGTCGACCAGTTTCAAAACTCCTTTTTTCGAAAGTTTCAGATTTATGTATATGGATACGCTTGTGTATAATTGTTGACTTTTGACCCAACGTTTATAACAAACTGCCCTTTATTTTGAACAAGGAATATCAAATTCAAATTCCCTATTCCGCTCCCTAACTTTTTAGTCTTTCCACGGTTTAGTTATTTGGCAAAATAATCATTCGCGTATAGCCAATTTTGCTTAACAAAACTCCAAAAATTCCGACGTTTTGCTAAATAACTTTTAAAGGTTACATCTGACGAGAAAAACGCAAGAGGTAATTTTTATGAAAAAATGTCAGTGGCGTATCATTTTTTTCTTCAAAAATATGCAATTCAAATCCCGTTCGGACGCCACTGATAGAAATAAAAAAAAAGTTGTACAAAATGTGTGTTAATGCGTAGAAAATGTGTACCAAATTTCAGGAAGGAATCTAGATTGGTATTCCAAATATTATGAAAAGAAGATTTTTTTCTGAAAAATTTAACACCCTGTAGCTCAAAAGTTGTGAGGTTTACGACATATGTTCATATAAAGTCTTTTTCTTAAAATAAACTCAAAAATCACTCCCTGAAGTTTTTCGCCATTGTTTTGAATTACTCTGTATATACTTGCAATTTTTATAAATGTATAAAAAAACTGCCTTTCTCATTTTTATGCAGACGACACTTTACTTTTCTGTTCTAACAGATCAGATTCCTGAGGCACAAGTTACAATTAATAATGATATTAATAAATTTTACAATACGGCTACTGAACATATTTTATTGCTTAATCCCGGGAAGTCATCAGCAGTTGCTTTCAGAAATCAAATTTAGATTTCCAACGTTACAAATAACTTTGAAATATTTCTTAATAATATTTTAATGCCATTTTCTAATTCTTGTAGAAGTTTGGGACTTATTTTGGACAGTAAATTGCGTTTCAGGGTTCATATTAATTCAAATATGGCAACTTGACACTGGTTCACTCAAATAGGCATTGGCTTTCTATAGAAACTAAAAAACTTCTCTGGTTTTATCACAATTTAACCACTGTCGTGTCGTTTATTATCCTTGCCTTGATGCAACAGACCGATATCGGATACAAATGGTCCAAAACTCGTGTTTAAGATTAATTTTTGGTATTAGCAGAACACAGATAACTCCATATCTTCTAAATTTTAAATGGCTAAATATGTTTGACAGGTTCAGGCTACGTATGACGTATTTTGGGTTTAAAATTATTAAATATAAAATGCCTCTATTTATACAAAAAACTTTCATTTAGATATACATATACTAATATACATAACATTAATTTACAAAACTTCTTACAGTACCTCAACATAGAAAAGAAATATTTAAAAGAAGTTTTTCGTACAACATTGCTGTTAGAATTAATTGCTTTTCTAACATAAATTTTCAAATTTCCACACTATCATTTAAAAAGCTTGTTAAGAATGATTTACCACGCGTCCCTATGTCTCTGCACCTGCTTGTTTATTCTCCTTCACCCTCCCCTTCTTTAAATATAATTTTCATATAATAGATGTTTTTACTTACATTCAACTATTCGTCCAAATAGAGGGAAATACATGCAATGATTATGTAAATTATTTAAGCGTCATTATCATGTTTATTTAAATAAATTAGGGCCTGAACAGTTCGGGTACCTGAATGTCTGCGTAACTAAAGCCCATTGTTTTATTAAGTTAAGTCTAAATTGTTAAATATATTTTGCTGGTGTAACACTAAATGTATTATTATTATTATTATTTCTCCACCTTGTTGTCCCACAGTATTCCTATGATTGTATTTTATACCGACGAGATTATACTAAGTACAAAGAAAAAGAAAAAAAACTAATGTGTATTATGAAATGATCTAACGATGCTACATGTTTTCAAAATGACCGGTTTCTGGATTGAGTGTCTGTATTAAGTCCTAATTGGACCAAATGCGGCGTAAACGTTGTTGGGGTGAGGCCTGTTACTGATATGACGAGAGGAACAGTGATGACTCTTTCCTGTTTCCACAGCCTTTTTATTTCCATTGCCAAGTCGGTATATTTGGCGATCTTCTCACTGTATTTTGTTTGGATGTTCTCGTCGTTGGGGACATCCATGTCAATTAAATAAGTGATCTTTTCTTTTTTGGATTAAAAGGTGATATCGGGTCTGTTTGTGGGGATTATTTTATCTGTGCGGATGTCAATGTCTGAGTAGAGCTTGTAGTCTTCGTCTTCGTTGTAGCTAATGCTTGATGAACGACCTTCGCTGCTGGGTTGTGTCTCGTGCTTTTGGTAGTTTCTGGTTGCTATGAGTTTGTCCTGGATGGCAAGAAGAATTGTTGAAGAATTTGAAGAATTTTCTGAGGTCGTAGATCTGTTTTTATTTAGCGATTGTATATCTACAATTCCCCTCTCTCCTTCTTTTCTCTCGATGGAGAGTCTTTCCTTTCATGCGTTGGAGTGTGTTCCTGTGTTTGGTGAATTCAGAGCGTATGAGAATGTGAATGTTTTCTATGTCTTTGTATGACCATTTAAAGATACCAAACGAATACGTAAGAATAGGTATGACGAAGGTGTTAATAGCTTTCGTTATATTTCTGGAGTTCAGTTTTCTTTTTAGTAGTTTTGTGAGTCTGGTTTTAAAATCCGTCTTGAGATCTGATTTGGTATGAGTGTGGTAAACTTTGGTGCTTTGATGGAAGCCTAGGTATCTGTATGTTTCTTCTTTGATCATGTTATCTATGGTTTCATTGTTGATTGTTTCCGTCGTAGGGTAGTTTTTCCACTGCCTCTTGTTGATATGAAGTAGCTTGCATTTACTTATACCAAATTCCATGTTGATATCCAGGGTAAACATTTCTGTGATTTCAAGGAGCTCCTTTAGCTCTGACTTTCTGCTTGCGTATAATTTTAAGTCATCCATGTACAAGAGATGGTTTATTTTGTGTAGGTTATTTTTTTTTTTTGGTGTTTAATATGGAATCTGAAGTTTGTGTTATTCAGTGTGTTTCAGAGTGGATTGAGACAGAGGCAGAACCACAAAGCGCTGAGTGAATCTCCCTGGAATATACCTCGTCTGATGTAGATCTCTTCTGTTTCGATGTGTTCTTAGGTTGATATTAGTTTTCCACGTACTCATGATTTGCGTAAGAAATTGCCTGAGGTTTTGATTGACTTTATATATTGCTAGCACTCTGGTTAGCCAACTGTGGGGTATCGAATTAAAGGCTTTTTAGAATCTATGTAACCAGTGTGAAGGTTTCTATGATTTTTCCTGGTTTGTTCCATGATGACGCTATCTATAATTAGCTGCTCCTTGCGTCCTCGGCTGTTTTTTCTGCACCCTTTTTTACTCTTCCGTTAGAATATTTTTGTATGCTGGATGTTGTTCTATTCTCCTGGTAATTGTGGCTGTGATGATCTTATATAGGGTTGGAAGGCACTTAATAGGCTGGTAATTCGACAGGTTCTTAGTGTCTGAGTTTTTGGTTTTAAGGTATTTAATTCCTTGAGTGAGAAAACTAGGGAGTATGCTAGGTTTTAAAATAATTTCATTAATTTGGCGAGTGTGGAGGAAAACAGTTTGTACCAGACGTTATGAATGTTGTCTATCCCAGGACATCCCCAGTTATGCGTGTATTTGATTGTTTCTACAACTTCTTGTGTTGTCATTGCAAAGTCCTCTTGTTCCTCCAAGCACTTGTCTTCTTCCGGTTTAATCCATGAAGCGTTATTATTGTGTAGTTTCGGTTCTGACTAAATGCTTTTACAATATTCAGTGATTTATTTTTTGGTCGATGGTTATATTACTCGTGCCTCCTCATTGCTCATGGTTTTTTGGTACAATTGTTTTTCGTTTCTTCGAAACAAGTTGTTAACGTTCTTTGTTTCATTTGACTCTTTGTATCTTCGGAGTCTTGCAGCATACACGGATAATTTTTGCTTCAGAGTGTCAATGTCTTTTGTAAGCGTGTGATCAGGAGATGTAGATTTGATTTGATTTATTATTGTTATTATTATTAAATGTTATATTTTGACCTTTGTGATCGGCTCATACACAAAAATTAATTTTCAATTGCTTGAACATAAAGAATAATATCAGATAAAATGCATATAATAACCTAGAGTATACCACTTAGCAAAAAATAATTTCTTTCCAGAAGAGTGGTTAAAAGTACAGCAAAAAACTCGATCATTATTGCGGTAATCGGCGGATCAAACTCAACAATACTCAACCAAAAGCAGAACTAATCACCAAATATGAGCTTGGAGAACCCTAAGTAAACTTTCATATATACCAGCAGAAGAAACTTTAAATCTTAGGGTTTATAAAACACTCTTAATTTTCTAAAGTATGATACACATTTTATTTATAAGCTGGTAAAAATAATTTATATGCAATAAATTTGAGTCATGTTAGGTTGGGCTTATTTAAGTGGCGAATCTATTAACTGGTTTTAGGTTGAATTTCTCGAAACGAATTTTTGCATACTACGCGACCTATCGTACTCTCTGAAATTTCGCCAATAGCTTTGACCACTCGACCCGGCAACACCGCTCCTGTGGTGGTGTATCGAACCCTGGCAGCCACAACCTTGGCTCGAAAATCAATTCAGCCTTGCCTAATATAGTTGCTATGGCAACGTCGCTCATTCATCCCGGTCGGGCCGCCCTAATCGGAGTACAGGCCGCCGCCCCGAAACGTACAATTTGCTCCCGCGCTGTTGCCACGGTTACGCTCCGGCCTGGGTTATTTTTACACGCTTGCCGGGGGTCGAGCAGCCGTCGTACACGAGCCTTTTTTGTGTATGTGTGTGACCTTAGGAGCTCGTTATTTTGAATTTAAGTCATAATGACGTGACGTTGGCGGTATAAGGGACCGACGAATTGATGGGGGGTAAAAGTAAGGTGTATTCTCTTCGCGTGTGTATGGATCTGACACCGAGAGCTTTGCCGACAGGTGAAAGCTAAATGCCTGAAAGCTTTGTATGTCTATTCTAATACAAATTTATATATCGGAAGGGATGAAACATTTTATTGGCATTTTAATTGAAATCAGCGTGCAGATATTTTACAAATTATAGTCTCGATTCATTTTTACTTCCCTTGTAAGAGGGAGAGATTTCTGCAGATCTTTGTGTTTTAGTGCCCCTAGACCCCCATTTCTGTCGGTGTGCAAAATGTGTTTAAATCAAACTATTATCGTAAAATGTAAAATTTTACTATTTAAAATAGAAGTTTATCTTTCTATTGTTTTATTCCTCCTAGTGGTGATGGTGATATTTTTATTCGATTAAGTACAGCTATCTCAAAGGCATTACTGTTTCGTAAATATGTGATATTTGTCGGAGATCTCAATATTGACTAACCCAGAGATACTACACAGAAAAGGAAATTAAATGGTGTTTTTAATTGTTTTTTGTTAAAAGTTACTACCAATGAACCAACAAGTAATGTCAGGTTGTCGCTGTGGACTCTGGGTGCGTGTATTAGTGCTGTGCGTGACCTTACGTGTCTAATCCTACACACTTATTTTCGATCTTATTTTACTATTATCATAACCTTGACGGTTATTTTTGATTAACAACCATCCGTCAGTTCGATAAATTCGGTTATGAATACAAATGCTATAGATTTATCTGTAAAAATTCTCATTTAAAAAAATTAGCTATTTCAAAGTTAGGAATACTAGACGTAGAAAATTTTAAGTAGTTTAGAAGTTACGGTTTTTGAGAGCTGTCTCAATATTTTTTCAAAATAAATTACTCCTCTAAGCAATTTAAAAGTTAAGAAAAAAAACACAGATTTTTTGTGCAAACTTCTCCTCGTAATTGCAAGCCGTGTATATAATTGAGGACCCTTCCTAAACCGTCCCTTTTGTGTATCTTTTTGAGTACTTTCCGGCGCCATAACCAGTTTTCCGACCAAACGTTAATTTTTTTATTAGGAAAAAAATCAGTTTTTCTCAAAAATGTCGATCTCTTTAACATGTAAATGCACAACATAAATCGATGCGTTAAAAAATACCTTTATATGCTTTAAACAAACAAAAACTCAGCCGCGACATCTACCACAACTGAAATGTCAAATATCTCTGTAAATTTTATTATCATCCTAGGCCAAAGCCACCTATCATTTCACGTCGTATATAGATCGGTACCTATCGATTTTTGACCGATATGAGTACTTTTTTTGTTTAAATCGAACTTTCACCCACTTGCTGAGAAGTTAGAGGGAAATGTTATTAGAGCTTTCTTTATAGCCAAATAAATGAGGAGCAAAAATTCAAAAGGAATACTATCCGAAATTTAAATTTTTAACTTTTAGATGGCGATACATTTACCACATACACTTATACACCTTATTTGCATTCTAATTTAATCCAATACTGCAAAGCACTCAAATGGATCTTTATCCCTTTAAAACCTATGCTAAAATGTCGCTATTGGTTCAAATGGATTGTTATCCATAAAAATATTTTTTCAAATGGAATTTTATTTACGCTTGAGTTCGGTTCAAATCGGATTTTATCCGTTATAGCTATTGCAATCAGAAATCGGACATAGGTTCAAAATGATTAATATCCTCCCGCGTATGTTTTTACTTCAGTTTTGTTTACAAGTTGTGGTGTAGAGGATTGAGTGATTTCGATTTATTTGAGTACAAAGTATGGGTTTTGAAGAAGTTGTAGTCAGTGAGGCTAATCAGGGTAGCCGAAAGAGACAGCGAAATGTTACAAAACCACAAAAGGCAAAACAGTTAAGGTAAGTCATTAATTATTGTTATTAAGTGAGGTTAGGAAGCTAGTTATCGATTTATTTTAAATATCAGGATCATTTTCCAAATAGAGAAAACTTTGAAAGGCCATGTAAATATGATGGACCAACATATAAATGTATAAAGCTTTCGGAAAAAGATATTATTGCTGCAAGAAAAAAGGTTCTACAAACACCGAATAAAATCGTCCAAGATCGCTAAATATCGACGCGAAAAGTATAAAGCAGATTGTAGAAATCATGAATTAGCAGCAGAATACAGGATGTACACAATAGATGGATCTACCCACAGAGTGTGCCAAAAAATGATTTTAAGATCTTTCGGTATTTCTTTGAAACGATTGCATACAATTACACGAACTGTAAGGTTAGGAAAGGATATTAATGAAAATAGAGGAGGAGATCATCGTTCGGCTAAAAATGTATGAAAAAAAATAAAGTGATTGATTTTATAGGTAAATTTTAAGCCACTGAAAGCCACTACAATAGAACGAAATCCAAGAGACTTTATTTGCCCGCAAATCTCAGTATCACGCGGCTTTGGAAAATGTACAGGGTGAGTCAACGATTGGAAAAAGTAAATTTACGTCGAACAGGTAAAATCTGGAAACAAACTGTTTATGCTGTGGGATATACATGTAAGTCGTTCTCATTTTAAAAATATTTTAATTATACGGGGTGCCTCAAAAAAGTAGGGCAACTAAAAGTTGTATTTTTTTTAATGGGACACCCTATATTTGATTTGATTTTTTAATTCTACATAAAATTCTAACACTTTTTTGAACATGTTATATGGCTAAAATGGATACTTTCTTAAATATTTTGCTTCTGCACAAAATAAGCATGGAATAAAAGACTTGTAATATTGAAGATATCACATGCAGGGTGTCCAAATTTAAATGCCCAACTTTAACATTTTCACACCAATTTATTTTAGTATTTTTAAATGGAACCCCCTGTATATTTTTATTTAGTCTTGTTAAGAATAAAAAAATCTACAACTTTTATCAAACATATTATATACCTATCTTCAATAGTTTTCGAAATATTTTCAAATTTCCTTTTTTTGTGTAATTTAGAAAATCAACAACTCGATCAATCAAAGAATCCATGGAAAAAACAGTCTATTGCAACTGGCGACTAAATGTATGAAATGTCAAAAATGTGTTGTTGTTACTGCATTGTATTTCGTCTTTCATATTCTCGTCTAATTTAAAATGAATTTTTCACAAAATGAAATGGTAGATATAGTCTATATATTGGATGAAGGTCAAAAAAATTGCCTTCTGGCCAAAAGACTATATGAAGCAACATATCCGGATCGACGCGCGCCTTCTAAAGTGGCTGTTCAAAATGTCATGGAGAGATTTGATGTTAGTGGCAATGTAGCATATTCGAAGAAAACAGTTGTCAATAAAATTGCTACAAATCAAGTTAAAGAGTTGGAAATTCTACTTCATATAAAAGAAAATCCCAGTTTAAATAGTCGACAACATGCTAGTTTAACTGAGACATCACAATCTACAGTAAGCAAGACCACAAGAAGATATAAATATCATCCATATCATATGGAATTACACCAGAACACTCAGCATAGAAGAAAGAAGAGACATGTGGCTGGTGCACCTGCTCATTACCATTGAGACGTTCGTGAATTGTTGGACGCTAATTTTAATCAAAAATTATCAAATGGCCACCCAGATCTTGCGATATAACTCCATTAGATTTTTTCTTGTGGGGTTATATTAAAGATCGTGTTTACACCCAACCACCTACAGTAAGAGAGAACATGCAGGAACGAATCAGGGATGTATGCGCCACTATATCACCAGACATGCTAGTTAAAACTAAGCAAAATATTATTAAAAGGTTGTTGAGCATCTTTTGAAATATAACTATGAAAACATTTGATTAACTTTTAAACGCGATTTTTTTTAGTCTGATAAGTGTTTTTTTCTGTATAACTTTAAAAATTAGTACTTATTAATATAACTTATTTGCAAACTAGACGAGTAGACCCCTTATTCAACACAGTTTTTAAATATTTATAATATTATGCCAGTTCACGGATCCTTCGCTTTGAAATGTAAGATTCATTCCAAGAACATAATATTATCTAAAAAGTTCGGAAATGGCCCTACTCGCCTTATCAGTGGGTTACAAAACTTAACACGGATTTTAAAGTCTTCAGCGTGTAACTCTTGGTTTAATGTAATATGAAATGGATGATATTTATATTTTCTTGTAGTCTTGCTCACTGTAGATTCTAATGTTAAAATCTTAAGGTTATTAGATCATTTTTTTGTAGCAATTTTATTAACAAATTATTATATTGTCTAAATTTTCATTGGATTAATTTTAGATAATAACTATTGTATTCATATTAAATACTTTTGTTTTACTGACAGCTACTGTGGCTACTTTGATCGAGTTCATAATTTTCTAAATTACGGAAAAAAAAGAGAATTTTAAAATATTTCGAAAATAATAAATAAAAATATACAGGGGGTTCCATTTAAAAAAACTGTAATAAATTGGTATAAATATGTTAAAGTTAGGCATTTAAATTTGGACACCCTGTATGTAATATCTTCAATATTACAAAAGCAGTCCTTTATTCCATGCCTATTTTGTACAGAAGCAAAATATTTCATTTTTAGTGGCACAACTAGGCGTTATATTGCTAATCATAGATGTGCATCAAATTTATATTTTTTTTCGTTTAAAGCCAATTATTTGAGAAAGTATCAATTTTAGCCATATAACAAAAAAATGCTAGAATTTTATGTAAATTTTAAAAATCAAGTCAAATATAGGGTGTCCCATTTAAAAAAATACAACCTTTAGTAGCCCTACTTTTTTGACGCACCCCGTATAATTCAAAATATTTTTAGAATGAGCGCGATTTACATATATATATATCCCACAGCATAAACAGTTTGTTTCCAGATTTTACCCGTTCGACGTAAATTTATTTTTTTCAATCGTTGACTCAACCGGTACAATTGTTCAGTTGAGAAGGTTCGACACAGTTTTTTCTATAATATATTTTCGAAAAACTTTAACATAGGATTCGGAAGCCCTGCTTCAGATGTATGCAGTTTTTGTTTTCGAAAAAAAATGAGCTTAAATATTGTTATTCCTCCAAGAAAGTGAGCATTTTAACTGAACTGCGAATTCACAAACTAAGGGCAAAACAATTCAATATATTAGTGAAGCGAGAAGAACCAGATTCACAGGTATTTTGTTTCGATCTCCAAAAAGTGCAAAATCTTCCCAAATTGCCAATCGGTGAGGCTTATTACTTAAGGCAGTTAAGCTTTTATAATTTCTGCATAACTGATTATGAAACTCATTCTCCATTTTTTTACAGTTGGAATGAATCCCAAGTAGGAAGAGGAGCAAATGAAATTGCGTCTGCTTTGGTTAATTTTCTAGGAAGTAACATCAAACCTGACTGCAGAGTTCTACGTTTATTTGCGGAGGGATGTGCCGGCCAAAACAAGAACTCCAATTACCAAGTGTGGATGGAAGATATGGAACAATCAGCTGCCCCCCGAACCTCCCAGATCTAACGTCCGTGGATACCTTACTTTGGGCTGTTTGAAAGAAACAGTTTATAGAGAAAGAAATAATAAAATTGAAGAAATTCATAGAAAGTTTTTTTGAAAAAATAGAAATTTAAACGGAAACAAGCATGAAGTAATTATAAATGCACTGGAAGGTCAAAAAAAGAAATTACGATAATTGTAGCGAATTTCAGTTTCAAGTATACGTTTTATTATTCTCTTGTTTATTGGTGAATATAAGTTTGAATTAGTACTATGTTAAAAATGTTTTATCTCCCTTCGTAAATATTTTGTACAATATTAGCATAAAATAAAAATGAGTCCAGCAGCAAATCAGACTTTAAACATCAACGTCACGATATTCGAAAATTACAACTTTTTATCCTAGTGGCAACAGCTATCGAAATAGGTAAGCCATTATAGCCGAAAAAATCGTCGTAATTCTTAAACCTTTCATATTTCGGAAATCGTTAATTTTTGACACATTGTATATTATACAAATATATTGTATTTAAAAACACAAAGTTGGTATTGCGAGGTCTGGCCGTCCAAAAACGGAAGCAGATGGCGATAATGCTTTGGATATGATAGTCAGTTTGGAGGAGAATGGCCATCTTTCAACAAGAATAATTGGCCTAAAACCAGGACGTATCCCACATGTACAGGGTGGTCCACTTAAGATGCTCCTATCCTTTATTTCAATAAATAAGACACTGAGAAAAAAAAGTTAAATACAAAAAGTATTTGACCCTAATTTAATTTTCTTTTATAATATATTTATGTATACAGGGTGTTCCATTGTGCCAGGACAGTAACCAACTTTTTTCTTTTTAATGAAATAGTATAAATATTTTTAGAAATTCTAATTCTTCCCTTGAGTTTGAGTATTTTTTGTCATTACATAGCATACGAAATTTTGAGTAGTTTTTGAGAAAAACTAACTTTTCTAATTTTTTTCGTAAAAACAGGTTTTTGGAAAAATGTGATTTTTTCACACCTGAGGACTAAAATTTTGAATTTTGGTTATGGATCCATGGGAGTGGTTAATATTTAATACTCTGACCGATCAAGAGCGAAAATCCATTATACAGGTTAGCCACAAATGATCATCAAAAAAAATGTTTTTGTAACTAAAAAAACTTAATTTTTGTAAATGGAAGACCCTGTATTTAGCACTTTTATTGTGTTTAGGATTTAATTCTGCATCATGCCATATATATATATAGTTTATATTCCAAAAATTAGTAGTTTAGAAGTTATGACCAATTTTCTATAATAATTCAGGTATTTTTGTTAAAAATCTGACTAAACCTAAATAATATCCTATTCTAAGTTTTTTTTAACATTATAATTAAATTTAACATTAACTCAACAAGTAATGCAAGAAAGAAAGTAACTAATTACTTATTACAAAATATTTTCGACATAACCCCCGTCTTTGGCAATACAAGTAGTATAATATTACGGTTACGGATTTAATTTTCGCAATAATAGCATTTCTAAACGCGTGTTAATTTTACAAGATATCCATGGAAAAACAAAACTAGTAAAATTGTTGCCTGGACACCAATAAATACACAGTTTTTATTTGACATTTAGCCTTTTTAACGTTTTGAATACCTTTCCGCAATACTTAACCCACTGTCAAGAAGTAAATGTAACAGTAAATAAAACACTTTAAGTACTTAATATGAATTTTTTTAAATTACTTTTTTTAGCTGCAATTAGTATTTCGATTTGGGTATTTAGTTTCTTATTAGATATTTAAAAACTACTTTTCCAGTTAACTTTAAATTTTGTACAAAATTGGGCATTAGGGAAAAATCAATTGATCAAATTTTGGTGCGAATCCAAAATGGCAAAACAAAATGGCGGTCTAGTAAAATGTTAAAAAAATATTACTAAAATATTACTTTTTCAGTTAACCTCAATTTTTGCACAAAAATCGGGCACTCTGAGAAAATCAACTAGTAAAATTTCGGTTCGAATCCCAAATGGCGAAACAAAATGGCGGCCTAACAAAATATTTAAAAATTCAGCCTGAAAACTACTTAATGAATTGATTTCAAATTGTAGGCCATAACTAATTGAGGTATAGGTCAACTAGTAAAATTGTGGTTCTAGTTCAAAATGGCAGCCAAATAAAATGTCTTTGATTGTGAAAAAATCACCATATCTTCACGTTTTTGCGTATCTAGATGCCAAAAAGTATATGTTTTATAAATTCCGTCAGTCTGTCTGTCTTTTTGTCGGTCTGTCAGTTCGCGGCGTAGCTTAAAAACTACCTACCCGATTGGCTTCAAATTTTTGTCAAACATTAGGGGCCACATGAGAATGACCTGCTAACATTTTGGTAAAAGTCCAATATAACGAAACAAAATTGCAGCCTAGTGAAATGTTAACAAGAATATTACTAAAAAACTCATTAACCAATTTGCCTCAAATTTTGCACAATAATTAAGTGTTATATAAGAATAAATTGGTAACATTTTGATTTGAATCGAAGATAGCAAAACAGAATGGCGACCTAATAAATTATTTAAGAAATCAGCTTGAAAATAATATTTATTAGATTAATTTCTAATTTTGTGCGAGCATTAAGTGTGATATCGAGAAAGAGTAAAGTTGTGGTACGAATACAAGATGGCGAAACAAAATGGCGGTGTGTAGAAGGTAAAATATTGGAGACTGGTAAAATATTGGTAGAAATCCAATATGGTGGAACAAAACGGTGTCCAAGATAAATGTTTCAAAACACAGTACATACAGGGTTTCCCAAAAGAACCGCAACGGTCAGATATCTCGCTATGAATGTTGTGATAGTTTTTTGCTCCTGCTGTTGACCAAACCTAAGTGCTTTCAAGACCGTATTTTCATTGAAAAGAACCGGAACGGTCAAGTATTTCACTAACGGATTAATATTATTTTAACTATAAAACTGGCAACGTTGTAAATATTATTTTTAGATCCGGCACTATTGATAACCTCCCTATGGCAAATTTTATAACGATATGTTATTCCGTTATCGAGATATTTGACCGTTCCGGTTCATATCAATGAAAATGCAAACTTGCCATATCTTTCAAAATTTTCAGACTAGAACTTTGATATTCTAGGATTGAAAACACTTTAGTTTGAACATTACAAGCGCAAAATAATCATAGTATTGCATTTTAAAAAATAAAGATAAGAGCTCTATCGGAAAAACTATAAAACCGGCAACGCTGTAAATATTATTTTTAGATCCGGCATCATTGATAACCTTCCAATTCTATATACAATACAAATAACTATGTAGTGAACTAAACTGGGTCACACTTTCTAATAAAAGGAAATATTCATAGCGAGGGAAATTCTGGGTAAAGGAAATTTAGCGATTTTTGAAAAATGTTCCTTGAGTTGCCAGAAATGTACAATCTACAAATCTACAGTGACTGACTTTACTTCTAATGTCAGTCATAAATCAACAATCAAACTGGAATGGAATGGTAGCATTTTGATAAAATTCCAATATGGCGGAACAAAATGGCGACCTCAAAAATTTTTAAAAAATCATTATTAAGAAACTACTCCTCTAATGGGTCTCAAATTTTGTTCAGAAATCAAGCGTGATGTAAGTAGAAACTGACATAATTTTGGTATGAAGCCTTCATGGCGAAACAAAAAAGCCTCCTCATAAATGGTTTTAAAATTCAGTACCAAAAAAACTATTAATCCAATGCCCTTGAAATTGTAAAGTATCAAAAAGAAATAAGCTATATATGGGAAACACAATGTTTAAATATTCGGTTAAATTCCATTTCATGAATTAAACCCTTCATCTTGTAGAGAAAAATAATAGATGGCACTTTATTTTGTATAGACCATACAAATAAATTAAAAATAAATAAATAAAAATAATAATAAATACAGGAAGTTACATACCAACGCATGCAAGGAAAGATTCACCATCGAGAGAAAAGAAGAAGGGAGGTGAATTATAGATGTACAGGGTGTCCCATTTTCGTAGGTTTTACGGGGTTTCCAGCTTATGAGTAGAGATAGAGAGATGCGGTTTTCGCGACACCGTGCTACTTTTCGATGAAACTAAAGAGGCCGCAAACAGATTTGCCCTAACCATTTTAGTTTCCGTGCTACAGGGTGATTTTGAAAATTTGTCATTTTCGGACACCCCCTGTAACTCAGCTATCGTAAAATATATTTAAAATGTTTCAATTGGTATTTATAGATTTTTTCACGTAGAATTCAGTGGCATACTCAGATTTTTGCTGAGAGTCATAGTTTTTGACATATTGGCATAACCTACTATTTTTTAAATGGGAGACCCTATATATTATTTTTTCATCTTATTCTTCGTGCCGAGAGCTTTTCAAAAACATACCATAAGTCATATTTATTTTCATAAATAACATGAAAAAATGCATTTTTCTTTAAACGGATTTATGGCATAGCAGATCAATCGAAATAAGAGAAGGTGGCTGTGGTAGCCATGGCAACGCCAACAAAAATATGATCAGGCAGCCATTACTGCTGTCATTTTTGGCATTATTGCGTTTAAATTTTTCTTGACGTCTATTATAATTATTGTTTTTAATATGGCTCAGAATCAAAAATTTGAATATTTTGAGAAATATGATATGAACGCGTGTTTTATATTGTCTAATGAAGATGCAGATCAGGCGGCAGAGCTTTATCTGAACAGGTTAGTTCTTTTTTATCTTCCTGCATTTTGACTTTATTGGTTCGCTTTATTTTATCTTAGATATCCCGAGAGAAGACAACCAGAAAAAAGAATTTTTCAAAAAATTAAAAATAATCTTTGCCAATATGGATCTTTTAACAAGCCTCGATCGCGAACTTACAATAAAGACAACGAAGAATCTGAGGTCAACGTTTTAGCCCTCGTTCAGACAGCTCCTGAAACATCTTGCAGGAAAATAGACGAAGAGGCGGGTGTACCGAAAACCAAAGTGCAGAAAATTTTGAAAAAGCACAAATTCAAACCCTATAAATACAAACTTGTGCATCATCTGCATCCTGGTGATGCAGAGCGCAGATTGGAGTTCTGCAATTGGTTTATAAATATGAAGGCAGAAGATATCGATTTTGAAAAAAAGATTATTTGGTCAGACGAGGCACATTTTACTAGTTCAGGGATTTTAAATAGACACAACACGCGATTTTGGAGTCAAGAAAACAACCATGTTATTTTTCCTAGGGAGCGTCAGGGCAGATTTGGATTCAATGTCTCCTGTTTTATTTTCAACCGAAAAATAATTTATCAAATATATGAAGGAAATCTGAATTCGATTGGTTACGTGCGAATCCTAGAAGACGCATTAGGAATTTTGGATGATGTTCCCTTGGCTCAACTAAATAGGATTTATTTCCAGCAAGACGGAGCTCCAGCCCACAATGCCAGAATAAGTCAAAACTGGCTTAACGACCATTTTCCTGGAAGATGGATAGGAACACACGGACCTGTTCGATGGCCACCACGATCCCCTGACCTCTCAGTTTTAGATTTCTTTTTGTGGGGTTATTTAGAAAACAAGGTTTATGTAAGGCGATACGAAAACTTAGAACAACTAAGAATGGCCACCGAAAACGCTTTTGCAGAGTTACAAAGACAGTCATTTACAATAGAAAATGCATTAAAAAGAATTTTTAAAGTTTGTCACACTTGTAGGACACATAATGGTCTACAATTTGAACAATATTTGTAGTTTTAATGAAATTATAATTATTACCTTTTACCTACTTCCTAATTTTTTCTGATGCTGTTACTTTGTTATTTCGTTAATAAATATTTGTTAACTTTTTCCATGGCTCCACAGCCACCTTCTCTTATTTCGATTGATCTGCTATGCCATAAATCCGTTTAAAGAAAAATGCATTTTTTCATGTTATTTATGAAAATAAATATGACTTATGGTATGTTTTTGAAAAGCTCTCGACACGAAGAATAAGATGAAAAAATAATATATAGGGTGTCCCATTTAAAAAATAGTAGGTTATGCCAATATGTCAAAAACTATGACTCTCAGCAAAAATCTGAGTACGCCACTGAATTCTACGTGAAAAAATCTATAAATACCAGTTGAAACATTTTAAATATATTTTACGATAGCTGAGTTACAGGGGGTGTCCGAAAATGACAAATTTTCAAAATCACCCTGTAGCACGGAAACTAAAATGGTTAGGGCAAATCTGTTTGCGGCCTCTTTAGTTTCATCGAAAAGTAGCACGGTGTCGCGAAAACCGCATCTCTCTATCTCTACTCATAAGCTGGAAACCCCGTAAAACCTACGAAAATGGGACAATCGCTAAATAAAAAAACAAATTTACTAACAAATTTTCCCACAACAAACAAACTAACCTCCACAAGGCAATAGTGAAGGCAGACAAAAATTATACACCGCTCGACCTGTCTCAAACGAGCCAGGCAGCAGACGCACACAGTCACATCCAATCACGACTAGAAAAGATGAACACCTGATCTGAAAAAATACTTCACGGAAGACACAGATACCACATAAAGCAAGACCATATACGTAAACAGCTTTCATATACGTGGTTACAAGAAGAGCAGCTGTTCGAAACAGAAGGCTTCCTGCTTGCCATTCAGGACAAAGTGATAGCAACCAGAAACTACCAAAAGCACATCATCAAGGACACAACCATTGAAGACGACAGGTGCAGGAGATGTCACCAGCAGAGAGAAACAATCGATCATATAACGGGTGGATATAGAATAATGGCCGCAACGGAATACACGGCGAGACACAACTCAGCAGCGAAGGTCGTTCATCAAGCATTAGCCACAACATACAAATTGACGGAGAACACAGACCCTTACTGCCATTATACACCAACATCCATACTTGATAACGAAGACTACAAACTCTACTGGGACATTGACATCCACACAGATAAAACAATCCACGCAAACAGACCCGATATCACCTTTCAATCCAAAAAAGAGAAAATCACTTATTTAATTGACATGGCTGTCCCCAACGACGAGAGCATCCAAGCGAAATACAATGAGAAGATCGCCAAATACACCGACTTGGCAATGGAAGTAAAAAGGCTGTGGAAACAGGAAAGAGTCATAATTGTTCCTCTCGTCATATCAGTAACAGGTCTCACCCCAACAAAGTTTACACACCGCATTTGGCTCAAGTAGGACTTAATACAGACATTCACAGGAACGTCCAAAAATCGCTCATTTTGAAAACATGTAGCATCGTTAGATCATTTCTTAATACACAATAGTTGTTTTTTTTTACATTTCCTTTCTTTTATTTTTATTTTAATAACACAGGAATACTGTGAGACAACAAGTCATAAAAATAATAATATTAATAAATAATAATAACAATAATAATAAATTAAAAAGAAAAATGGCAAATCGCCTTTACATAACACTTCAACTCGAACAGATTTCCACTACACGCAGATAACACATCTCGTGTATCCATGACACCCAGAGCTTTACGTGAGTGTAAAATCTAAAAGCTTTGTATGCTTGTCGTAGCAGAAATGTATTGCATATCGGAGGGGTGAGACATTTTATTGGCATTTTGATTGAAATCAGCATTTAGATGTTTCACAAGGAATTTATAGTTTTGTTTTAATTTCAATTCCCTTGTAAGAATGAAAAACTCACTCTCAGAGATTTTTGCTGACCGTTGCGTTTTAGGCTCCCTAGACTGAAAATAACTAACATAAGTAAAATTTGAGTTCGCATAATTTTTTCTCGAAACATAATATCAAATCACTGTTTCACTAGAATGTTTTATACCTGCAATCATCTGATAATATTGGTACTTTACTGGTATTTGACAAAAACAACGTATGGCCGCGCTATCAAACTTTATTCCATTTCTGTTGATTATCCACTCTTGTGAAATAGTCATGTCAAAGAAAAAATTCTGTAGGCAAAGTTAGTCTCCTGGTTTTATTCAAATTTGCTAATTTTTTCGCTCATGAAAATTTTGATAAAAATTGCCAAGCAACACATTTTCATACTAAAGTAAACGACAGTCTAATACGTCGGGTCTGACGTCGTGTGAAACTCTGAATTAAATCGAATATTCCACTCATGTACAAATTTTCATGTAAGACTGGTGGTGTTTTCGAAAAATTATAGCGGAAATACCACGTCGTCTAGGAAACATGGTGTTTCCACTTACCTGGTTAGGGTTAGGTGTGGTTACATACCTAACCAAAAAATGAAATCTTGACAATATAAAACCTGCTTTTGAGAGACGCTAGAGTCCCTAGAAACTGATTTTTTTTAAGTATCTTTCAAACATTTTTGAAAAGTTGTCAATATGAATAATGGCTTTGGGCTAGTTCAAGAAGAGGAAATTGATGAAAATATAATTGGAAGCGAACCAAGAAACACCGTTAAATCCAAGTTTGTGTTCAATTTGTTACAAAATTCACATTTCTGAACTTGAAATAGGTATGTATTTAATATTCAGTTAATAAAGCTTAGTTTCCCTGTATTTAATTCGTGGAATATTCCTCCTAAATACCATTCGTGCTTAAAAATTAACCAGATAATTTTTAAGCACTCGTGTTATTATCCCCGAAAAAAGCAGTGTTCCTCTAAATGTATATATGAGAAAAATAAAAAACGGCCGATTATTAACAGCTGATTTAAAAGTTTTACCTTTCAAGTCAGATGATAATAAGATTAAGTTTTATTTGTCAAGTTCGATTTGGGTACGTTCAGAATTGAAAAATGTATTTTATGCGGCTTATTAAAAAAAACTTTAATTTGAATGGCTGTATTCGTGCTATAATATTATATATCTGATAATAAGAGAAACCAAAGGGTTGTAAGCTCTAAAATTTGGTCTAATAAATAAATTTTTAATATCAAAAGCTTTTAAAAAGCTCTCTAAATAAGGGATGGTACGTATTCTTTTGATTTGAATCCAAGATTAAAAAATGTATAGCCAAAACTTGTGTCAAAATGGGGTTTCGTTTTTATAAGCTAGTTTGAACCGGAGCAACAATTTATACACTGATAAAAGAGATTATTTTGAACTTAAATAAAAAAGAAGTTTGTTCAATGAAATATTTGTTTGGCCTAAATAAATAATTACTTAATTGTAATAAAATAAGATGGGAACAAATACATCGTTTATTTGGTTAAAATGAGCATTTATTAAAGGCAGTTAACCTAGTAGGTATACAACGTTCTGTAAAACACCAAATTCTAAATATGCGACACTTAAAAGAGAAAAATACAAAACACAGGATTTAACTAAAAAAAAAGGCAGGACTCGTATACGCCGGTCCAATTATTCCCAGATATGTTCAATTGGGTTTAACTCTGGTGACTGGGGAGGATGATCATAGGTTTTCGGGACATTATAAAATAGCCATTGCTTCACGTTTTGGGCAGTGTGCTTACGATCATTGTCTTGTTGTGGTATCAAATGCCTACCAAGTCCTAAACGATCAACACTCGGTAACAAATTAGCACGTAGTATATAGTATACAATATATCTCATATGATCCATAATACCCTCAACAAGAGGGGCGTGCAGTCCATGGAAGGAAGGGAAGCACTGCTTCCCTAAAAAAAATTACAAAACATCTTCTAAAATGTAATTTTTGAAATAGGAAACCATTAATTTAGTTTATATTAAAAATGCTAAAATATTATCTTAATTATCAAGCCCATAATAAACGCGGCCTTGACTCCGACCGAGAGACAATAGAAAATGGAATAGAACCTATGCGGGCCGCTAGCTTCTCTGCAGCCAAGTCCTCTATGCTTGGTTTCCTGTAAGTCGAGCCAGAGATTATTGAACTTTCCCCCGGCTGTTTGCAATTTTTGCATTTCAGTCGCATGCTTTAAGTGGGGGCGGAAGCTATCGTTGGAGTAGGTTCTTTGTTTGAACGGCTATCCGTGTGTTGTGTGATACGTACGTCGCGTCGTACATGGTGCGATATGGAAGACAATAATACGGACGTTGATATGCAAATACTGTCAACCTCGGCTGTAGGTAATAACGTCGAAAATGTTGGAGAATTTAGTAAGAAGAGTGTGTTTGAATGTGTGGTGTGTGTCTTAATAATAAAGGGATTTTCAACATTAAACTTCGCTGATAAGCTTGAAATAATTTCTAAAGGAAGGGCAAAACCGCCTATGAAAAATTTAACCACAAAAATGAAAAACTGTATTAGAAATTTTTTTCCGGAAAAACAATACGAACAATTTAAATGCCAAGTGTTTACTTTTTGAAAATGAAAAAGGTCTGAAAAACTGGTTTTCCGATTTAAACAATTTCCATAAAGCTGTAAAAAGACACATTATGTCCAAAGCGCATTTGCAGGCCGTCATAAAAGAAAATGTCTTCTGCAAAACCAGAATTGAACACGCCCTTAATAAACAGTTAGAAATTAGTCACCGCCAACACAATGAACTAGTCGATAAAAATAGGCAAATATTAAATAGACTTTTCGATGTTGTTTGTTTTCTCGGGCAGCGCGAATTGGGATTTAGAGCTCATGACGAAACAAGGGTTTCTTCCTCGGTTTCCTCAAATAGAGGAAATTTTGAAGACTTGTGTTAACAGTATCTGAAAATCGTGAATTATTGATTGAACTATTTGAGAATATACTAGAAAATAATGAAACGTGGTACTCAGAAGCAATAAATAGTTCGAGGGGGTTTTTGGACTGTTTGAAACGAGATTTTAATTTTAATTATTTGTTGAACATATTTTCAGAAATATTTCAATTCTCGGACAATGTTTTTAATATATTACAAACTAAAGCAAATGATATTGCTTTTTGCCTAAAAAAAGTGGATGATTTTAAGTACATGTTAAGCCAAAAATGAGATGACTTTCACATATTATGGGAGAAAACGATGACGTTAAATGTAGAGCCACAAGCCAAGCGTCTTCGAACAGACAAGGTGGGAGATGTTCAAACATCATACAGACGCCTCTTTTATGAAATAATCGATCAAATTCAGCAAGAAATAAACTATAGATATAACGGTTTAAATGATTTTAAATTCCTCAAGCTCTGCAATTTTGATGCATTTAAAGGAAAAACTTTTCCAGAAGATGCGTTTAAATCTCTTCTTCTTCATTATGGCCAGTTCTTCGACCGAGTGTTACATCATACATTCGCCTCTTTTATGAAATAATCGATCAAATTCAGCAACAAATAAACTATAGATTTAACGGTTTAAATGATTTTAAATTCCTCAAGCTCTGCAATTTTGATGCATTTAAAGGAAAAACTTTTCTAGAAGATGCGTTTAAATCTCTTCTTCTTCATTATGTCCAGTTCTTCGACCGAGTGTTACTGCGATCTGAACTAAAAGTGATTTACGAAACTGATGACATTAGCGCAAAAAATAACGCTAAGGAACTAATGCAATTTTTAAAAGACAAGGAGCTGGAAGATGCCTACACCGAAGTGTCGAAATTGTGTGAATTAGTATAGACAATACCTGCCACAAGTTCATCAATAGAACGCAATTTTTCAACACTTAAACGTATAAAAAATTTCGTGAGAAATTCAAGGGCAGGAGAGACTTTGGCATACATCGCTGTTGTCCATTGAAAACAAACTTCTCCAAAATATGTCAGAGCATCGACGTTTCTATGATGACGTCATTGACAAATTTGCAAAATTGCTTCCCTTTCTTAAAATTTCACCTCACGCCCCTGCTCAACAAAATGTAAATTGCCTACTCCAGCCGCCGCCATTGAACCCCGAACCATGACATTACCGCCTCCATGCTTCACTGTCGGGTACTATACTTTCCAGCTTTAACTCCTGCTCAACCTTCCTCCAAACTTTGTCCCGTCCATCATATCCATAAATGTTGAACTTATTTGCATCAGTAAACTACACCTGATCCTGTGACATCCTGAAGTACAGCAGGATAAACTGGAGCAAATTCAACACGACGTAGCAAAATCGCTGTGTGTCAGTGTAAAAAAACTACCTATTTATTTTAAGTTATGCCCAAAAATGAAGTGTGGTATAGGAAGAAACTGATAAAATATTGGCAGAAATTCAATATGATGCAACAAAATGACGCCCAATAAGAATGTTTGAAACGATAGTATATAAATTGACTATGTACTGAACTAAATTTGTCAGGTCAGTATTCCTAATAAAAGGAAAGGTTCATAACAAGGGAAGTTCCGGGTAAAAAAAAATTACCGATTTGTTATGCCTCCAAATCGACGAGGAATATACAGTCTGTGCACTGATGAGTTAGGGCGTAAACATCTAGTTATTATTATTATTATTATTTAAAGCAAAAATGCTTTTTTCGTAATTATTGTTTGATGAAAAATGATGATTGTCAGCCTCCTAGAGAGTAATTCAATGCACGCGAAACGCGTAAAGTGGCACTCCAGTTTCCACTAGCAAAGGGCCAAACTAATGACCTGACAACGTTGCCCTAAAATAACCAGAGCTCTGTAGTAAATGTGTAGAAGGGTGAATATTTTGGCCCTTGTGCTGGAGTAAAGAAAGAAAGGGAGTGTTTCATTCATGCAAAGAACAATCCGAATGACATTATGTTTTTCCAGAGTTTTGTTACTTGGATGGACCATTTGGTTTTTTGATAGTTAGTGTTAGTTGCATAGAGTACAGGGTGGTCGAAATTGGTCTGTTTTAACAGAGAAAACCTATTTCCTGACTAGATAGAGCAAAACTGACTTAGGTGTCATGGGCTCGATTTCTGAGAAATGTTTAATGGCAAAAACCGCCTGCCGATATTTTCACTGCCAACTGAGATATAGGGCGTTTTTCAATTTTCGGCCATTTTGAAAATTGTCCATAACTTTTTTATTTTGCGAAATATTAACATTCTGCAAAGACATTCTAAAGGCACTTTTTTATGTGCAATCCAGTGGCGTACTCAGATTTTTTCTATAGTTGTCCGTTTTATCATAAATAGGCAAAACTTTTTTTTTTCAAATGGAAATCATAGTTGGCTATAAATTATAAAAAATGCACGCGTTTAGCCCTTTTCAGTGATATAAAGTTGTAGGTACTTATTTTCAAAAATAACGAAAATATTAGGTGTTTTTGGTTTACATCGAAGTAGGCTTTGATTTGTGATGACAATATCTCAATTATGTATTGTTAAGATTTATAGTTTGTTAGCAACTTAAACACAACTTTAAATAACACCAGCTAACGTTATTTTAATTATTTATTATTAATTTTTTTTATTTTTTTTTGTTTACATAGCAAAGTTGAACAAAATTAACAAACTAAACTACTATTTACAGCTACAAGTGAAAATAAAAAATAATTATGAAAATCTAGGTATTTAGTTAGATAGGTTTCTGATAAATATATTTAGAGAAGTTGTTCAAATTGAGCCCCTCCCTGTTGAATACAAACTAAGCATCTTTTGCGTACCGAGTTGCAACTATTTATTAGTTCAACTGGGCTAATAGATGCAAAAGCTTGCCTAGTGGCCTCTTGCAATTCTTCTTTTGTGTGAAAGATTCTTCCTTTAAATATCAAGTCCTTCAATCTTCCCCACAAAAAAAAATCTAAGGGAGTTAAGTCACAGAACCTAGCAGGCCAAGGTATGGGGCCCCACGTACCAATCCAATTTTCTCGAAATTCGAAGTTTAAAAGATCAGTTGTGATCCTTGCATTGTGCGGGGGACAACCATCTTGTTGATAGTAGATATTTCTGGCATCAGCTAAAGGTATGTCTTCCAACAAAGGGACAATATATGTGCGCAAAATATTTACATAATCATCTGCAGTTAAATTTCCATCGTAAAAATAAGGTCCCACAAATCTTCCTCGGAATATCCCCACCCATATATTGAATCCACACCGACCTTGCCGGTCTTGTTGCACAACTACGTGTGGATTTTCAGTGGACCAGTGATATGAATTATATCTATTAAATATACCAGAAGTATCTACTCTGGATTCATCACTCCAAATAATATTTAATGGAAAATTCTCATTCTCCATGAATTTTTGCTCATACCACTGACAAAATCTCAATCTTCTAGCGGCGTCCCCTTCACGGAGTTGATGAACTCTTCTCGTTCTGTACGGTTTGAATTTATGTTTTTTGAGTATTTTTAAAACGGTGGTCTTTGGAACATTCGTTATATTAGCCAATGTTCGAGAGGAGGTGCCAGGATGATCTAATACCTCACCAATTATATTTAGCTGCTGGATTTCCTTTTCTTCCTTTAGTTCATAATGTCTTATTCTTAACTTTTTAAAACTTCCGTAATTTACTAAATTACTTTTTAATGTTTGATAAATTCGGTTATCCGGTTGACGTCGCTCGGGAAATGTATTAAAATATAATTCACTAGCTGCTTCAGGAACTTCGTTAGATAATATGTAACATTTTAACATATCATACTTTTCATAATTCTCAAACATATTTTGTCAGCAACTTAACACAACTTTATAAATCAAAATACAAGAGTTCTAACCACACTACACCACAACTTGTTACGTTCTGGACGCGCGTTTCGCTAACCAAGTTAGCATCATCAGCAGATGATATAAACTGTAGAGTTTATATCATCTGCTGATGATGCTAACTTGGTTAGCGAAACGCGCGTCCAGAACGTAACAAGTTGTGGTGTAGTGTGGTTAGAACTCTTGTATTTTGATTTATCTTCCACCACAGGTTCCAGTGTTAGAACTCAACTTTATAAAGATAACACCAAAACGCAATAATTACACCAGACTACAGTAATCTGACAGCAATATATTCAAAATATTGAACGCGCGTCATTATTCCAAGGCCTACTTCGATGTAAACCAAAAACACCTAATATTTTCGTTATTTTTGAAAATAAGTACCTACAACTTTATATCACTGAAAAGGGCTAAACGCGAGCATTTTTTATAATTTATAGCCAACTATGATTTCCATTTGAAAAAAAAAAGTTTTGCCTATTTATGATAAAACGGACAACTATAGAAAAAATCTAAGTACGCCACTGGATTGCACATAAAAAAGTACCTTTAGAATGTCTTTGCAGAATGTTAATATTCCGCAAAATAAAAAAGTTATGGACAATTTTCAAAATGGCCGAAAATTGAAAAACGCCCTATATCTCAGTTGGCAGTGAAAATATCGGCAGGCGGTTTTTGCCATTAAACATTTCTCAGAAATCGAGCCCATGACACCTAAGTCAGTTTTGCTCTATCTAGTCAGGAAATAGGTTTTCTCTGTTAAAACAGACCAATTTCGACCACCCGGTACAATAAGGACAATAAGATTAACCTAAAATTAATTTTTTTTATTGCCTTCGTTTTACGAGAATATAAGTCTACCTTTTCGTTCTAGGTTAATTAAAATTTTAACCGTTAAAATAATAATAATAATCATAATAAATCGGTTGTTATTAACAAATATCCAAATAAAAAGTAAAAATAAAAAATTAAAATGTTTCAGGTTACGACGCAAACTTCAAAATCGTGTTTTTTGGCTATATATGATTATTATCCGACAAATTCGACGGTAGAAGTAATAAAACCTTTTTATTTAACTAAGTTTTATTGCCCCATTTTATGCATTTTTTAAGGTGAATAGCAAATTTTCCTCTCGAAATTCAATGGATTAACCAAAGCTTATTCGACTAGGCTTTTCAATAGGTAATAATATCCATATACATTGGCTTGAGAAGGGACAATCCTATGTCACTACTTAACAGTGACAGATTCTTGAGACGTCGTTTCTTACTTTATCTAAAGGCAATGTTGTCCTTCGAGGGTGCGAAAATCTAACTCTAGGGAATAAGAAACCATTTTCAAAACGTACCCGTACCCTAAGTAAACAGGCACATACATCGAATGTGTTTTATTGTTTGTTTTCCTGGCACTTATCACTTTCAGTCCTTTATTTATCTTGTAGAAATGTTTGCCTAAAAAATTTAATACACGTGTTCGGGTCGTTATTATGCTAACCGACTTTGAGAAATATTACTGGTGTGAAGAACGCGGGAATTGAAAAATGTTCTTATTTTAAGAAATTATTTTTTAGAAAAATGCTCAGAAATACGAAACTAATTGTAAATTGACAGTTCTTTCGAATGTCTATGGTATTTTTTTATCGAATACCCCATTGTTTACGCCAGGGCCGTCTTAGGGTCCAGTAAAAGGCTTTCGGGATTGGAGGAAATAAATAATTTGCTGACCAGAATAAAAAACGTCCTACCATCGTAATTTATTGAAAAAATTTCATCAAATTTTAAACGTGTAATTTGCTTTACTATTAGTACACGCTACCATAAAAATAATCATTTAATTTAGCTGCTAAGGGCAAGTTTACTCTTAACAAAAAAAAAAACAGAAAACCGTGCGACCACCGCTATTTATAAACCAATCTTAGCGGAAATATATTCCTGGGAGTCACTCTACAAAGGCTTTAAGCTACCCTAAAAATAATTATTTAAATCAGCCTTTAAGGGCTACTTTATTCTTAAAGATTTTTACTAAAACCGTAGGACTACCGTTATTTATAACTCAAACTCAACAAAAATAGAGTCCTGAGAGAGATTTTTCAAGAGCTTTATGCTACTATAAAAATTATTATTTAATTCAGCCCTAAAGGGCTACTTTATTCTTATAGATTTTTACTAAAAACGTGCGACCACCGTTAGTTATAAATCAAACACAACCAAAATATAGTTCTGAGAGACATTTTACAATTGCTTTATGCTACCCCAAAAACTTTTATTTAATTCAGCTGTAAAGGACTACTTTACTCTTAAAGATTTTTACTTAAACCGTGTGAGCACCCTTATATATAACTCAAATTCAACAAAAATATAGTCCTGAGAGACATTTTACAATTGCTTTATGCTACCCCAAAAACTTTTATTTAATTCAGCTGTAAAGGACTACTTTACTCTTAAAGATTTTTACTTAAACCGTGTGAGCACCCTTATTTATAACTCAAATTCAACAAAAATATAGTCCTGAGAGACATTTTACAAAAGCTTTATGCCACCATAAAAGTTATTATTAAATTCGGCCCTAAAGGGCTACTTCTAAAGATTTTTAGTAAAACTGTGCTTTCCACCATAATTTATAACTCAAATTCAACAAAAATATAGTCCTAAAAGAAAATTTATAAGAGCTTTATGCTACTATAAAAATTATTATTTCATTCAGCCCTAAAGGGTTACTTTACTCTTAAAGATTTTTACTAAAAACGTGCGACCACCGTTAGTTATAAATCAAACACAACCATAATATGGTCCTAAGAGACATTTTACAAGTGCTTTATGCTACCCCAAAAACTTTTATTTAATTCAGCTCTAAAGGGCTACCTTATTCTTAAAGATATTTACTTAAACCCTGTGACCACCGTTATTTATAACTCAAACTCAACAAAAATATGGTCCTGAGAGACATTTTACAAAAGCTTTACTCTACCATAAAAATTATTATTTAATTCAACCCTAAAGGGCTACTTTACTCCTAAAGATTTTTACTAAAACCATGCTTTCCACCATTATTTATAACTCAAATTCAACAAAAATATAGTCCTAAAAGAAAATTTATAAGAGCTTTATGCTACTATAAAAAATATTATTTCATTCAGCCCTAAAGGGCTACTTTACTCTTAAAGATTTTTACTAAAAACGTGCGACCACCGTTAGTTATAAATCAAACACAACCATAATATAGTCCTAAGAGACATTTTACAAGTGCTTTATGCTACCCCAAAAACTTTTATTTAATTCAGCTCTAAAGGGCTACTTTATTCTTAAAGATATTTACTTAAACCCTGTGACCACCGTTATTTATAACTCAAACTCAACAAAAATATAGTCCTGAGAGACATTTTACAAAAGTTTTATGCCACCATAAAAATTATTATTCAATTCAACCCTAAAGAGCTACTTTACTCTTAAAGATTTGCTGCTTTCTACCATTATTTATAACTCAAATTCAACAAAAATATGGTCCTAAAAGACAATTTATAAAAGCTTTATGCTACTATAAAAATTATTATTTAATTCAGCCCTAAAGGGCTACTTTACTCTTAAAGATTTTTACTAAAACCGTGCGATCACCGTTATTTATAAATTAAACACAATAAAAATATAGTCCTGAGGGAAATTTTACAAGAACTTTATGCTACCACAAAAATGATTATTTAATTTAGCCCTAAAGGGCTACTTTACTCTTAAAAATTTTTACTAAAACCGTTCAACCACTGCAATTTATAAACCAATCTCAACAAAAATATAGTCCTTAGAGACATTTTACAAGATCTTTATGCTAACACAAAAATTATTATTTAATTCAGCCCTAAAGGGCTACTTTACTCTTAAAGGTATTTACTAAAACCAAGAGAGCACCGTTATTTATAACTCAAACTCAACAAAAATATAGTCCTGAGAGACATTTTACAAAAGCTTTATGCTACCACAAAAATTATTATTTAATTCAGCCTTAAAGGGTTACTTTACTCTTAAAGATTTTTACTAAAACCGTGTGACCACGCATATGCATTAGCTTCAATGTGATTTTAACAGGGAAATATGTATAGTTGGGCGCTAAATGTCAATTTTTATGAAAAATTCGAATTTAGAATGAAAAAATTAGTAGCAAAGCTGTCCATTTTAGATAATGTTTTGATGCAGATACCGCCCCGTATAATTTTTTTTCTTCACAAAATGGCTGTTTACTGCCTTGCATTGATCCTTTGTCTACGTAACTGCAAAATTTGAAATGTTAAATCCCACTCGTATCTTTGTATTTCTGCAGCGCGTGAACCCTGTTGAGCCGGTTTTTAACCGAAATGTATTTTAAGTTGCCTATAGACAGCATAATTTTTCAACGTCTGACGTGAAGGAAACGTCTCGATATGAGTTATTATGATACATAAGTGACTTAGTAAAATAAAAGAAAATTTCTGTTAATCAAAAATAAAAATGTGGAGAAATATAAAAATGTTGCAAAATGTAAAACAGGTGGAATGTTATGATAAACAAATATATGTACACCACGTACTTTAAATTATGGAATATTTAAAACAGCAAGACAATTTTAATTTTCTCAATTTTTTTTAGCTTACAAGCAATTTATTTTCGAATTAAGAGCACAGTAACTAATGTCTCGGAAGGCTTTCTTGTACAGGGTGTGTCAAGCAAATTTCATAAAATTATTAAGTGCGTGAATTGATTTTGATTGATTGATTTATTGTAACAAATGTTATTGTATAGGTATAATGTGACACGTTGCCAAATATCAGCCGAAGAAAACTTGATTTTTATAGTGAATAAGTTATGGGCTTATCTAGAGTAATTATTGGCACAGGTACTTCATCATGCAGTTTCAGGTACTTGTGTATAAAGAGCGGGAATTTAAAACGTGCCAAGTTCTAAAATTTTTTCAGCGGCGTTGCCACATTTATAATTTTTTCTTTATTATTTAAAATAGACATGCCTTTTGCTGTAATCGTTTACGATGATATCTGTTTGATTAATTTGCAGAGTTTTAAAACCTAGGGTATGTTATATGAAAAAAACAGCATTTTTTTAACAAAGGAACAGCATAAATTAACGAACAAAAAATACTAGTTAACTTTAAACCTTGTAATTTTCTTGATTAGTAACCGATTCCTCCAGGCTAGTACAGACAATTCGCTCTAAGATTTAGAGCGTGGTTACTAATGTCTTAATAGACTTTCTTGTACAGGGTGGAACATACATCTTTGGTTCGTCTCAATTTTATAGAGCTAAAGTTGGTTGCTTAACAGCTAAAAAAAATTATATCTTTAAAATACATTAGTTAGGAGCTTACTCCAAGCAATTAATGTCACGTGTACTTGCAATTCCAAGTATATAGAAAATTATACATGTTTAGCAGAAAATACAGGCACTGCCAATTTGCTTTATGATCGCTAAAGTTTTTGTAACAATTTTCAATATATAGGAATAATGTGACACGCCAAATTTAAAAGAAGAAAGAAAGCACTGCATCAGTTGAAAATAGTAATTTGCCCCCCCCCCCCTGAACGGGATTTATCGGTCCTACCTTTATCTGTTTTACATGTTCAAATATCTTAATAAAATTCAACTCTTAAAGAAAAATCTTCACTTTATACAAATTAAAATTATTTCGCCCCCCTCCCTCGACATCATCCTGCCGACAGCCATAAGCCAGCTTAAGCTCACTATTATATCTATGTTATATCTGAGAAGTCTATTTTTGGTTTAACGATAAGCACCAACTTTTATCAAAAATAAAACTTTTTGAGAAATGATTAGACACACTGTATATGCTATACATTTATCTGTGAAATTCTCATCTTAAAAAAATGTACCTATGTAAAAGTTAGGAATACTAAACGTGTTTGACTAAATCAGTAACAAAAATGAGAATTTCAAAAGTCGATAACTTCTTGGGAAAAACTTATTCAAATGTACACCCATTAATCAAATAAAAATAAATAATGAGCACATTGTTAAAATACAACACTGTTATCAAATATGTAAAATATGATTCTAGGATATTACTAATTGAAAAATTTTTGTTTTAAACAGAATTAATAACCAAACTCTTACGTTATAAAACATAGATGGTGGTCACTTCACAGAACCTGTCTGGGTCAATGCCTTGAAAAACGTTTCGATTTTTCAATAACTCAGGCAAATTCTCGTTGAAAAATACAGTTTTCTTCTCACAAGAGTGTTCTCTGAACATAATAAAAATCACATACACTTAAACTCGTAAGTTTAAAATACAAATATAATTCAAAAAATCGAAGCGATAAAAAATATTTGCTTTAAACAAACCAAAATTCAGCCGTGACATCTATCGCAAGTGACATGTCAAATATCTCTGTACATTTTGTTATCATCCGAGGCCAAGGCCACCTATCATTTCGCGTCGTATATGGATCGGTACATTTCAATTTTTGACGGATATGTGCACTTTTTTCTGTAAATCAAATTTTCACACACTTGTTGATACGCAGTAAGCGGCAAAACAAGGTTAGCATTTTAACTTTTAAAGTTATAAACTCGAAATTTGGTCACGGTCTACCTAAAAATATCTTGTTTCATGAGAAAAATACCCTACGGGCTTAGATGTATTAATTTCCTTGTAATACAGGATAATATTAAAAAATGTACCCATTCTTGAGAACTTTAGTGCAAAATTCACCTCGTTAGTGCACCCCCTGTATATAATCCAGGACCCTTCCTAAATAGTCCAGTTTGTCTACTTGTTTAAGCACATTCGGTGCCGTAATTATTTTTCTGACCAGATGACTACTTTTTTTTATAAAAAATTCATTTCATTACGAATTTTTCGAATAATTTCAGTTTTTCTTAAAAAATTCTATTTTCTCGCCATTTTTCCGCCAGAAATGTATCTAGGTTTTTGTTCTCCTAGATGTTTCCTATGAAAAATGTCTCTTGGAAAATGTCGCTAGGACTCACCCACTTTGAGATATATGCGCCCCAAAACACCCTTTTTTCGAACGAAAAATTCGTAAAATCGTCAAACGAAATCGAAACTAAATAGGGTTGTGTAAGACCGGAAGAACCATAATTGCGACCTCAACCGTGTTACATCGAAGTTGACTTTTTTGGTCAACTTTGCGGTACGATATATTGTTCGTACTATCGAGTTAGTGTTCACTTCATGAATTTGTCGTTAGGATTACAGAATATTCGGATTAAAGTGTGTTCAGATTAAAGAGGCACTCTATTACGTTTTCCGATGAAACAGGAAGAGCAACATTCTTAGGTACGCCACTGCAAAAAATCAAAACTTTCAATATATTTTCCTGGCTGGTGTTTGACCTCAAAGCGTTATAGGTAGCGCAATTTTCCACACGTATGGCGGTAGTTAATTTGTCGTGGAGTTATTTTTAACTGTTAAACAGGTAGGCGTCTATACGTACTTTGCATTCGTTTTGTATTACATAATTAAAAGTGCTTTTTTTTTTGCTAATGAATATAGTTTTTGCATTTATCCTGTTTGATGGGTGCGCTCAAAATCAAATTTCAATAAAAAGTATTATTACCGTAATTAAAGGGGGATGGCGAATTATGAATAAGGACCCTGTACAATATTTCGAATTATAATTCTCTGTTTCCATACTAGAGCCCAAAGTTTGCCAAAATATTGTATTCGATCAACTTTGCTAGAGTCTTATAAATATTTATAATTCTGCAGCATCTGCTCTATTTGCCGATGAATTAAAGTTCTGAAAGTAAATCTCTTGATTGACTAATATACAAAATTGAGAAAGTTGTATTCATATAAACAAACATTGAAAAACTTACGTATTGGTCACTAACATTAATGTATAATTTCTTTTTGTTTCAGGTAAATAATCTGCAGAACCCCAAGAAGACAAGAGTCAGTGTAATCAGGTAAAATATGATGAAGCTAATAAACTTGAGAAAAAATCACTAGAGCATGATTGAACTTCTGTAAGATTGCAATTGCAGATTGAACACATTTAGTTACCAAACAAACATTAATCAAAGTATCAGTGGTTAGTATAGGTGCATTTTCATTGCGTTAATTTTCTAGCTATTTTTTATTAACGTCGTTAAATAAATTTATTTATTTAACGATGTCTCAAATTGACGATTCAATATCGCGCAGAAGCCAAAAAGTTTGGTTACATTCTGATATTAATTGTACTGTTGCTGGTTCTCTTTATAATAAACACTTCTTTACAACAACTCCAACTTTACTAAATGCTCATAACAATATAACTCGACTACTATACGCTAACAAATCTATTATAAGAATAATTCTGATATATGGAATAGGAATTCACCATAACCTTCCAGAATTCCCTCAATATAGAATGACGCCGGGGTCTTCTAGCTGATCTGCTCACAATTCTTCTGTTGACCACTCATGATCTAATTTAATCGTAAATTGTTTAATTTCCGTCTAAACATATTCCTCCTGTTGATCTACCTTTCGACAATACTTGTCTTGGTTAAGGCAATCAGCATTTTTATGTTGTCTGTCGGGTCGATGTTCAATTTGGAAGTTTATTGCAACTTTTTTATCCTGGTAATAGGTCTGTATTGTCTTGGTATCCTTGGCTATCTGGAAACTGGATATCTGGATATTCTCACACGGCATTCTCTTTGCATATATCCAATTTTATGGCAACGGAAAGAAACATTTCATTTTTCGTATCTTATTTGGAACTGCCTCAAACCTTTTTTTACTACTGTAACCGATTTAACTTTAACTTTTGGAACGCTCAACACAGTTTCCAACTCTGAAGCACGAACGAGTGCATCGCTAAATTTACTCTGTTTAAAATTTCTTAATTTTGGAGTCTCGTAGTCCATTCAAAAATGCACACCTCATATACTTTTGACCTCAATTGGTCAAACTTGGACACTTTCTGGGCTTACGAAAACGAAAAGTTTTGCAAACGTAATCTGGGCTTACGAAAACGAAAATTGCTGCCTCTTGGAGTGAACAAAACCATGCAGGTGTGAGGGTGTTTGAAACATTGAAAATGTTTATGTTCGTACATGGGGCCCAAGTTACGAGTTTTCGCTAAAGGTGAAAATACAGCGATGTCCAGGTCAATTCGTTGTTGATATTCTCGCTTAATTCAGTGCTTTTAGTTTAGAGAAATAGCGAAAAGTGTAAGCGATATTTGATAAAAAATAAAGGTTCATATGGGGATGACCTGGTAACCTATTGTTAAAAATCCAATGGGGAAAAACAAAATGGCGGCCTAGAGATATGTTAAAATTATTATTATTAAAGAACTACTGAACCAATTTTTCTCAAATTTTGCACAAAAATAAGGTATTATGTAGGAATCAGCTGTTAAAATTTTAGTACGATTCCAAGATGGTGGAACAAAATGGCGGCTTAATAAAATATTTAAAAATTCAGCCTGAAGCAACTACTTATTTTGGACTGATTTCAAATTCTATGCCATAACTAACTGTAGTATAGAGATGAATGACTAAAATTGTGGTACTAATTCAATATGGCGAAACAAGATAGCTGCCAAATAGAATGTTTGTAATCGTGAAAAAATCACCTTCTCAAGTTTAACATATCTTCACGTTTTAGCGTCCTTAGGTGCCAAAAAATATGTTTCATCATTTCCGTCGGTGCGTTAGTCGGTTTGTCTGTCTGTCTGTCAGTTCGCAGCATTGGTTAAAAACTACTTATCACATTGATTTCAAATTTTAGCAGTGGCGCCTCTTCGTTCTTTAGAATTGGAAAAATGCTGAATGGCACGTTGGTTAAAATTGCACGCACATTCCTTTTATAAACGATTTCTCGATACTTAACATTGCTAAAGCGGATAGTCTATCTTGGTCCAACTACTCGACAAAATTTATAAGCCCTCGAAAAACCCCTGGATTTTCAGACAAAGCCGTTTCATGATAGCTACGTAGTGCCAGCTTGAATGCCCCACAAAATTTTTATACAATCAATAATTTTGTTTAAAATATAACGATTTTTAGATACATTTTCATTAAAATCTCTAAGGGGTTTTTCAATAAGCTGTGTCTAGCTGAGTGCGAATATCAACACTTCCGATCTGTAGCATAGTTCACCGAACATTTCGTGTGATCTGCAGAAAACGCATGTTTTTTTTATTTTTTCTTTTAAGAGTTTTGCACCATAATGAGTCCGACGAGTCCTTAGAAAACAACAAACAAACAACAGTAAAATGAGTTAGAGACTTCACAACCACATATCCAGTTAGCTAAATCGTACATACTTTAGTAAAAGTTTCAATGAAACTCTTTATTTTTGTCTTTACTAGTTTGTCGTATACTAAGTTCTGGCAATTGCGACCACTTCGGTTATTTTCACAATATTAAGTTCGTTAGCACTCTTTAGTTATTTAATTTTTTGCACTACCGACATTTTATTTCATCTAAATTCACAACTCAAACATCTTGAAATTGGTTATTTTTGCAAAATTAAGTTCGTAAGCACTTTTCAGTAGTTTATTTTTTTGCACTAGTTTCTACCAACATTTTAATTCCTGTATATTTCCAACTCACACATGGATAATAAAAATAAAAAAATATATATTACAAAAAACAGTATATAAATCAATTTTCATCGATTAAAAACGTCCGAAACAATATCGAGTTAAAATATCGATCGCGCGACCTCTGAACAACTGAACTTCCGCATGCCGACGTGATACCGCGACCGATAGATCGAATTATGAGAAAAAACGGGCTGATGACCCAAATCGCGATTTCATATTCCATTTGCTATCAGGTTCGGCTGCCGCTCGGTAGCTGTGAAATCTTCGGGTAATTTCGTCAAGCTTTAAGGTAATCAGGGCAATTCGGACTGCCCAACCTAGCTTAGTATAGCGTATTTTATTATGCCTGACGTTCGCGTTTTATTACAAGTATTAGGAGGAACGATCAAACGAATAATTTATTTTCTGAAATGTTTTTGGGGGGTCTTTGATCAAATGACCCTATGGAAGAGCCGCCACTGAATTTGTTTTTTGTCAAAAATTAAGGATTATATGGGAATGACCTTGTAACATTTTGGTAAAAATCCAATATGGCAAAAGAAAATGGCGGCCTAGTGAAATGTTATTGTGTAGGAATCAACTGGTAAAGTTTTAGCTCAAATCGAAGATGGCGGAACAGAATGTTTATCAGTTCTGTCGTCCCGTCTGTCGGTTTGTCTGTCTGTCTGTCAGTTCGCGGGATAGCTTAAAAATTTTTTATCAAATCAAATTGGCTTCAAATGTTAGTCAAAAGTTAAAGGTCATATGGGGATGACCTGGTAATATTTTGGTAAACATCGAATATGTCGGAGCATGGTCTTTCTCTCTGTCAGTCTGCCTGTTCGCGGCACAGCTAATAACGTACTTACCCGATTGACTTCAAATTTTGATCAGAAATTAAAAGTCATATGGGAATGACTTGTTCATATTTTAATATAAATCCAATATGGCGAAACAAACACTAGTCAAATGTTAAAAAAAAATGATTACTAAAAAACTGCTTATCCAGTTTACCTCAAATTTTGCAAAAACATTCAAAATTTTGGTAGGAATCAATGGTAGCGAAATAAAATGTTGGCTTAATAAAATATGACAACCTTCAGCCTAAAAAAACTACTTAATAGATGATTTTAAATTTTGTCTAAGAATTAACTGTGGTGTACAGATGAACTGGTTAAGTAGTACGATTTTAATATGTCGGAACAAAATGGCGGCCATACGAAATATTTCAAATCGTCAAAAAATTGCAGGTTTTACATATATTTACATTTTAGCGTCTCTAGATGCCAAAAAATAATTTATATAAATAAGAAATTTTCTCAATTCCATTTGTCTGACTGTCACTTTACGGCGTTGCTAGAAACTACTTACCCGATTGACTCAAAATGTTGTTAAAAATTAAAGGTTAAGTTATTGGATCAATAACAGGTATCTCATAATAAAACTAAAATTTTATTGCTTTTAGTGCTTCAGAGCACTTTATAAAGTAAAACAAACCCTTTTTAACAGAACTTTATTCATAATGAAACTTTCGCTATACATTTCTTATTAAGTGAGTAAGGTGTATTATTGTTAGTATTTATAAATTCTGCATGATAAGCAATGCTTGGTGTCAGGCTATGTCATCCTCTTTACATTTCCTAGTAAAGGGAATGAATTAGGCTATTTGGCTCCTTTCCATTACCTTGCAAGGGCCATAAAATTAGACCCTCGTACAAATGCCAGCGCTAGACAAAAAGGCAAAGAGGCTCGAAAAAATCTCTTAATGGGGTGTTTGTTGTTTCAAAGCGATCTTTTCTTTTGTCGACGGCGTTTGTAGAGAGAACCACTTTATTTTTACGATTTTGCGGGTTATAGCCAAAGCTGTAAACTGTTATTGGATTTAAGGCCGTCATAACGTTCATGACACTTTTAAGTTAATTCCTTGGTAAACAGAGAATACATGAAGAATACATGAAAACAATGTTTTAGAATATACTACAATGTTTTAGAATATACTACTGCACAGTGTGCTACAGGGTGATTTTGAAAATTTGTCGTTTTCAGGCACCCCCCGTATCTGGGTTATTTTAAAAGTTATTATAAATGTGAAAACAGGTCTTTATAGAACTTTGTCCGTAGGATCCAGTGGCGATCCAGATCCAGATTTTTTCCAAAGGTCATACTCCTTGAGATATTGGCAGAAGTTGCCTTCTTTTAAATGGGACACCCTATATATTTTTCTCTTTTGATATCAGGCTCACTGGACGCTTTAAAAATATATTTCATAGTATATATTTATTTTCTTAAATAACGTCGCAAAATGCATTTTTCATTTTTTTACGTAGGCGGCCATGAATATTTAACCATCGCACTATGGTCTGAATGACTAGAATTTGCGCCGAAAGTCTCAATTTTCAATGTATTAAATAAGCCATTTTAAGACACGTATGATATCACCTGATAACCCCTTCATTGCACCGAGAGATAATGAATCAACTAAAAATTAAGTAGGCTTTGCTTTTTAAATAGTTGAAAGTTGGCGTCTGTCAACAACGTTTTTATTTGTGTACGTTTAAGACATTCTTTCTCTAGTTTGGCGGAGTTTTTTTAAGAAACAGTTAAAGAAAATAATTTATTCTATAATGGATGTTAACTTAGGAGGTAAGTGTAATAATTTTGTTAGAAAGAAAATGCTTGTTTAGCACGCTTGATTTTCATAGACATATAAATACCAGAGAGGGTGCTTTTTACTATTATTTTTATTGTTGTTTAATGTTTCTTAGAGCTACCAAAATTCTGTAAACAGGTGTTACAAAGTTTTTCCTGGTGTTATATTGTTTGAAGTGTCTAGTTTATAGTAGCACCTAAGATTTTTGCATATAGTTGCATACTTGGCAAATTTTTGTATTTTTTGTAGGCGAGTACCGCTTCTCAAATCAGCAACTTTTTAATGTTTGGCAAAAAGAAACCAACGCAAAGTTCAAAATTTCCAGTTTAACCAAATTTGTATTAGAGAACATTAAAAACCTTAAAGTCACAGAAGAAAATAGTAAATTTATGGAAGAACAAGTTAAATTTTTGTCTTCGAATATAGCCAAAAGATGGAAAAAAGTGAACAGGAATAAAAATCATTTTGAAAAAAAATACAAAGATTGGCTTTTAATGGCTTCAGTTTTCAAGACACAACAAAACAATACAAATACTCTGGTTAAAACCAAAGCAGAAAATGTATCTATGGGTCGCCCGCGCTTGACGTTTGAAAATAAGTCGTTAAGTTCACAGCAAAGAGACGCCTTTGAACTTTCTAAGAAGCATCAACATAACCCGAATTTAATGGTTAAAGCTGCCAGCATTGTAGCTCGACATAGCGGTCAAAAAGATCTTTCTGTGGTACTCAGGGAAGCTGCAGTAAGCCCTAGCAGACCGGCAAAAATGAAACGCTTTCTTTCGCCAGAAAAATTTAAAGAGCCAGTGCTTTATACTCCACAGGAAGCGTTAGCCTATTTGTTAGAAAATAATTTTACAAAAAGTCAGTACATAAACACCAGAATTGGAGCTAAGGAGAGGAACTGCGATATTTACCCAAGTTATGAAAACATTTTGCAGGCAAAAAAAGAATGTCGACCAAATGGAATTCAAATTTCGGAGACAACTGCATCGGTTCCACTGGCAGATTTGCTAAATCACACAATTTCAAGAATAATTTTACTGCAAGAAGATGTTCTTATAAATTTATTTGAGTTTTTAAAGTGCACTAATATGAGAGCTACCATGATTTGTAGTTATGGGTTTGACGGCAGTTCAGGCCATTCTAATTATAAGCAAAAGTTTAGCAACTCATCCTGTGATGACTCTAGCATATTTGCCACTACAGTAATACCACTTCGGTTGGTGAGTTCCAAAAATGACGTCCTTTGGGATAACCCAACACCACAATCTACTCGATTTTGTAGGCCGCTTAAAATACAGTACACAAAAGAAAGAAAAAATCACGTCCTAAAAGAAAAGGCAGATTTGGGCGAACAGATTAAGAATTTACGTCCACTGGAATGCAATGTTGGAAGCCATACTCTAGAAATTACTTGCAAATTGTGCTTAACAGTAATCGATGGCAAAATTTTAAGTATCCTAACAAATACCAGATCATCCCAAGCATGCCCCATATGTGGAGCAACGCCTTCAACATTCATGAAGGTTAAAGATTTTAAATCTGCCATTTTTACGCCTAACCAAGACTCGTTACAATTTGGAATTAGTCCATTACACTGTTGGATAAGGTTTTTAGAATGTGTACTCCATATCGGCTACAGAATTGAAATTAAAGTATGGCAAATTAGAGGAGAGCCTAACAAACTTGTTGTCAATGAAATGAAAAAAATGATACAACATCACTTTTGGGAGAAGCTAAGTTTGCACGTGGACAAACCTAAACCAAATTATGGTTCTAGCAATGACGGTAATACCGCAAGAAGAGCTTTTGAAACCCCAGGCATTTTTTCAGAAATTACGGTTGTTTCACTTGAGCTGATAACGAAATTTCAAACTATTTTGATTGCTCTGGCTTGTCGGTTACCTCTTGATCTTAAAAAATTTGGAACGTACTGCTTTAACACAGGTTCATTATTTGTAAGTTTATATCCTTGGTTCCCCATGCCAGCTTCCATCCATAAAGTTTTGGTGCATAGTAAGCAAATAATTGAAAATTGTTTATTGCCTGTGGGATACTTTGGTGAAGATGCTGCTGAATCAAGAAATAAACTTTACAAACAAGATCGTTTACATCATGCTAGGAAAACTAGCAGAGTAAGTAACTTAGAAGACGTATTTTGCCGAGGTCTAGATACCTCAGATCCTCTTATTTCAAGTGCCAGCCTTCGTTCTAGAATAAGAAATTTTAAAATAAAAAATCTTCCAAGTGCTGTAATTGGGTTACTAAAAGCTCCTGAGTTAGAAACTGCTTTAGATTTAGCTCCTAAAGACACGGAAAATTCTCAAAATGAACCAAATTTTAATCTTGATAATCTGGAAGATATTTTAGATATTAGAGGTTTAGAAACTTTAGAGTTATCAACTGAAATGAACTTTTAAATCTATATTGTTTTTGTTATTGTTCTTATATCGAATAAATATAATGTTATTTTTATGATAAGTTAAATAAAAATTAGTAGATAAGTAATATATAAGTTGATTAATAATTTAACTAAATTGTTAATTATTGAACAAGTTAATTTGAATAAAATTTTGTCTTTAGTATTAGTTAAAATTTATTGTTACAATTTTTATTGTAAACTATTATAAAACATAAAATAAACTATTATCTTCTTTCGAAAAAAGAACTAAAAATAATGGTTTTTATTATTTTGCGTCGGTATAATTTGTTTTAATCAATTAAGAGATTTTGTAAGAATTTTTCTTGTGACAAAATATTTTTGACGCAAATTATGATCATTCAGACCATAGTGCATCGTAACGCAAAAATTGAAATCATATTTTTTTTTACTGAAGGAAACATTTTTTATCATAAAAGTAAAATTATTAATACGGGAGAAACAAACATAATAGATTAAATTTAACGAAAACTAAAAAAATATAATTTACAAATATTGTTCAAATTGCTCAACATTATATGTCCTACATATTAGGTAAAGTTTTTGTATCCTTTTTAAAGCATTTTCTAATGCCAGGACGTGGAAAAAAATATAATAAACTTAAGTCACAATGCTTCGTTTACAAATTAAAAAACACGTTGTTAAATATGAAATACATTTTATTATTTTTCCTAAATAATATTGTGTATTTTATTTGAAGTTAATTTGAAGTCCCATTATAATGTTTCCTAATGGTTGACTAATAAACTATAACCGGTTAAAACCATTTACTAGAATGGCGGCTCGCGGATGAAAAAGTAAGTGAAGTCCAAATGAAGCAAGAAAATATCGCAATAATTTTTTTTTAGAATTTTTCTTATATGTGGAAGGGGTAAAATATAAATTCAGCCTGCGGCGCTTTTTCTTGGACTTGAAGAATACCTCTCCAAAGGCAATAATAAGACTCATTGAGGACTTAGAATTGCTTGGGGAAATCTAAGTATAGGTGAGAGCCACAATAGACCACAGAGTCGCAGTGGAGGGTCGGTTTGATCCACTCATTTTTAATCTAACCTAAATTTCATTTAGCTTTTTAACTTGGCATTTCAGATTATTTGTATCTACAAGTGCTTGTGCGTAAGTTAAGCTTAATTTTTGAATTTGTCAGCAAATTTTTGAATTTGCTACATTATTGGTAGATCTTTAACTGCATCGCAAATGGCTTCTTAGGTATCTGCAGTTAATTGTTGTATTTGCCGCTTCATTGTTGGTAAATCTAAAACTGCACCACAGATGGCAGCTAAGCAGCCTTACCATTAACTTCGTGAACAAAGCCCTGATCTCAGATGATGATCGAACAGGACTTACAATGAATCATTTTATATAAATCGCAAGGGCCACATTAATTTTCAATGAATTTTTGGGTAGGAATAGTTCATGATTTTCTAATTGGGTTCATTTTCATTCCGACTAGATTTAATGGTGATTCACATTAATCCGTAGTGTTCGTAAAATAGGATCTTTGAAGATCGATGGACTAGGTGTAGTACTGAAAATCAAGATCCAGCATGGCCTCCTAGATTTTTGGATTTAAATCCATTAGATTTCTTTTTACGTGGTATTTTTGCACATGTAAGAGACAATATGACAAGAAGAATTGCTGCTTGTGTTATGGCGGATGAAGCTCATTTCCAGCAATTTATCTAGATTTGTAATTATTGCGATTATCTGATAATAGCATTAGTGCGGGATTCAGTCAATAATTTATTTATTTTTTTGCTAATATACAATAAGGGCATAAAGTCTGGAAACCTTGAGATATGTCAAAAACTATACAAGTTGGGCAAAAAAGTTTCATATAAAAGTTGTATAGTTCCTTACGGTTAATGATTCAAAAATGTCTTGAAATATACAGGGTGTTCTAAAATCAAGTTAGACGCCAAAACTTCAGAATCTCTAATGGAACACCCTGTATATTATTTCATTTTAAGAATATACATGTAATTCTGATCATATTTTATTAAGCATGCCCTATACCTAAAGTCAACTGTTTTTGAGATAAAAAAATGAGAAAATGGAAATTTGGCTTTAAACAAAATTAACTCATTTCCCTATGCATAGTGAAACCTGGTGGATTATTTTAGAACTCCCATAGAAACTGTCATGTACTGACAATAAACTGTGTCAATTTTTAACACATTGTTGGAGAGTTACTTTTTTTCTGACAAAAATGCTCTCAGAACGAGAAAGAATAGAGATTCTTATGATGTTTGGATGGGGAGATCGCCAAAGAAATCTTGACGAAGTATGTGAACTTTTTAATAATACGTATCCCGAGCGAGGACAAGCAATTGCAAAATCCACAGTTAGTAAATTATCAAAAAATTTCGTGATCATGGTTGTGTAAAAGATCTTCCCAGGACAGGTAGGCCAAAACTAGATGATGATATGAAATTGAATGTTTTACTCAGTTATAACGAAAATCCACATTTACCTACAAGTCAAGTAGCATTAGATTTAAACTTTAGTCAATCATCGGTAAAAAATATTCTGCACACGGCAAAGTATCATCCCTACAAAATAAGATTAATTTATGATGAAGACGACTTTGACCGCCGACTTGAGTTTATCGAAAGTATGCAACAGCAGTGCAACCTGGATCAATTCTTTTGTAGAAATATTTTATTTTCCGATGAAGCCACCTTTTTTCTTAATGGTACTGTCAACCGACAAAACTGTAGATATTGGTCTACAGAGAATCCCCATTGGGCTCAAGTGGCTCATACGCAATATCCCGAGAAAATCAATGTTTGGGCTGGAATATTTCAAGATAGAATTATAGGTCCCTACTTTTTCGACGTAACCGGCGAAATTTATCTTGATTTTTTACAACTCGAGTTGATTCCTGCCTTAGCTCAACTGTATCCAGGTAATGAGCCCGATATGCCTACTGCAGCAATGTGGTTCCAACAAGATAGAGCACCACCTCACTACGCGCTACCTGTTCGGCAGTATCTCAGTGAAATATTTCCTAACAGGTGGATAGGACGTCGTGGTCCCTAGGAATGGCCGGCCAGGTCCCCGGACTTAACTCCCCTGGATTATTTTCTGTGGGGATATTTAAAGAGCAAAGTTTATTTGAACAGACCTCCTAATATCGATGCGCTGAAAAATCGTATAAGAGATGAAATCCGACAAATCCCACCTACTTTCATTCGAAATCTACAACAAGAGTTCATCAATCGATTAGGATATTGTCAGGAAGTGAACGGACAACAGTTCCAGCATTTATTACGTTAAAACGCATCATTTAGAATTTTAGACTATCGTTATTAATCGTTATTAAAAAAATTTTGTAAAACAGTTTTCTCAGTTTTTTATCTCAAAAACAGTTGACTTTAGGGATAGTGTATGCTTAATAAAATATGATCAGAATTTCATGTAGATTCTTAAAATGAAATAATATACAGAGTGTTTCATTAGAGATTTTGAAGCTTTGGCGTGTAACTTGATTTTAAAACACCCTGTATATTTCAAGACATTTTTGAATCATAAATTGTAAGGAACTGTACAACTTTTATATGAAACTTTTTTACCCAACTTGTATAGTTTTTGACATATCTCAAGGTTTCCAGACTTTATGCCCTCATTGTATAAATGTCAATGTATTATCGTTTTGAAAGTACTTGCATCTAATTTATTGGTGACCCAGACAAATTTCACCTAATTTTTGAAACGAACTTTTAGTCTCAATAAAATTAGTAAAATAGTTATATACACTGTATACATCAATTTTTGAAGACTTAGTAAGAAGAAACTGATTTTTGGCTACTTTGGTATGTTTTTGGACACGAACTACAAAGAGTTCGGTTTGAGCTTTACAATTTTTGTCCTTACACTTTTTTTTTTCGATGAACAGGAAGCGAGATAAATATATTTTAAGGTGGCGGTGAGGTAAGACAAATAGGATTTTACCTTTTGAACGACCAAAAAAACACATTAAAAATTCAGACTTATTACAATTTTTTTATCTCAAATTATACATTGACTATACTAATAACCAGAACCAACTTGGATAATATTTTCTGTATAATTCTCAACGGGTATTGGAGTCAACTAATAATTAACCTCAGTTTACTGAAAGACAAGGAACACGTGGCACGTGACCCCAAACTTTCCACTTTACATTGTGCAGTTCATTATTGAAACTGATAAAACTGGAAGACAGGAACGTGTAATTAAAATCCAAAGTTAAAAAGGGAGATTCAAAGGTGTCATTGAATGTGTAATTAATATATGGTAGCGGATTTTAAAAATTCTTTTTAAAAGTCTTAAACGCTCGAAATATTTCGAAAACCGATTTTAATAATATTTGATACACTTAGGTTTAAAATTACGCCGGATTCATTGGTTATATCCGCGATGTTTCCACATGTACCGTTTTGATTTTTTATATATCGGCTTATATGTTATTTGATATTTAGATTCCACAACCAACTTTAAATATTAATTGTTAAAACTGTTTGATCTAAGATTTAAAGATTTTGAAAGAAATAAAAAATGAATATTTCATCAATTAAAGGTATTTATCATGTAATAGAAGTAGTAGAGTAGGCGTTGTAAAGTTATGTCTTTTTTGCCACTTAAATCATAATATATAAATATGTATAAAATGAAAAATAGTTTGTTGAAGAAATATATCACAACATGTAAACTCATCTGCCTATGTCTAGTTTTAGACACACAATATCCACAAAATATTTTTTAAGCAAAAATAAAACAGTTAAATTGTAATGTTGATTAACTCTGTACATCGCATTGATGACTTTTGAATAGTTATAAAATATACAGGGTGGGCTAATCAAAACGAAACCAGGCCGGTATTTCATATACCTTTCGTTACCCCCTCGCGGGGGTTAGCTCCAACCCCAAGGAAACGTTTTTTACATTTCTAAATCTAAATTCCAATTTTATCGTTTGAAGAAAAAAGTAATAAGTCCTAGTGTTTTGCAATTAGTCAAATCTTAATAAATTTTTGTGCTGTGGAATTCTGTGTTTGTGTAAAAAATTTATAAATATTTCAGTTGTTTATCTTCCTTAGAAGTGAAGGATAAGGAGTATTTACATTAATTTATTTAAATTTAGTATCTCGTAGGGTTTTATTCTGTGACTATTTGTAACTTTATTTTGATCTAATATGGTTTATTCCACTGCAAAAAGAGTATCGCTGATTGAATTATATTATGAAAATGGTAGATGTGTTAGTATTGCAGCACAGGTATTTAATCAACTCCAGGTAAACATGTATAACTGGTAGCAAAGTTTTGGGAGACAGGATCAGTGGTAAACCGAAAACCAATCGCTTCAAATATTGGTCTAACGAAAATCCACGTCCTTTTCATGAGGTTAACACTCAACATCCTGAGAAATTAAACGTCTGGATTGGAATTTATGGCGATTGTTTAATTGGTTCTTTTTTTCTCCCAGGAAATCTAAATGGAGAAATGTATCTGAAATTATTAGAAGACGCTATCGATCCTGCATTGACAGAAACACTTGAAAATAATAATTATTACAATGACAATGAGTTGACATTTCAACAAAATGGTGCACCTCCTCATTATATCCTTGCTGTTCGTGAATATTTAAATTGGACGTATCCTGCTAGATGGATCGGCCGAAGAGGAGCAATAAAGTGGCGTGCAAAATCACCTGATTTAACCCTCTTAGATTTTTTTCTACGGGGTCACTTAAAAAGTAAATTTATTTATAAAACTTAGCAACAGTGACTAAATGATTTAAGTCAGCATAATGTAGGAGGCCAACGCTTTCTGCACGTATTATCATGAGCAATGAATAAATAAAATTTACATCTTGTGTCTCATCTTTTTTTGTAAACCTAAACTATACCCATACCGTAAAGCTAAGCTCAAAAATAATTATTTTTTCCAGAAAAAAATGTAATTACATAAAATTAGCGTAAAAATCGATACAAATTTATGTTGACTTATTAACTATTTAACTACTTACTTAATTTTTAAAAATTGCTAGGCCTTAAAAAGAAAATTTTATAACCTTTGAAATGAGGTTTCACTTGACCTTTAATCCCATTTAATATTTTAACCTTGCAGCTTACCCCTGCGGGAGGTTAATGTGACAGAGTTGATAATAAGCGAAAAAAACTTGTTTTTCTATACAAAAAATTAACGGATCTCAACATTTTTTCATCGAGAAATGATTTTGTTCTTTTTATTGCTCTATACTTATTTTTTCAAAAACGACTGCATGAAATTTGAAAAAATAAGGTGCGGTGAAAAGAGAATTTAATAGCCTTTAAAATAAAGTATCACTCGACCCCTATTCCCATTTATTCAAGATTTTGGGGTTGGAGCTTGTCTCCGCCTGGGGGTGGAAGTGACAAGGTTGGTGATAAGGGCAAAATCTTTCCCCTGGGAAATAAAAATCGACGGGTCCGAGCGATTTTTTTAAACGAACGATATGCAAAATATCGGCCTACATTATCATTGCTATAGTATCCACATATTGGCAGTATTGAATATCATTTTATGTTAATCAGTTGTATTTTGTAAACTGTTCGTCAAATATGTTGAAGAGAAAATCGTTATTTAGTATTAACACTTTATTAAAAAACTAAGGCTACGTTTAAGGTAAGATTTTTTTCATTGTAAATTTAAAATGAAAATAAAAATTCCTAAAATTTGTAGACTTTTGAAAAACGCCTAAAAATGGTCAAAACGGCAATTAAAGAAAATTATTCAATGCTGTTGTGATATTATCTGATTTAACACAACCGAAAACCAAGAAATCCTTATTGAAAAAAATTATATATATATATATATAGATATATATATATATATATATATATATATATATATATATATATATATACAGTGACCGTCTAAAGTCCGTTCCTCCCTACTAATTTTTGAGCCAACTCGTATATCGCAACGAAATTTGGAGGGCTTAAATAGGAGATGAAAAGCTATTTTTTTATGAAAAAATGATAGCTAAAAGTTATAAAATGGCGGCTACGCGCCATCTTGAATTAATATTTTAAATACAATACCCCGCATATTATTCCATTTTCAAAATCTGCTCATTATTCTTAACATTTTTCTCTAATACACTTTATTCCTAAATGTAATTGTTTTCGAAATAATGACGTTTGAAAATTGAAAATCCGGTTTAAAATGAAGTAATGGTTTTAGTCACTTTCGATAAAAAATTCTGCTAACTAAATTTTTTAATTAATTTGTAGTTAAATCTTTTAATGAATTCGACTAATAAGAGGCGTAAAGACAGTATTTTAAGGATAAACAGTACCACTTACCGGAAAATCTTGAAGGTTACGAATTTGTTCTGTAAATTCACAAGGAAAACAAATTAGTTGGTAAAAAAATATTTTATTTATTTTTGAATAACACTTATTTAACCACAACAATAATTATTTTATCAAGTGTTCGATGTGGCCCCCTCCTAAATCTTGACAATAAAGTGCCCTATTATGAATAGCTTTTCTCACGTTGATGAAAGTCTGTTCTATTGTTTGACATTCAGTGGCGTAGATTTTTAACTTCAGATATCCCCAAAGGAAAAAATCTAGAGGGGTAAGATACGGAGATCTTGGTGGCCATTCTGTACTTCCTCTGCGACCTATCCATCGCCCAGGAAAGTTTGTATCGAGAAACTCTCTAGCCATGCGATAGAAATGGAGAGGTGCTCCTTCCTGCTGAAATATGATTTCACGATTTTCAAACTCTTCCTGATTGTTTAATACAATTTGTCTTATTCGAGGTTCAATTTCAGTTTCTAAAAGATTTCTGTAAAGACCTCCTGTAAGATTGCCTCTGATGAAAATCGGTCCAACAACGTGGTTGCCCAAAATCCCCGCCCAAACATTAACTTTTTCAGGAAACTGGGTATGCCCTTCTCTAAAAATATGCGGATTAGTATCGCTCCAGTATCGTACGTCCTGTTTGTTGACTTTTCCTTTAAGGAAAAACGTGCATTCATCTGAGAAACATACACGTTTTAGGAAGGATCGTTCTCCTTCAATTTTTCTTGTTAACCACTCACAAAATTCAACCCTCCGGTCTGGATCATAATCCGTGAGAGCATGCAGGATTTTCATTTTATAGGGATGAAATTTTTCATTTTTTAGGACTCTTTGGACACTTTTTGAACTTACTTCGCAGTATTCAGCAACTGCAGACGTCGACTGAGTAGGATTAATTACCATTTCAGCAACAATTTCAATTTTTTTTTCTTCTGAAAGAGGTGGTCTACCTGATCTTGGAGCATCTTTCATCGTACCAGTTGCTTGGAGCTTATTTAAAAGTTTGCGCAAATATGACAGCGAAATAGGGTTTTCGGGAAATCTATCGTTAAACATACGGACTGCTAGATGAAAATTTCTTCCAGCTTCTCCAAAAATCAAAACTGCTTCAAATTTATCGTATAAACTGCGAGCCATGGCCACACCTTTCATAAAATAATTAAGATGCTCAACGGACTATTTGACAGTTAGTTATCAAGATGTTACCGCGACAACGATTTTGTTTCCAACGCAAACTTGATCGTATTTTTGATTGAATTTGAAATGAACAAAATGTCAATTTTCAAACGTCATTATTTCGAAAGCAATTACATTTAGGAATAAAGTGTATTGGAGAAAAATGTTAAGAATAATGAGCAGATTTTGAAAATGGAATAATATGCGGGGTGTTGTATTTAAAATATTAATTCAAGATGGCGCGTAGCCGCCATTTTATAACTTTTAGCTATCATTTTTTCATAAAAAACTAGCTTTTCATCTCCTATTTAAGCCCTCCAAATTTCGTTGCGATATACGAGTTGTATGTATATATATATATATATATATATATATATATATATATATATATATATATATATATATATATATATATATATATATATATATATATATATATATATATATATATATATATATATATATATATATATATATATATATATATATATATATATATATATATATATATATATATATATATATATATATATATATATAGTGAGTGGGAGGGTAGTCACGACCGAACTCGTTGAATACAAAAGTTTCAATTTTTTCTTGGGGTAGCGGTCTGGGGCTGAAGTAAAACTCGTTTTTTACATACGCCGAGCTTTCGGAAATTTATTGTTTCCTTTTTCAAGGCTACGATACAAAACAGAACTTTACAATATTGCACCAGCTCTCTAAATTTAGCTTGAACGTTTTTTTAATATTGAAAATTATATACAATATCTATATAAAGATATCAAGGAAGAGAGATGAAAGATTTTAACATTTCTGGTTGACTGAAAAATGTCTTTTTTTGAATTATTACTTTCATTTTCTATTTTCTGTGCCTACATTTTACTTAACTACTTAATTTAATTACTAATTCTATGTTTTATTTGTGTTCTACATTTATGTTCAAATTAGTTTATGAAAATTAATTTAAATTTAATTAATAATCTAGGACTTACGTGCAAGGTGAGTTTTTTACTACATCTAGCTTCCATGTGAAACATTCCAATTTTTTTCATTTTTGTGTTATATAGGACTACATATTGGTATATTTACATAAAAATATAATTATTCTACACGTTTACGTTTTAGATTGATCGCATCTAATGAAGACGACCGAGTGTATTATCAGCGGAATTTCTTTCTGTGGTTTTTTATAAACTAGGTGAATAAACAAAAATCGATACAAAGATCTGACAGAGTAAGCATATTTAACAAGTAATAGTGTCTCTTTCTGGCGCTAAATTTGAACTTGTGTTCTTTATTATAATTACGTTATAAACTAGAGTTAACTAATTTTGGGTGGCTAATTAATAAGGTGTAATTGGTTGACTGTTAAAACAATCACAGAATTCTCCCACAAAGTATTAATTAATTTTAAATTAATTTTCATAAACTAATTTGAACATAAATGTAGAATCCTAATATTTTAACAAGCATAATTTACCACGAATAAAACATAGAATTAGTAATTAAATTAAGTAGTTAAGTAAAATGTAGGCACAGAAAATAAAAAATGAAAGTAATAATTCAAAAAAAAGACATTTTTCAGTCAACCAGAAATGTTAAAATCTTTCATCTCTCTTCCTTGATATCTTTATATAGATATTGTATATAATTTTCAATATTAAAAAAAACGTTAAAGCTTAATTTAGAGAGCTGGTGCAATATTGTAAAGTTCTGTTTTGTATTGTAGCCTTGAAAAAGGAAACAATAAATTTCCGAAAGGTCGGCGTATGTAAAAAACAAGTTTTACTTCAGCCCCAGACCGCTACCAAAAGAAAAAATTGAAACTTTTATATATATATATACTGGGTGATTCACGACCCACTGTACATACTTATGTGGTGTATAGGGTATCCCTAGGGTATATCGAAATTCATATTTAACTTGATTAATTCGGCTTTATTACCAAGATACAGGGTGATTTTTGTATTTTGGTAAAAATTTGTTCACCCTGTATCTCCTAAACTGCTTAATAGATTTTTTAAAAATTTTGTACACAAACACTCTTGGTATATCATAACTTTTTGACGTTTAAAAAGTAGCAAAGTTCCAGGGCCGTATCCAGCCAATTCACACAGGGGAATTCGGTATTTTTGAATTTTTTTCTTAAACTACATTCATTTGTGAACAAAAATATGCCACCATCTTGAATGGCACACTAAAGGTTATGTACGAAATTGAAATCTTTAGATAGTACATACCCCTTTTTTTAGCGGTATCTGTATTAAAGCTTTTAACTAAGTATAAAATTATTTCAATGATTGACTTTAAAAAAAAATTAAACTATCTCTACTAATAAAACACAGCCTTGTCGAATTAATTTTTATTTTTAGTGGCCCAAAAAAAACTAAAATCTACCATAACACAATAACGTCTTAAAAGCTACAAAATGTTTTCAAAATGCATACCACCGGTGTCTCTACATTTTTGTGCACGCTTTTGTAGGTTTGCAATTGAGCGGTGAATCATTTGAGGGTTTTGTCTAACCTCGTCGCAATAAAAATATATCCTATTTATTAATTGATCCCTAGTTTCGATTGGAACACTGTAAACTTTTTGTTTTAGATGCCCCCACAAAAAGTAGTCGGCTGGATTAAAGTCTGGCGACCTAGCTGGCCAAGGATGTGGTCCTCCGCGTCCAATCCACCGATCAGCAAATTGTTGATTGAGATAATTTCGAACATCAATTCCAAAATGTGCAGGTGCCCCGTCGTGTTGAAACCATATGCCTCTTAAATTTACATTTTCTAATAAGCCCGGTAAAATGTTTTGTAGAAAGTCCAAATACACAACAGCCGTTAGTCGTTGAGGGAAAATATGTGGTCCAATTAAATGATTATTTATTAAGCCGCACCAAACATTCACTGAAAACTTTCGCTGAGAATTGGCCAATCGCAACGAATGAGGGTTTTCATCTGCCCATACATGAGAGTTTCTAGAATTAAAGACTCCGTCCCTTGTAAATTCGGCTTCATCAGTGAATAGTGCTCTAAAAATAGTTCTTCGATGATTTATTACCCATCTAGCAAATGCTAATCTAGGCAAGTAGTCGCCTTCTTCTAATCTTTGTACCTCTTGTACATGGAAACGGTATAAGTTTTCATTTTTTATAGTTCTCCATACTCTTGTCTGCTGTATCGCTAATTGGGCGGAAATTCGCCTAGTGCTTGTGGTTGGATCTTCCCTCACAAGGTTGAGAATATTCTCTTCTTGGACCACGTTATTAGCACCCACTCTTTCAACATGAAGATCGGTTGAGGGAAACTTACCCTTTTCACGCAATGTATTAAAGGTTGCGGCAAACGTTTGGTGATTTGGAATTCTCCGATCCGGAAATCGTCTTCTATATTCTTCTGTAGCAGCCCTTCCGTTACCATTACAAAATCCGTACACAAATACGATGTCTGCGTACTCAGCATTTGTAAATAACGGCATTTTTACAATTATTGAAACGTACAAACTTTTTGCAAAGAGAAAATTCAAATAAAAAATCTTTAATTAACAATGTCAAACACAAATGATTGAATTGTATGTATATAATGTCATTTTTAAAATATCTGTCTAAATTCCAAGGCTTACTTTATTATTTTTAGGTATTAAAATTTATTGAATTTGTATTTTTTTGTAGGTTTTAAGATTACGAAAAAAATAAAGGTAAATAAAAAAATTAAAAAAAAAACAAGCTCTTACACGTAATTGTATACAATAACAAAAATATAAAAAGATAAATTTTTACGGTAGCCGATAAATGATCACGATCTCGAGCATTAGATAAGAGATGAGGCGAAAAAGACTCAAACAGAAATCAACTGGTTTATTAGTAGAGATAGTTTAATTTTTTTAAAAGTCAAGCATTTAGACAAAAACCTCAAATGTAAATGATTCAACGCTCAATTGCAATTCACAAAAGCGTGCACAAAAATGTAGAGATACCGTTAGACAGGCGTTATTGTGTTAGGGTAGATTTTGGTATTTTTGGGCCACTAAAAATAAAAATTAATTCGACAAGGCTGTGTTTTATTAGTAGAGATAGTTTAATTTTTTTTTAAAGTCAATCATTGAAATAATTTTATACTTAGTTAAAAGTTTTAATACAGATACCGCTAAAAAAAGAGGTATGTACTATCTAAAGATTTAAATTTCGTACATAACCTTTAGTGTGCCATTCAAGATGGTGGCATATTATTGTTCACAAATGAATGTAGTTTAGGAAAAAAATTCAAAAATACCGAATTCCGATGTACAGGGTGTCTCAAAACTAGTCCCCCTCCCCTGTGTGAATTGGCTGGATACGGCCCTGGAACTTTGATACTTTTCAAACGTCAAAAAGTTATGATATACCAAGAGTGTTTGTGTACAAAATTAAAAAAAAATGGATTAAGCCGTTTAGGAGATATAGGGTGAACAAATTTTTACCAAAATACGAAAATCACCCTGTATCTTGATAATAAAGTCGAATTAATCAATATATACACTATACACCACATAAGTATGTACAGTGGGTCGTGAATCACCCAGTATATATATATATATATATATATATATATATATATATATATATATATATATATATATATATACATAAATTTGCAGAATTTAATCTAAACAAAAAACAATGAGCAAAAATTAACGATGGAATGCTATAGATACGTCATTTTTTTCTTATCAAATATATGGAAAATCCGTCACTTATTTGTTATCACTCACGTATGTACATTTAGACGTAATATTTGTAAGTAAAAATAAGATAATCTTACTTTGCAATGAAAATATTTAATAGATGATTGCAAATAAAAGGAATTTTTAAAATTGTCTGTATATTAGTCTAAATTATCTGTGTTTTTTTCTTAAATATGTTAGAATAATTAAGGCAATATTTTTCTTTAACAAACTATGATGTTTTCCATGAGTGTTTACTGAATTAACTCTTATATTGTTTGAAGGAACAGCAATTAATGTAAATGTATATATATATATATATATATATATATATATATATATATATATATACAGTTAAAGAAATAACTTATTTACTATAAAATTCGAAGAACACTAGATTCTTAAGCGGCAAACTAATTGGAAACGTATTTCTGAATCAACATTTTCTAACAAGTAGCCCCATTTTAAAATTGAAAATGTACATTTTCTAAGAAGAAGGATTATTTTAAAATTGACAATCGTTACCGTAGAGCTATAGTGGGTTGTTTATTGTTAATTTTCGTTCGAATTTCTGCAAATATGGGTTCGCGAAAAAGTTGTAACGAAAATGATCGACAAGTCATTATTAATCCTCATAGGAAAGGCTATTCGTATCAACATATGGCAGAAATGGTTAATAGTTCTAAAAAGGAGGTGTTTAACGCTGTTCGTCGTGTTAGGATTGATGGAACCACTAGAACTGTTGGAACCAGTATGGAAACGTTGTCGAATTGTTCACATTTCTAAGACAGACCCACACAAATCAGCAATTGATATTTGGAAAGAAATTTTTGTTGAAAATCCAAGGGAATTTAGTGTTGGTAATCGTTTGAACGAGGCACAACTTTTTGACAGGGAAGAAGAATTTGCTGGAAATTACCTTCCCTGGAACGTCTAACAATGGAAGCAGATACTGTGGTCAGATGAATCTGAGGTAAATAAATTTGATGGAAAACGTTGTGTTTGTCGTCCACCGAATAAAGAACCATGAAAACAGTGATATTTGGCGGTGGTTGTATCGTGGTATGGGGCTGTTTCTCTTGGAATGGTGTTGGCCCTCTTTATAGAACAACTGATACTATGGATCAGTATGAATACACTGACATACTGGAAAACGTCATGCAACCATATGCAGATGAAAATGTATCAGTACTTTGGTAATTCCAATACGACAATGATCCAAAGCATTCTGCTAGGAGGGTGACTCTCTAGCTTCAGGATAATCGTGTAGATGTGTTGCAAGTTGAAATAAAGGACGCGGAAAAAACAAACTTAGTGTTAGAGTATTAGCCGAAAAATTCTGTGTAGAAAAATCTTAAATTAGTGATATTTTGAGAAACAAATCGATCTTACCAAGCGATTCGCCGAGACCGGGAATATGAAAGAGAAAAAGAAATTTGCGAAAACTGAGGGTGCTGCCATAGACCAAATTGTCTACCACTGGTTTTGTAAAGTACACTCCAAAAACATTCCAATTTCCGGTAAAGGAAAAAGCACAAGAAATTGCGAAGAATCTAGAAGTTGATGGTTTTAAAGGATCAAATGGATCGTTGGAGAAATTCTGCAATGTCATAATATCTCTTTCAAATCCATCTGTGGTGAAGCAGCGGCTGTAGACTTGATTCAGGTAACTGATTGGCGGACAAAATTATGTACTATTATCAAAAACTACGCACCGAGAGACATTTATAACGCCGATGAAACGGGACTCTTTTTCCGCGCCTTGCCAAATAAAACGTTTTCTTTAAAAGGCGAAACATGTGCTGGCGGGAAAGCGTCAAAAGAGAGACTCACTATTTTACTTTGCTCCGCCATGAATGGAGAAAAAGACAATGCACTGGTGATCGGAAAAAGTAAAAAACCCCGTTGTTTTAAAGGATCAAGCGTGGAAAAATTGCCACTTTAATGGTACTATAACAAGAAAGCATAGATGGCAAGGGATATAATGTCGGATTGGTTGATGAAATTTGACCGAAAAATGCAAAGGCAAAACCGAAATGTACTTTTATTTTTGGATAATTCTGCATCTCACCCAAAACTGGAGTTGAAAAATGTTAAAATAATTTTTTACCGCCAAATACGACAACACATTGCCAGCCATTGGACCAGGGCGTGATTCAAAATTTTAAAAACCACTACAGAAAGTTTTTAATCAAGCGACTTTTGTCATCCATGGGGAATCTACCGAACAATTGGAGAAATCCATAAATGTTGTAAGTGCCTTGATTTGGATAGTTGCTGCATGGAAAAAAGTCGAATCCAAGACCATCAATAACCTCTTCCGCAAAGCTGGATTCGACGAAATTCTCGAGGAAAACGTGGACTACGATAGTGAAGATGATGTGCCATTATCGGAACTATGTAGAAACATCAATGTATTCTGTCCCACTTAACTTCATATTCAGAAATCGATCAAAGTTTATTCACGGAAAGTCCTAACATAAGTGTACGTGAGTGCATCAGTGAATTTCAAAATAGTGAGAACGGTCAGATTTTATCTGACAGTGATGATAAAGAAATTATTTTTTCCAATATTAAGAACATTAAGAACGCATATAAAATGTTAAGGGATATTGAAAACTTTTGTATGTTATCTGGAGATTCTGTTTTAGGGGAAAAAAATCTCAGAAGTTGCGTCTAAAATGGATTCTCAAATTATTAAAAATAAATTAACTAGTTTAAGACAAATAATACTTGATAATTTTTTTAAATAGAAATTTTTTATAAAGTAGAATTGTATCAAACTGTATATGTAGGTGGTATAATATTTTATATTAGGTAGTACATATTTATTGTATGCATATATGTATGTAAAAGATGTTGGTGTATACGTAGTAACAATTGTATTAATAATTTTTACTAAACATATTATTATTTACTTAAAAATAAAATTACATTGGTATTTAATTTGTTCACTCCCACAACGGACACCTCTATACAACGGACAGTTTCTGTGGTTTGTGTATATATATATATATTGAGATGGATTTTCAGGCAAATCAACATAAATATCAAAAATTGCACATTTGTCCTGCCATACAAAAATTTTAGATCTGGACTAAGCGTTCATAATCTGGACTCCCAGATAACAATTTTCAGTTGAATCTACATACATATCCGCCATTTAAAATGTTTAACTGAACCTCCACAAATGTCAAACTTTCCCGTCTTTGAATTTTAAAATGTTGAATAAAAATGTACAGTTTGCACCCCTAAAACCCCCAGATAGCGATTTTCAGTCGAATCTACATAAATGTCAAGTTTTTCCGCTATTACAAATTTTAACTGCTCAAATGTCAAACTTTCCCGGCTTTGAATTTTTAAATGTTGAATAAAAATGTATAGCTTGGACTCTTAAAAGCCCCCAGATACCAATTTTTAATCGAATCTATATAAATGTCAAACTTTCCCGCTTTTGAATTTTTAAATGTTGAATAAAAATGAATAGATTGCTCTTTAAAAGCCCCCTAATACCGATTTTCAGTCGAATCTACAAAAACATCAAACTTACTCGCCATTTAAAATTTTAGCTGGACCTGCACAAATGTGAACCTGTACAAATGAAATAAACTCTCCCGCCATTGATTTTTGTAAAGGTTGAACGGAATGTATAGCTTTTACTCTTAAAAGTAGTGAAAATACCGATTTGCAGTCGAATCTACATAAATGTCAAAATTTAACCGCTATTTAAAAAATTTAACTTAACCTGCATAACTGTTAAACTTTCCTGTCTTTTGGGCCAACGAAAATCCAAAATGTCAAAATTTATCCGCTATTTAAAATCTACATTCGGAAAAAATGCATGCTACCTTAGAAAATGGTATACTTGCTAATTTTCATCGTTGTTTCATAAAAGAGCGTTTTGCTATTAACACCCTCACCTTGCATTTTTTCCGAATTATCGGTATTTTTGTTGCCCTCATGATATTATAACCGAATATTCCACTCATGTACAAATTTTCCCGTAAGACTGGTGGTGTTTTCGAAAAATTATAGCGGAAATACCACGTCGTCTAGACGTGGTATTTCTTACTTTACCTGGTTAGGTGTGGTTACATACCTAACCAAAAAATGAAATCTTGACAATATGAAACCTACTTTTGAGAGACACTAGAGTCCCTAGAAACTGATTTTTTTAAGTATCTTTCAAACATTTTTGAAAAGTTGTCAATATGAATAATCGCTTTGGGCTAGTTCAAGAAGAGGAAATTGAAGAAAATATAATTGGAAGCGAACCAAGAAACACCGTTAAATCCAAGAAGAGCATCTGGAGACAGTTTATGTCATTCTGCGATGAAAAAACTATACGTTTGACCAAAATACTCCAATATCCCAACTAGCAATGATTTTGATGAGCTGGGCCTACAATATGCGAAAAATGAACGGGGAGGAATATAAATAAGGCACGGTAAAAATTATGTGGAATGTGACGACGAAATTATTGATGGAAAGGTATTTCAATGAATACAAAATTAAAATAAATCCCTTCGAGCAGATCGAATTCAAATCGGCCCGAGACGCAAAAAATGCCAAAAGGAGACATTTGCAAGGTATTGAAGGCAAACGCAGAGAATCGGCCGTTTTTTTAACATACAATGAATTAAAAAATCTATTCGAAGCTTGTGATAAATCAACTCCAGAGGGTTTACAATAGAAGTGTTTTTTTCTGTTGTCCTATGAATTAGCCTGGAGAGTAGGAGAAGGTGCAAGAGCCGAAACAACTTTTTTCAAAGAAGAAACTGACAACTTCGGAGGAAAAACAGGTAGAATTCAATACAACCCTGTTTTTTCTAAAACATGTCAAGGTGGTGGCCGAAAACTCGCCGATTCGAAGTGGTTGGTGAGAAACGAGAGAAGTCCCAGCTCTTGCCCAGTAAGAATTTATAAAGAATTACAAGATAAAAGGAACACTCGAATATTTTTGACGCCAAACCCCCATTGGAAAATTTCCGGAAAATGGTTCAAAAACAGCCCAGTAGCAGAAAACGAGATTTCAACTTGGACAAAAAAACAAGCTCAGAAATCAGGCCTCAATACCACAAAAAAATTTACCAACCATTCCCTCAGAGCTACTGCCGTGTCCAAGCTGGCCAAAAGCGGAGTGTCGGAGCAAAACTTGATAGATAAAAATTACAGGTCATTCGAATGCGAAATTCCTATCAAGTTATTTGCAAATGGATCCAGATCACCACAAAAAAATTATTGAAAAAATGAGGGAAACTGGAAAAGAACCACCTCAACAGCACGTGCATCCAGCCCCTGTAGCAGCATCACCCAGCACAAGTACAAGTAGTGGTCTGACGGCATCTTCTACATCGTCGCAAAACAACAATGTGGTTAATAATTATCAGAACTGTACCTTTTATTATACAATCAATAATTAAAATTGAATATTTAGATTTATATTAAGTACTTTTCAATATTTAGACAAATAATTTTATTAGTATATTATTATTCAATTTGTGTTCAATTTGTTACATAATTCAAATTTCTGAACTTGAAATAGGCATGTATTTAATATTCAGTTAATAAAGCTTAGTTTCCCTGTATTTGATTCGTGGAATATTCCTCCTAAATACCATTCGTGCTTAAATATTAACCAGATAATTTTCCACTCATGCGTGTTTTCTCTACAAATTTCACTCGCTCTTCGGGCTCGGGAAATTATAAGAAAACACGCATTCGTGAAAAATTATCGGAAATTTTTAAGCACTCGTGGTATTATCCCCGAAAATCAGGGTTGCTTTTAGCTGACTCAATGTTTTACAGTCATAATAACAATTCCCAGAAGAAATATTCCAAGAAACATAAATTTTACCTTTTCGCCCTACAAATTAAAGACATAAATTATGTACATTCATATTATGCAATGGTTAGGTTTAATATATGCATCATGATAACATTATATTAACCGCAACGCAATGCAAGGCCACTCATCGCGTGTTAAACTTTACTTTTTTAATACTGAACTGATCTGTCTACGTAAACGCTTTTTAATACACTTTGTTAGAAATATTTTTACTGTTTTTGCATCAAACATAAAAAAGTGGGGTTAGCTTCTGGAATGAATGACTGGCCACTCTCTATTTTCTTAACAAACTATTCCAACAATCTGCATAGAAACTTAAATCTAAATTTCTTACCAATTAATTTTTATGTACAGGGTGTCCCATTTTCGTAGGTTTTACGGGGTTTCCAGCTTATGAGTAGAGATAGAGAGATGCGGTTTTCGCGACACCGTGCTACTTTTCGATGAAACTAAAGAGGCCGCAAACAGATTTGCCCTAACCATTTTAGTTTCCGTGCTACAGGGTGATTTTGAAAATTTGTCATTTTCGGACACCCCCTGTAACTCAGCTATCGTAAAATATATTTAAAATGTTTCAACTGGTATTTATAGATTTTTTCACGTAGAATTCAGTGGCGTACTCAGATTTTTGCTGAGAGTCATAGTTTTTGACATATTGGCATAACCTACTATTTTTTAAATGGGACACCCTATATATTATTTTTTCATCTTATTCTTCGTGTCGAGAGCTTTTCAAAAACATACCATAAGTCATATTTATTTTCATAAATAACATGAAAAAATGCATTTTTCTTTAAACGGATTTATGGCATAGCAGATCAATCGAAATAAGAGAAGGTGGCTGTGGAGCCATGGAAAAAGTTAACAAATATTTATTAACGAAATAACAAAGTAACAGCATCAGAAAAAATTAGGAAGTAGGTAAAAGGTAATAATTATAATTTCATTAAAACTACAAATATTGTTCAAATTGTAGACCATTATGTGTCCTACAAGTGTGACAAACTTTAAAAATTCTTTTTAATGCATTTTCTATTGTAAATGACTGTCTTTGTAACTCTGCAAAAGCGTTTTCGGTGGCCATTCTTAGTTGTTCTAAGTTTTCGTATCGCCTTACATAAACCTTGTTTTCTAAATAACCCCACAAAAAGAAATCTAAAACTGAGAGGTCAGGGGATCGTGGTGGCCATCGAACAGGTCCGTGTGTTCCTATCCATCTTCCAGGAAAATGGTCGTTAAGCCAGTTTTGACTTATTCTGGCATTGTGGGCTGGAGCTCCGTCTTGCTGGAAATAAATCCTATTTAGTTGAGCCAAGGGAACATCATCCAAAATTCCTAATGCGTCTTCTAGGATTCGCACGTAACCAATCGAATTCAGATTTCCTTCATATATTTGATAAACTATTTTTCGGTTGAAAATAAAACAGGAGACATTGAATCCAAATCTACCCTGACGCTCCCTAGGAAAAATAACATGGTTGTTTTCTTGACTCCAAAATCGCGTGTTGTGTCTATTTAAAATCCCTGAACTAGTAAAATGTGCCTCGTCTGACCAAATAATCTTTTTTTCAAAATCGATATCTTCTGCCTTCATATTTATAAACCAATTGCAGAACTCCAATCTGCGCTCTGCATCACCAGGATGCAGATGATGCACAAGTTTGTATTTATAGGGTATGAATTTGTGCTTTTTCTGCACTTTGGTTTTCGGTACACCCGCCTCTTCGTCTATTTTCCTGCAAGATGTTTCAGGAGCTGTCTGAACGAGGGCTAAAACGTTGACCTCAGATTCTTCGTTGTCTTTATTGTAAGTTCGCGATCGAAGCTTGTTTAAAGGTCCATATTGGCAAAGATTATTTTTAATTTTTTGAAAAATTCTTTTTTCTGGTTGTCTTCTCTCGGGATATCTAAGATAAAATAAAGCGAACCAATAAAGTCAAAATGCAAAAAGAACTAACCTGTTCAGATAAAGCTCTGCCGCCTGCATCTACATCTTCATTAGACAATATAAAACACGCGTTCATATCATATTTCTCAAAATATTCAAATTTTTGATTCTGAGCCATATTAAAAACAATAATTATAATAGACGTCAAGAAAAATTTAAACGCAATAATGCCAAAAATGACAGCAGTAATGGCTGCCTGATCATATTTTTGTTGGCGTTGCCATGGCTACCACAGCCACCTTCTCTTATTTCGATTGATCTGCTATGCCTTAAATCCGTTTAAAGAAAAATGCATTTTTTCATGTTATTTATGAAAATAAATATGACTTATGGTATGTTTTTGAAAAGCTCTCGACACGAAGAATAAGATGAAAAAATAATATATAGGGTCTCCCATTTAAAAAATAGTAGGTTATGCCAATATGTCAAAAACTATGACTCTCAGCAAAAATCTGAGTATGCCACTAAATTCTACGTGAAAAAATCTATAAATACTAGATGAAACATTTTAAATATATTTTACGATAGCTGAGTTACAGGGGGTGTCCGAAAATGACAAATTTTCAAAATCACCCTGTAGCACGGAAACTAAAATGGTTAGGGCAAATCTGTTTGCGGCCTCTTTAGTTTCATCGAAAAGTAGCATGGTGTCGCGAAAACCGCATCTCTCTATCTCTACTCATAAGCTGGAAACCCCGTAAAACCTACGAAAATGGGACACCCTGTACATTTTTTTTCTTTATTCCTTTTACTACTATCGTAAAAGAGGAAGTATTGTAGTCGTGAAAAATTTACCCTCCGACATTTTTTCAGATATATACATTTCAGGGTCCCTAGATGGCGAAAAACATGTTTTCTCATTTCCGTCGGTCTGTCTGTCTGTCGGTTTGGCTGTTCACGGCATAGCTAAGAAACTACGAATACGATTGATTTCAAATTTTGGTCAAAAATTAAGGGTCATATGGGGATGACCTGGTAACATTTTGGTAAAAATCCAATATGACAAAACAAAATGGCGCCAAAAACTGCTTATGGGTGATTCCACGCGCAATACGATATGTCCGCAAATTTTAAAATAACATATTTTGATGAATAAATATACAAGGTGGCCATTTTATAGTGATACAGTACCTTATCTAGAAAACGGTAATAGTTACGACAAAAAGTTAAATACAAAAATTGTTTGGATTTAACTAGATTTTTATCTTATTTCACTTTTGCTTATCCAGGGTGTTTCGTTTTGACGTGACACATGTCAACTTTCTTAATTTAAATGGGATACCCTATATATTACTACATATTTCGATTCTACTGTTAATTGGCGAAAGTTTTTATGATAACATCTATATTTGAATTCTTAATCGTTTTTGAGTAAATTGAGTTTTTAGAATTTTTTTTTATAAAAAATTTTTTTACCTATAAAACTTTAATAGAACTGACTAATATTCTAAACATATATTACTAAGGGTCCAATTCAACGAGTTTCCATGCTGGTCTTACCAATTAATATACAGGGTGTTAAAAATGGAGAGCAAAACAAACAGAACTTTAAATGTAAAAATCTCCTGTTTTTCAAATAGAATACCCTGTATATTTTTATTTCATCTGATTCAGCGTTCGATTTACACTTCATGTATCGCAATGGACGGTGGCCATATTGAAAATTTTCTATAATCTGTTTTAATCATGTTTAATACTCAGTTAGTTATTAGTTATACCGTGTGGCACAAGATATTTTTTGTCTCTCAATTATTTTCGTAAACATTAAATAATAAGAACATAAATTACATAATATCTCACTTTTATTTGTATTTTCTAACATTATTTATAGTCGCTATCTGTGTTAAGGAAATGAGAGTAAGGTTTAGTTTACGACATTTTTATTTTAGCCCACTTCATCTGTTTACTTATATTAAAAAAAAAAATAGTCAAATCAGAAAACGGCTAATAAAATCGAAACTGTTCATTTTAGGTATAGGACATATATATGAGTAATGAATTGAATGAATGAAATTGAACGCTGAATCAGATGAAATAAACATATACAGTGTTCAGTGTTCCATTTGAAAAACAGGAGATTTTTACATTTAAAGTTCTGTTTGTTTTGCTCTCCATTTTTAACACCCTGTATATTAATTGGTAAGACCAGCATGGAAACTCGTTGAATTGAACCCTTCATAATGTATGTTTAGGATATTAGTCAGTTCCATTAAAGTTTTATTGGTAAAAAATTTATTTTAAAAAAATATGTTTTTTTTTTAAATTTTAAAAACTCAATTTACTCAAAAACGATAAGAAGAATTCAAATATAGATGTTATTATAAAAACTCTCGCAAATTAACAGTAGAATCAAAACATGTAATAATATATAGGATGTCCCATTTAAATTAAGAAAGTTGACGTGTGTCACGTCAAAACGAAACACTCTGTATAAACAAAAGTGAAATAAAATAAAAATTTAATCGAATCCAATCAACTTTTGTATTTAACTTTTTGTCGTAACTGTTACCGTTTTCTAGATAAGGTACTATATCACCATAAAATGGTCACCCTGTACTTATCTTTTTAAATAATGGCCCCAACATTTTAAAAAAATTTAACTATCAACTGTTTGTATCTATTGCTTAGAAAAAATAATGTGGCAATAATGGATTTTTGTCCCCTATGTAACTTGAACAACATCGCTATATTTTATCAGGTTGGCTGCGGCCGAAAATAAATGCTAATCTGTCAAAAGTGCCAGTTCTGTTGAGATGTGTGCATTTGGTGAATAGTTTATTGAGTTATTTCTTTTCCAAGTAAGTAATTTAATAGAAATAATAGTTTTTATATAATATCAATTTTTTGTCCCATCAGTTATGAAAAAATACGCTAAATTGAAATAGCCCATTCAAGTAAGGCCACAAGCGCATAACAAATATTAAACTTGTAAATTCTTAAGTGGCCCATGTAATTGCCATAACAGGCTTTTAGATTGCTATTATACTTTTATCAAAAATTGCCCCTAAAGCAAAATTATTTAAATAAAAATGCTGCAAGCGCAAAAAAAATATTGAGAAAAATTAAAAATATTGGGGGGGTCTTTAGGGACCCTGAAACGTAAAGATCTGAAAAAATCTCGGAGGGTGATTTTTTACAATTAAAATACTTCCCTTTTACTAGGGAAGTAAAAAATAAAAATGTCTTAGTACCCAAAACGAATTTTGAATAGAAGTGACCCAAAAAACAAAGAAATATATTTAATTTATAAAGCGGCAATCTTGAATTTTCAAAAAATGATTGGCTAGCCGCCATTTTATAAACAAAAGTTAAGTAGTGATATTTCGTTAAAAAGTTAATTTTAGGCTGACGACGATAGTTCATAAAAATATACAGGGTCCTATTTAAAATAAAAAAGTAGGGGTCACTTCCGGTAAAACCAGAAACAAAATTTAACCATTTTTTTATAGAAAATTTGCCCCTTAATAACTCAAATTTCAGATTGATATTTTTATAACTAAAAAATCGCGACCTGTACCCTGCCTCCTGTGTCGTCAGGTATACAGGGTTATTCACGCAACCCGTTCATTAAAAGTTTTTGATGATGCCATTTAGATACAAATTTCAAATTTTGGGATTAAGGTAAGGTCAAGGGGTACTTCTTTTTTGAAATAATTTCAACTTCCTGTCACTTCCGATTTAACCGGAAGTTGGTATCAACTTGCTTATTTTAAATGAAACACCCTGTATTTTATGATATTTTATGTAGCATGTCCTATACCTAGGTTCAAGCGTTCTTAAGATATTTGACCTTAAACCGAAAATGAGCCTTCGGGGTACCAAATTTTAAAATCTCATATTTTTGTAAGTTTTGAAGATATAATCTTCATATTTTGCAGACGATCGGTAAATAATCTTAGGTTTCTATTTTTTTTTATTGAATTTGTCTATTTTTATACAGGGTGTCCTAAATTCAGCGGCAAACATTCACATTTTCAATGCCGCTAAAGTCCGTTTTTTTAAATGGGACACCCTATAACTTTATGCACTATCAAATGTAGAATTTCATTTTCTATCGAACTGTATTAAGGTTCCTTATACCTATTCGTAACCATTTTCGAAATAGTTGGGTTTTATAAAAATATCGTATGTATTTGCTTAAATGTTTACATGTTCCAATGGTGAGCCATGGAAAAACAATTGAGATCCAATATGCAATATGACAGATGATTAATATGCGTTATTTATCGAAAGCTGTCAGTGATAAACTAAATCTTCTAAATCGAAATTGAAGAATACTCAAACACTGATATTCTCAATCTATTATATGTTCATGGAGAATGTTATAAAATTTTGGAGAGAACGTGTCGTGTGTTTAATGAACGCCATGCCACCCGGATTTGCCGCCAATGAACAAGTCAAAATTCAAAGGGATTGAAACGAACTTTTTGCGTTTTGGCAAGGTTAAAGTTACAAAAAATGTTCCGAAACCAGTGACAAATGCCGAGGATAACGTAATAAACACATTAGCTTATTTCCATGCAAACCCGCAAAGTTCAATACCGCCTGCAGAAAACGATTTGGGAATTTCTTCTTCATCTGTCCAAAGAATATTGAGCGAACATCATATGCACCCTTATTCCTTCCAAAACGTGCAAGCCTTGAGACCTGGTGATGACGTCCGACCAGTAGAATTTTGCGAATTCATGTTTTTCAAAATTCAAGAGGACCCTCAAATTTTCTAGAGAAGGAATAACAAATAGAAGAAACGAACATTTCTGGGCAGCAGAAAATCCGCACGCTTTACGCGAAACGCGTTCTCAGGAGAGGTTTAGCTTCAATGTTTTCGGTATAGTATTAAATGATCAGGTATGGTACTGCATTTATGAAGACAATTTAAACAGTGATAAGTATTTGGAAATTCTACGAGGGACGGTTTCTGAATTTATAGAAGAAATTCCTATTGGTGAGCTGCAAAATTATTGGTATCAATTAGATGGGGCACCAGCACATAATGCCGCTGCAGTTTATCTCCAATTATTGGATTGGTCCCAATGGCCCTTGGAGATGGCCTCCGCGATCGCCTGATTTAACACCCCTAGACTTTTATTTATGGGGATTTATCAAAGGTAAAGTCTATGCTTCCCCAGTAAATAACCAACAAGGACAGGACAGGATACGAACAGCTTTTGCCGAATTAGAAAACGGACAAATTCAACGGACCACAGCAACTGTACAAAGAAGAATTGAAATGTGTCTTCAAATGAACGGACAGCATATAGAACATTTGTTATAATTCAATTTTATTATTTTATTTATTTATTGTTGATTGTTAGATTGCTATAATTTTTAAGTTCACTAAAACAAGTTTAGAACAGTCTCGAACTTAGTAGATATCGTTAAAAATAATGTAAACAATTTATTACATTTTTTATAACTTTAACTTTTCCGAAACGAAAAAATTTCGTTTCAATCCTCTTCAATTTTTTCTTGTTCATTGGCGATATATGAGGATGTTTTTCATTGAAAACATGGCACGTTCTCTCCAATATTTTGTAACATTCTCCGCGAATATAAAATAAATTGAGAATATCAGCTTTTGAGTGTTATTTTATTTTAATTTAAAAGTTTCAAATCAGCTGCCATGTTGAATAGAAAAGCACAACAATTGTTCTTCCATGGCATACTACGGGAAGGTGTAAGCATTTAGCAAATACATATGATAGTTTAATAAAAACCTGATTATTTCGAAAATGGTTACGAATAGGTATAGGGAACCTTAATACAGTTCGATAGAAAATGAAATTCTACATTTGATAGTGCATAAAGTTATAGGGTGTCCTATTTAAAAAAACGGACTTTAGCGGCTTTGAAAATGTGAATGTTTGCCGCTGAATTTAGGACACCCTGTATAAAAATAGACAAATTCAATAAAGAAAATAGAAACCTAAGATTATTTACCCACCGTCTGCAAAATATGAAGATTATCTCTTCAAAACTTACAAAAATATGAGATTTTAAAATTTGGTACCCCGAAGGTTCATTTTTGGTTCCAGGTCAAGTATCTTAAGAACGCTTGAACCTAGGTATAGGATATGCTACATAAAATAGCATTAAAATTCTCCGTAGAATCCAAAAATATCATAAAATACAGGGTGTTCCATTTAAAATAAGCGAGTTGATACCAACTTCTGGTTAAACCGGAAGTGACAGGAAATTGAAAATATTTCATAACAGAAGTACCCCTTGACCTTACCCTAATCCCAAAATTTGAAATTTTTATCTAAATGGCATCATCAAAAACTTTTAATGAACGGGTTGCGTGAATAACCCTGTATAATTGAAAAAAATATCAAGTATCTACGCCAATGTCTCAATGACTTCCACAATGTATCAATGTCAGAACATATTTTACTTCAACTATTTCTATTTTCAGTTTCACTGTTATGGGTTTGTGCATTCTGAAAATATGGATTTCTTACATTTTTAAACATATAACATAAAGAATAAAAATAAAAACCCGAATTGATGACTTAAACCAATGAAATATGGGGGAAATTGCGAGTGATTTTCTTCAGGGCACGTAGACCGACAAAAAAAGGAAAGTAGTATTTTTGCCTCGGATTCGTAACATTTAATTCCAGGAAGCTGTGTAACCAGGGTCATTTATTTTAGCATCTCGGGCGCATCCACATAGTAACGTAGATTTATATCTTTCCGATAAAATCGCCGGGCAAATATCATACCGGACGTAGATAGAACTTGTGATAAATGTTACGGCAGATGAGGAATGTGTGCTCTAATTTAGAAGGCATATTCCAGGGATGTACTTATATAAAATTATATATTATCTTATTATATCGGTTACGTTACGCTTTCCGCAAAAAGTGACCTTGACCTGGTGATGTACCTTTAAGGGTCCAAATGTCGCATTTTTAAAAAACCTTAGATAGCCCTTAGACACAGAATAAACTAGTGATTCAAAATTTGCAAAACAAATCCAGGTCCGTATTGAAAAAAATGAAGTTGATGATGGTGTCTCGAAGACGAAACGTCATTTTTAAAATCTGACAGCAGCATCTCGTAGAGGACAAAAAGTGGCTATGTAAATGTGAAACTTATTTTGCCTTATCTTTTCAAACATAGTTAGACAAATTAAAAACGAAAACGCCAATTTACGGTTTTTTACGAATATCTTCGGAAGTAGTCGGAGCTTGACAAATTTTTCGAAGGCATATTAATAACATCTAAATTGCGCAACTTTGCCTCCATCGAAACAACTCTGTATCTCTTACGGTTTTTGAATTCCCAATGGTGAGAAACGAATTTGTTACATATATTTATATATATATATATATATATATATATATATATATATATATATTGTATATGTATGTGTACGTGTATGTATGTATGTATATGTATATATATATATATATATATATATATATATATATATATATATATATATATATATATATATATATGTATATGTATATGTGTGTGTATATATATATATATATATATATATATATATATATATATATATATATATATATATATATATATATATATATATATATATATATATATATATATATATATATCTTTATATAGATATTGTATATAATTTTCAATATTAAAAAAACGTTCAAGCTAAATTTAGAGCTGGTGCAATATTGTAAAGTTCTGTTTTGTATCGTAGCCTTGAAAAAGGAAACAATAAATTTCCGAAAGCTCGGCGTATGTAAAAAACGAGTTTTACTTCAGCCCCAGACCGCTACCCCAAGAAAAAATTGAAACTTTTGTATTCAACTAGTTCGGTCCTGACTACCCTCCCACTCACTTATATATATGTGTGTTTTCATTACGGGTGTACATCCGTTCACTGCTGTCGTTCTGAAGAGAACGGTTTTGCTGACGTTTCGCCAAAATCACATTTGGCGTTTTTGGGGCTTTCTTTCTCGCGTCCGAATAGAGACTCTAAGAAAGCTTCGAAAATGTCAAATGTGATTTTGGCGAAACGTCAGCAAAACTGTTCTTTTCAGAACGACAGTAGTGAACGGATGTACAGGGTGATCAGTTAAGGGTAGCGAGCGGCCATATCTCATAAGATATTGGTCGTATAGATTTGAGAAAAAAAAATCGTAATAAAAGTCGTCAAGAGAAACTGCTGAAAATTATTTTCGAGTTTGTCAAACATCCGCTAGAGGGCGTAACAACCAACACCAAGTAGAAAAATGGGGTTTTTATAGAATTTTGCCTAATGAAAATATATCGATGATATCATTTTCATATTTAGTGACCATTTCCCTACACTTTTTGTCTAAAATGTTTTGTTCTATATATCAAAATAAAGCGGTGGGGGAAGTTCAATTGTTTTTTCAAACAAACCAAGATGTCTCCCGTTTCTTTTGACCGATTGTAGCATAATTTGCACTACAAAACGCTTATTTGGTTTTGAATTTTTGACTTTTGCTGGCGTCGCTAGATGGCGTTAACTAAATTAGTAGCATATTTTTTAGTTTTTTTCAAAAAGAACAAATGTAATGGTATATTCATTTTTACATATTTTAAAAGGGGATAAATTTCTCTATAATTTAATGAAAATAATTTATCATCTACCTTTTTTTGAACCGTTGATATTGACCAAAATATTATTTTATTTTATTAAAAAATGGCACGCCACTGCTTTTTGTCAAAATAAAAATCATTTTTGTAATCACTTATTAGTTGCTAAAAAAAAGAACCTCTTGACTTTTTTTCGTTAGACGAACGGTTTTGGATTGAAAAAATAAGATGTTTAACAATGAAAAATCTTAATAAAACTGTCCAACAACAGCAGGAGCAATAACACTAAAAACAAGAACATGGAACTTTAAAAATAAACGTTAAAAATAAATTAATAGTTTTGTCGTAAATGTTCAAAATGTTGTCCATTATTTTGAATGCACTGGTCCAATCTCTTCTGGGTGGAGTTGACAGCTGTCTCAATATCCGCTCTTGGTATAATATTTATGGCGTTTTGAATTCGGACTATCATGTCTTCTCGAGTAGTTGGTCGAGTTTTATACACCAAATCCTTTATTCGGCCCCACAGATAAAAATCAAGGCAGGTTAAATCGGGGGACCGTGGTGGCCAGAAAAAAAGACTGCCTCTACCAATCCAACGGTTAGGAAAATGCCTGTTCAAAAAATCTTGCACATTTCGTGAATAATGTGGCGGGCATCCGTCTTGTTGAAACCACATGTTTCTTCTTACTTGTAAAGGCACATTTTCTAAGAGTCCTGGTAAATCGTTAAATAAAAAGTTCAAATACATGTCACCGGTTAGATGTGCGGACCGATAATAGCACCATTAATAAAACCCTTGTTGCCTTAAACGTAAGGGTAAACGATGAAAAACCATTCTGGAATGGTGTCTTCGGAGAGGATAACGCAGTGCATACTGCCTAGAAGCAATCGCCGCATTTTCAAAACATTGAAAATAAATTCTCAACATATCAAAGGCTTCTTCATTCGTAAAAGGCATGATTTGTTGTTAAAAATACTTTTTACATAACATTAAATTAGATGTCAATAGCAGGAACTATCAAAATGAATATCAACGTGATTGACAATTTGGTGTTTTGTTTCTTAACGTAGATCATGGCCTGCTTCACTCAAATGCGATGTTAGTTAAGTTTGATTTTTAATTTAATTTATGAAATAATAATAATTATTAATAATACATTATGAACTAAAGCATTCTCTCGCTAATTAAATGATTATTAATGATAAAAATAATAGGTAATAATTTTATTATTGTGAGATGTAATATTTAAAAATAATTTTGAACCTTATAGTTATCATTGTGAAACATCTTATTTTTTCAATCCAAAACCGTTCGTCTAACGAAAAAAACTCAAGAGGTTCTTTTTGTTAGCAACTAATAAGTGATTACAAAAATGATGTTTATTTTGACAAAAAGCAGTGGCGTGCCATTTTTTAATAAAATAATATTTTGGTCAATATCAACGGTTCAAAAAAAGGTAGATGATAAATTATTTTCATTAAATTATAGAGAAATTTATCCCCTTTTAAAATATGTAAAAATGAATATACCATTAAATTTGTTTTTTTTTGAAAAAAAACTAAAAAATATGCTACTAATTCAGTTAACGCCATCTAGCGACGCCAGCAAAAGTCAAAAATTCAAAACCAAATAAGCGTTTTGTAGTGCAAATTATGCTCTTTCATATGAGCCTAAGTTTGCTAAATCGGTCAAAAGAAACGAGAGACATCTTGGTTTGTTTGAAAAAACAATTGAACTTCCCCCACCGCTTTATTTTGATATATAGAACAAAACATTTTAAACAAAAAGTGTAGGGAAATGGTCACTAAATATGAAAATGATACTTGGTGTTGGTTGTTACGCCCTCTAGCGGACGTTTGACAAACTCGAAAATAATTTTCAGCAATTTCTCTTGGCGACTTTTATTACGATTTTTTTTCTCAAATCTATACGACCAATATCTTATGAGATATGGCCGCTCGCTACCCTTAACTGATCACCCTGTACATCCGTTCACTACTGTCGTTCTGAAAAGAACAGTTTTGCTGACGTTTCGCCAAAATCACATTTGACCTTTTTGGAAGCTTTGTATTTTTCCATCCGTGAAGGACTAAAAATTAACAATATATATATATATATATATATATATATATATATATATATATATATATATATATATGCTGCCAAGTTTACCGTTTTTCTGCTATAAAAGGATTTTTTTTAATGGGACACTATATTAAACCTATTACTTTTTTAAAATCTGCGTAAAATTCTCAATACTTTTTACTAAAAGCACCTTTTATGAAAGTCAACTGTTTTTGTGAAAATAAGGGTCTAATATCTATAATTTAATGTATTGCCTTTTATTAAAATACCTGCACACAAAGATTACCTGATATTTTTGAGAATGTCAGTTTTGCTGATTTACAAAAATGGATCGTTTAACTGAAACCTAAAAAATTGAAATTTTATTTATACTGGGTTATGGAAACACAATGCGAAATCTGCAAGATGTTTGTAACATATTTAATGATAAATACCCTAACAGAAATCCAATAACTAAATCTACCGTAAGTAAAATTAACAAAAAATTTCGTGAAACTGGAAAGGGAAAAGATGTACGTTCTGGCAGACCGGAAAGCACAATAGTTCCTCATCTTGCTACCAAAACACTAGCAAGAGAAAACAGCGTATCAACTCTAAAAGTAGATTGTAAAAACAACGGAAACAATACAATCCAAAAAAGAAATACCCACTACAACAAACAATACATTAATGAAACTAAGTAAAATTTTAAAATGTTGTCCATTTACTTCCTGACGTTAGTCCAAATACTGTGTGAAAATATTTAATATATTAAAAAAAATGCCAGCCTTCTCGATTCGTCTACATTCGATTTCTATTCGCTCCTTCAAATCCTCGAAGTCATTGGGCTTAATTTTATACATCACATTTTTAAGGTATCTCCACAAAAAGTACTCGAGCGGCGTCAAGTCCGGAGACCGAGGTGGTCACTCTATTGTACCTCTACGTCCAATCCACCTTGTCTAAATATTTCCGAACATTTCGAGCAAAATGCGGTGGAGCACCATCCTGCTGAAACCATACTTCATCATTTGGTACACCATTATCCACCTAAAAAAAGTTTAAATACTTAATACAGCAAGTAAAGTAAGGAACTAACGGTTATTCGGAAATAGTTCTGCAATAGCTGGGACAATTAAGGTCCTTAAAAGTTCCAAATGTCTTTCTTCTGAAGTTAATGTGTCTTTGATGAAGAAGAGATCGATTATTTTTGCATCCTTTATACCAGACCAAACATTTATCTTTTGGGAAAATTGGATATGATTTTCACGTATCCAATGTGGTCCAATATCGACAATTAAGCCTGTTAACTTTTCCATTCAAAAAAAAAGTTGCTTCGTCAGAAAAAATAATTTGATTGACAAAATTTAAATTGGTATTGCAACGTTCCATCACGATTCATCCTCAGAGAATTCTTGCAGCAAAGTTATTTTATATAGAGGAAACTTTTCGGTTTTTAGAAGTTGGTCTACGACATGTGTGAGACGTTATTTTCACTTCCTAATGTTCTGGTAGAAAGGTTCGGAAGTTCTTCTAAACTGATTAAAACATTCAGAGCCTTACCACCATCTGTTGCGCTTTTAGGTCTGCCAGAGCATACTTAATATAATCTTTTACTTTCCAGTTTCACGAAATTTTTTGTTAATTTTACTTACAGTAGATACAGGGTAAGCTTGGTAAGAGAGATCCCCCTTTATTTCTGTGATAGCTGAGAATAGAAAAAAAATTATTTAAAATATTTTTAATATTCAGCGAATTTTATTTTGTGACGAGCGTTCACTATACAGAGTGGTTGTGGTCTAACTTTGCATTTTTGAATGTATTTTTTATTTCAGTTTCGAATTCAGCTTGCAGTTCTGGATATTTTATGTATAACGTACTATCATCGTAAATTTAATAGTTTTCGCCAAAATGATTTTTCAAAAAAATATTGTAGTTTCCCTCTACGATTGTGATGCAACTACCAGCTGCAGCCAATACCAGTAAAAAGCACTTTATCAAAATTGCACCAGTTAATATTTATTTGCAATACAACAATATTTCTATTTTAACTTTTTATTTATTAATAACTAAACAAATTATCAAGGAATTAACAATTCATTAACGTGAAAACTATTAAAACAATTAAACGTGATAAAAACCATTGGATGAAGTTTGGGATATTACAAAATGTTAAACTCTCAAATGCTCGAACGTGTTTCCATTTTGTTCGATACACAGTTGTAAACGTCTTTGATTCTTTTCCATCACATCTAAAGTGTTACAGAAGTAATTTTGGAAAACACATTTCTAAACCTGGTTTTCAAATATTCGATGGTAGTTGGTGGAATGACATAAACTTGTTCTTTGATATATCCCCAAAGGAAAAAATCACATGTAGTAAGATCAGGTGACCTTGCCGGCCAGTTTATACACCCTCTTCTTCCTATCCATTTGTTTGGATAAGTTTAATCCAAAAAACCGCGAACAATGTGGAAATAATGAGGAGGTGCCCCATCGTGATGGTACCACATGTCTTGTCGAACCTGTAGAGGGACCTCTTCCGAGTTTGTAGGTAAATCGTTTTTTAAAAAATTTAAGTAAATTTCACCTGTAAAGTGCCGCCAAAAAAAGTTGTCCAATAACCGGCGATTCTAGAATTCCGCCCCATACGTTTAAAGACGAAACTCTTTGATTATCTACAACTCTCATCCAATAAGGATTAGAAGTACTATAATAGTGCATGTTGTGTTTATTAACAGCTCCATTACTTTAAAAAAAAATGGTTCATTTGCAATAACTCGCGTTTGAAGATCTCTACAAATAATTACCCTGTTTTGGAAATCATCTCCATGGAGTTCTTGGTTCAGACAGAGGTGATAAGGATGACACTTATGTTTTCTAATAATTCGGGATACTGTGCTCTGCGAAATATTCAGATCATCTGCTACTGAATAGGTACCTGGATTTGGATTGTCCACCATACTCAAAATAACATTGCATGTTCCTCACTCGTTATGAACTGTTTTTTCTTTCTTGTTATGTAGCAAACATTACCGGTTGTTCTGAAACGATGCAATACTTTGCGAAATACCTGACGGATCTGGTTGTCTTCTATCATTTGATACCGACGTTTTGCTGATTTAATTTGGCCACGACATTCTCTAATATAATTAAAATCATACCAGTTTATGGAAAACTGTTGGTTATTGTTCATCTTTAATTATGAATGTAGAAAATAAACAATTCGATACTTGACAGAGACACGTAAATAAAAACAAAAGAAGAACCACCATAGTTACGCACATGTTTAGCCTACTATTATTAATTATCACAAGCTCAAATTAAGACATCTTTACGTGATGAGACAGTGACGACATATAAGGAAGCATTTTATTCGATTTTAAAACCACGTCCGGGGACGTTTTAAAAGCATTTTGTAAAGATGATTAAATAAAAAATTCAAAATTGAAATAAAAAATACATTTAAAAATGCAAATTGAACACGCCCAACTTTTTTGAACCACTCTGTATAGTAAACGCTCCTCACAAAATAAAGTTCACTGAATATTAAAAACATTTTATATAAAGTTTTTTGTCTATTCTCAGCTATCACAGAAATAAAGCGGGGATCTCGCTTGCCAGACTTACCCTGATATTTATTGGATTTCTGTTAGGATACGATTCAAAAAAAATGTTACAAACTTCGCATTCTATTCCCAAACCCCAGCGTAATTGAAATTTCAATTCTTTGGTTAGTTAAATGATCCATTTTTGTAAATCAAAAAAACTAAAACCGACATTGTCAACGCAACCTTTTGTATGCAGGTATTTTAATGAAAGTTAATATATTAAATTATGGATATTACACCTTTATTTTCGCGAAAACTGTTAACTTTCATAAAAAGTGCTCTTATTTAAAAGTACTGAGAATTTTGCTCAGATTTAAAAAAAGTATTATAATGTAGGGTACTCAAATAAAAAACAATTTACTTTTATAACAGAAAAACGATAAACTTGGCAGCAACTGTTTACCGATTTTTTATTACGATCAGACGACACAAATGTTTAAATCGAATATAATGACCTAAACCAACTAGAACTCAAAATGACAATTATTCCTACTAACCTCGCAGAAAGTATAACTGCAATATTGCCGTTTTGGCCATTGCATAAAGCCTTTGACTTTTTGCTCCAGGTATTTTTACTTGTTAAAATATTTATAGTCATTATCTTTTGATCCTCTGCTATTTTGCTCTATCTAAAAAATTCCTTTAAAATCTACACTAAATCTTGTCATAGTTGTTGGTACAACCTATACATCCGCGAAATAACGTTTGATACCACCACGTGCGTGTTCTCTCAAACGATATATCATGACGACGTATTTCTCTTGAAAATCAGCACTTTTCCAGTGGATCTCGCGAGCAAAAAATGACCTAGAATTTTCGGGGAAACTCTCTTGGCTGAGTTACGATGTTTTCCCCGAAACTTCGCGGGTGCTCCGGTCGCCAATAGAATTGCGTAATTAATCACACCTCACATTTCAAGGTCTTTCTACGGAAGTTAATGGAAAACAAACTGAAATCCAGATATAAAATAACAGTTTTGCTCAGCAAACGGGATTGTAACCTTTAGCACAATAAAAAGGTTTTGATACTTGTACTGTTAAATTTACCTAAATAATGATTAAATGTAGTTATGGACGCCCTGAGGGGGGGGAGCAATGTATGTAGACATTTACCCTAAAAGCTCGTGGGATAATATATATATATATATATATATATATATATATATATATATATATATATATATATATATATATATATATATATATATATATATATATATATATATATATATATATATATATATATATATATATATATATATATATATATATATATATATATATATATATATATATATTATATATATATATATATATATATATATATATGTATATATATATATATATAATATATATATATATATATAATATATGTATATATATATATATATATATATATATATATATATATATATATATATATATATATATATATATATATATATATATATATATATATATATATATATATATATATATATATATATATATATATATATATATATATATATATATATATATATATATATATATATATATATATATATATATGTCAATTAAGTACTTGTACAAACTTTAAGGGGTGTTTCTGTGACTAATTTTAAGATTAAAAGTTCATATGAACATGGGTCTGAAACGGCTTTGTTTCTGAGATACAGGGCGTCCAAAAAAACAATTTTATTTGTTTTTTTGCTTATATTTTTGTTAAGGAACATGACAATTGGACAAAATTTGGGATTCTGGGTATATTGATGACGAGAAATTCAAATATTAGCTTAGTTTTTTATTTAATGTTACGCCACATACAGTGATGTTCCTGAATTTAATTAACCATAACTTCTTTGTGAAGCCTTTTATGTCTTTTTTGACTAGGCAGACCTATTCTCCATTCAATGTTACATAAAAAAGTTATTTTGGTATTTGTCGCTAAAAGCAGCCGTTTTGGATAAAAAAGGGTTTGAAGTTAAATCTGCGTTGAAATTTTTTACATTGAATCATTTCCAAAATTTTGAAAAATTAGCGAAAAAATACTTTTTCAAAATCATGTGCTATGTTACTTTATCACATCAACATATCACAATTACCAAATTAGTGAAAATTGGATAAAAATAATAAAATCGTAAAAATGTGCTGCATCTTTCCTCTGCAGCCGCAGTACACAAGAAAATAGTATAGGTGAATCCATAGCAGGCCTTGGAAAACAATTGAGAGGTTTCCATGGTAGCAGAATCAGTCATAGCAGTTGATTTAGAATAAAACAAGTAGTTTTTTATCATTTGGCATTATAAGTAATAATTTATCGTGTGTTTTGTCCAAAATGTACTAATACAACAACGCAGAAATGGCAGACATTCATTTTACTTATGGAATGGCTCGCAGTAATGCACAAGCTGCAAGACGAATGTATCAGGCGCGATTTCCTCAAAGAGTGGTGCCACACGTCCAAACTTTTATTAATATTCACGCAAGACTTTGTGAAACTGGCAGCTTTAAAAGGACAACAGATGTTCCAGGAAGGACTGCAACAGTTCGAACAGTTGAGATTGAAGAAGCTGTGTTAAACAGAATTGAAGAAGACCCGCAAACTAGTGCACGGAAAACAGCTCTTGAATTGAATTAACACACACACTTGTTTGGCAAATTTTAAGGTCCCAACAACTTTATCCTTATCATATGCAACATGTACAGGCTCTATTACCTAGAGATTTTCCCTCAGACTCGATTTTTGTGTTTGGTTGCGTAATAGATTAGTACGAACCCCGGATTTCTTAAGCCATGTGTTTTTCACAGATGAAGCCTCGTTTTCTCGAAATTCTATAATTAACTTTCATAACAACCATATCTGGGCTGAGGATAATCCGAATGCTATTAGAGACAATCATTTTCAGGTGCTATTTTCTCTCAATATTTGGGTAGGAATTATCGGTGATCACCTTATTGGACCTTGCATTCTTCCGCAAAGGCTTAATGGCGAAGAATATCGAAGGTTTTTGGAGCACGAACTTCCAACCATTTAGAAGAAGTTGATTTAGAAACCAGAAACAGGATGTGGTTAATGCACGACGGAGCTACGCCACACTTTTGTATCGTTGCGCGTCAATTTCTGGACGAGAATTACCCTAACCGTTCGATAGGAAGAGCTGGACCACAAGCCTGGCCACTCAGATCATCAGATTTGAATCCTTTGGATTATTTTCTGTGGGGTCACTTAAAGTCTTTTGTTTATTGTACGGTTTTTGTATTCATCCTATATATTCCGTCTCCGGTTTTACAAAACGATCTTGAAGATCTGTTTGATTTTTTTGTCACTTTGGACTATATCTACGGTAAAAATATATACGTTATAGGAGATTTATATATAGATTATGAGGGTTTTTTAAGCGGAAACTCTCAACGAAATAGTAACTGCATAAATTTGTTAAAAAATTTTATGGAATCTTTTAATCTCGAGCAGTATAACTTTATTAAAAATAACAATCAAAAGATTCTGGATCTTATTCTGACGAATAGCAACTCTAATTGTAAAGTAGAGCGATCACTTGATATTCTTATCAAAGAAGATATTCTCCATCCTGCTTTAATGATTTCCTTTAAAAGTCCAAATTGAAAGAATTTTAAAAACTCTATAAACTTAAATATCAATAATCTATATAATTTTCGTAAAGCTGATTTCAACTTGCTTTATAATTCATTTCTTCAGCAGGATTGGTCATTGCTGGAAAATCAGACAACGGTGGAAAATGCCTGTAATACTTTTTATAACTTAATATACTCCATATTTGACCTAGCAGTTCCCTGTTATCGCCATTCGTCAAATAGAAGATATCATCCTTTGTTCACTTCAGAAATTATTACAAATATAAAAACTAAAGATAAATTGCATAAAAAGTACAAAAAATATGGCAGCATACAGGTTTTCGAAAGATATAGAAAATATATTCAAAAAATGGAGACGGATATCAAAAAAGATCCCAAACGCTTTTGGAATTTTGTCAAAGGCCGGAGAGAGATAACAGGCATTCCAAACAGTATGCACTTTGATGGTCAGAATCTAGATAATCCACCCGATATTTTGAATTCATTTGCTTCATTTTTTAAGCAATCTTATTTAGTTTCTAACAATATCCAAATTTCAAATAATTCATTCTCGTGTAGTGATCAAAATATAAACATATCTACAGTTAGTGAACGGGATATTATTTGTGCTATTAAAAAACTTAAACCTAAATACACTGCCGGACCAGACCTTATTCCAGCATTTTTGATACGTGACTGTCGATTTGTGTTAATAAAACCTCTTCAAATCCTATTTAACATGTGCACTAAACAACAGACATTACCAAATATATGGAAACAGTCGAAAGTATGTCCAGTCTTTAAGAAGGGTGATAAATCAGACATTCAAAATTATAGACCTGTTTCCATCATATGCAACTTCTCAAAAGTCTTTGAGTTCATATTGCACGACATCATTTTTCCGTTGGTGCAAAATAAAATTGTTCCTGAACAGCATGGTTTCTTTAAAAATCGTTCCACAACTACCAACCTGGCCCTTATAACACAATACATTGCGGACTCGATTGATGAGGGTCTGCAATCTGATGTAATATATTTAGACTTCTCCAAAGCATTTGACAAGTTAAATCATGACTTGTTAATTAATAAACTTTCAAATATCGGATTCCCTATTACGGCTCTTTACATGTTACCTTTCAAATCGCAAAATATGTGGCTATAAATGGTTTTCAATCGGAGAACTATATAGAATGTTCAGGGGTACCGCATTAACATTAACATTAAGTCTATGGAGGACTGCTTAAAAATCCAACAAAATTTACAGCATATTATTGACTGGTGCCAGGGAAATTGTCTACAGCTAAATATTGGAAAATGCAAGGTTATGTCGTTTACTACAAAGTCAGAACCGATTATTTTTAACTATAACTGGAATGGTGAAATAGTAGGCCGATCCAAGGAGTTCTGTGATCTGGGAGTTACATTCGATGAAAAATTATCATTTACCTCACATTACAGCGCTATTAGGTCAGATTCTTCTAGAATGTTAGGGTTTATAGTTCGTACTACTAAAGAGTTTAGCCAAGTGGAAGCCATAAAGCTGCTGTACTATAGTTATGTCCGATCCAAACTTGAATATGCGGCAGTTGTATGGTCTCCGGGATATAATATACATGTGTCTGGTATTGAAAGTATACAGCGAAAATTTGTGAAATATCTAAGCTTTAAACAAGACGGTCGCTATCCCGCTCAAGGATGTCCACAAGAAGAGCTTTTAGATAAATTTTCACTGACGAACTTAAAAACCAGACGAGATAACCTGCAAATGATATTTTTGTATAAGCTATTAAGTAATAAGATAAACTGCCCCTGTTTACTTTCTAAAATTCACGCACAAGCAGTGCTTTTTACTTGCCGACACCTCGTACAACCATCTTAAAATTTTCGCCTATTTATACAATGTGCGATAACTTTAACAAAAAAACTAATTTAGATCTTTTTCCTTTAGTTTACAATCATATAAGAAAAATTTACGACGCAAAACCGTTTTGCTAATTTATTCAATATCAGAATTTGGAAAATAATTACTGTTATTATTAGTTATAAGCTTCTTTTTATGTGTAAAATGTAATTTTTTAGTAGGCTTTAGTGATGAGCGGTATCGTGATTTTGTAGTAGTAGTGTTATTTGATATCGTGATTTTTTGGTATCAGTGAATATAAAGCGTGACATCACCATCTTAAAGATTTTCGCCTATTTATACAATGACATTTTTTTATAAACTAAAAGTAACGTTATGAAAATAACATCAATAAAAACCTAAATATGCGTTATTATCAGTTATTATAAATATTAACAGGAAAAATAAAGCAAAAAATCAACTTTGAGATTTATTTTTATAGTTTACAATCATATAATCTCTCTCTTTTCTTTCTTAGAAATGGATTTACAAGTTTTACGCAAAACCGTTTTGCTAATTTATTCAATATCAGAATTTGGAAAATAATTACTGTTATTATTAGTTATAAGCTTCTATAAGGTTTATGTGTAAAATGTAATATAGATTTTTTGTTAGTAGGCTTGAATATGTAGTTTTTCACTGTCTTGTAATTGGAATCATCCTGTAAGACAGTTAACTGTAAATAAATAAATAAGTAAAATATTTATTTTTATTTTAGGTATGCCTCTTTTTAAATTTGTTATTGACCTCCCAATATAATTCACCACGAGCCGCCACTGGTAAATTCCATCCGAAGAAGACACCGTGTGTCAAAACAATGATTGTTATGGTTTAATATAATATAGTAAAAATTAAACTCATAGACGTTTTATTCAGTGAAAATCTGTAAAATGTTGCTGGTCCCATATATTCTCACATAATTCACACTTGTCCCCCAACATTCATCTCCGATTTTACGCCGTCGTGGCAGGTACTTTTTGATTTTTCCGAGTCACGGCGCCCAGACTATACGCACCGCTCCCAAGAATCTCGGACTGTCTGATTCCCCAGAAACGCCGTCGAGTACCATGGGTCATCATTTTGAAATTTACACAAAAAGGACAGCATAAACACAACCGTGGAACCATTGTTATCTCGAAAGGCCCATTACGGGCCCTGAAGTGGTTCTATTGTGGAATTCTTGGAAGTAACACATCTCTCGGCGACCCTCCCACCACACTCTCGAGTGTCGATCGTACCCGAGAACCGCTTAGAGTAGATTCTGTAGTTGTAGTACCGCGTAGTATTGTCAGAAGTGTACGTGTGGCGATTGTGTTTTGTTGTTTTGTCGGCGCACCGTCTCGCGTTTGTTTAGAGTGCTCGTTCGGTGGAATCTAGTTGGCTTTGGACCCCGATTGAATTTTGTTTTTCGTCGGAAATTATGTGCGGGCGACTGATTGTCAAAACTTAATTTTATCGTGCTTATTGTAAAAGTGGATTTTATATTTTTATTGGATACCTTAGTGTCGAGTTTGGATTACTATTTTAATAGGTAGGTTATTTTATTAATTTTTGACGCTTAGCGTGGCTGCTAAAAATGTATATATACAGGGTGTTAGTAAATAAGTGATTCTGCATAAAAAAATAATGACAGTTTGCTATATAAACGTATGTCCGCAAATGATTCGTTTTCCGAGATACGGGGTATTAAAGTTTTTGTTGAAATCTGACGATTTATTTATTGCTCTAAAACCGGTCGAGATATGCTAATGAAATTTGGTGGGTTTTAAGAGGTATGCGTATTTTTTGACATGCAATAAAGAATTTTATATTCGTCATTGGCGCGCATACGGCTAATGATCTCAATTTTTTAAAAGAAAAAAATGGTACGCCACTGAGACATTTTAAATTAAAAATTATTTTTGAATTCCTCGTTCAATTTGTTACAAAAAATCTCTTTTGCCTTTTTTTCGTACGGGGCGGGGTTTTTATGCAAAAAAATAAAACATCTTAAAACGTATTTTTCATTTCTTTAATACGTTATCAAGAAATATCTAATACAATAACATTAAACCAGAACAATAAAAGAAAATAACACTATTAAAATTTTAAATAGTCGTGACACAAGATTCAACTCTTCGCCTCATTAATTGTCGTATTCCCGCAAATATTCCTGGTGTATTTTTTATTGTCTCACAGCCGGCTATAATTCGATTCCTCGGGTCATCAACTTTTTCGACGGAACTGGAATAAACTAATGACTTAAGAAAACCCAAATGCAAAAATCTAGAGGATTTAAATCCGGCGATCGAGCAGGCCAATTGTCCGTACCGCCCTTTCCTATCGAACGAACATTAATGCTCAAATGGACTCGTGCACCATCATGCATACACCATAATTGTTGTCTCAGCTGCAGAGGAATTTTAATTTAACTCTTCACTTTTTTTAATAACATTCTTCAAAATATATATATATCATTCACTACCATGTAGTTTTAAATATCCAAATTTGTATTATCTGAGCCTGAAGTATGTTGTAATTGGCATTTGGCATTGTCCATTAATAACACACTTTTCTAAAGAATGTTTGGTAAAAGACCATTCTTCAAAAAGTTCTGCCGTTTTATCTCCATGGTAACTGTTTTCTTACCAGCCGGACCGTAAAATGGTTATCCTTTTCACTTTATTTGATTTGATTGTTTTACACATATCCATGTTTTACACTCAAGACGACATTTTTGTAACCGCTGGAAATTCATAAGTGGTTGTTTTTATCAATGGTGCGATATCTGAAGCCTATTTTAGACAAAACAATCCAAATGCTAGTGATGTTACAGCCTATTTGGGTTTCATCATTACTGACAGACACGTAGCTAGAAATTCAGTTCAGGGGGGTCCAGACCGGAAATTCATTTCGGGGGGCACGATGGAACGACCCCATGTAAACTGTTGGACATTTGAGAAAAAATAAAAAAGTGAATTTGGTAAATGTCTTGGTAGCTTTTTACATATGTAAACAAAAAACCAAAACAAAAAATAAGAATAATACATATACAGGGTTCCCCATTTTAACAGCTTAATAACATTCTTAAAATTTAGGGTCAATGTGGGTAATTGAAAACGAAATTTTAAAACTCGCGTTTTTGGCTGATTAAATATAGATTTTAAATAGAAAAATTGTTTCTAGTGCAAAATGCAGACTATATTTGTGAGGTGAAACTTTAAACAACACATTTTTATATGAATTACTAATATATTAGTTGTTTTTTTCTTAATACGGCTCGTTCTCTTTTACCCCAGGATTTTAAAGAAAAAACAGGATTTCGGGGGTAATTGGATACAAGTAACTTCTCATACAATTGAAATAAGGGACAAATGGAAACATGTGAGAAATTTGTTGACTCAAATATAACATTCTGTCGAAAATACGCACTTGTTTGTTTCCAATTACCCCCAGCTTAGCCAGGTGATTTTATAAAAAAAGAGAAACATTTTATTAGGAAAAATACAAAATATTAACAAAACTAAACATCAATAAATTCCTTATAAACCGAAATCTAAATGGTAACATATCCTTACATATATCTTGTTCCTAATAATAATGAGACTTAATTGTAATTAAACATACTAAGCATTCTCAAAAATGTCATGAGCTTTCGAAAATGTATAATATATTTGTTCTGCTTTCACCAAAAGGTTAGGTTCTGAGGTAATTCCAATTATTTGGTCTACAGTAATGAAACTAACTCCAGTGCTTTAAGCTCTTCTATTCCTTCATCCCATGGACTATCGTCAGTCTCTGCATATGAAAGTGTTCTTTCACCCAGATTTGAACTTGATAATTCTTTATTTTGCCTCTTTGTTTTAAGTTGCATGATCTTTTGACTTTCTAACTGGTATTTTTTCCTTTCCGTTTGATTTTTTTTATTCCTTTCCACCTCTTTTTGTTTGATTCGGTTTAGAACATCGCCTGTCGTTAGGAACTCTCCGTATGCTAATTGTTTTAAGCGTGGTATAACTTTTTTTACGGTGGACTCACAGACAGATGTTCCAGATGCCACGATGCAGGCATTCCAGGCGTCGTTCTAAATATATTCATGAGTTCTTGCTTCGTAGGACTGACTAGGTCTTGCGATTTTAAGCTTGAGGCTTTATTACAGGAGTCAGTTATAGTTTGGGTGTTTCCTTAGAAATATTTCTGTGTAGGGAATCAGATGATGATTGAGGTTCATTGTTATTAGTTATTGCATTTATCTGCAAGTCAACATTGTTATTATTAGTGCCATCCTCGGTGCCCTCAGTGTAGGTGAAAGTATTTTTCCTTGATAAAACTTAAGCTGTTCGGAATCAAATTCTTTTTCAGGAAATTTGGCAGAATTCACGGGGTATACACCAGTACTCTCAAATCCCGAAATGATATTCCTAGATATTATAGATTCTTCCCAAGTTGCGGAAAGGAATTCGACAAACTTATTTTTTGCTAAACGACCGGTATCTTGCCCCAGGGTTTTCTTGCATCTTTGCGAAGTTTTTGAAGGTGCTCAGGCTTCTTTAGAGATAACGTAGGGTGTCGCAACATAAATGACTTATCCCAATGGAAAGCCCAGTTTTGCTCGCATTTTTAAGCAAGAAATAATGTGATTTTTAACATTCATCGGTATTGTTACGGAAACACCAGCACCCATTTTATCAATTGGCACTTGTCTATCCTTTATCCTATTATAAATAACCGATACTGGAATACGGTAAATTCTGCAGCCGCCCTATAGGTTTTTTTTCTCTTGAACATCGTCAACAGCTCTGTCTAAATCTTCTAAAGTATAGGCTGGTGGGTCCCGCTTTTTAATATATTTACGTGGCATATTTTATAGATCTAGAAAAGAAGGAAGAAATCAACCCGTTCTCATTTACCCCAAGCAGGTGTTTTCATTTACCCCTTTATTAGTTTAGTTAGGGAAACACTGCCTAAAAAACCGCCATACGTTAAATAACCTCAAAATGAATATTTGCAGATGGATAAAGAACTTATAAATAGTCTGTCATAAAAGGGATATCAAACTTACCTAAAAGGGTGTTGCCAAGATTTTCAGTATTTTAAACACTATCAAAACGCACAGACAGGATTAAAAACATAACAACATTCATAAAGCAATAGTTTGCAAACAAACAACTCTGGCGCGTCAGGTAAAATGGCGTGAGACGTCAAGAACGTCAAGAATCCGCCGTGTAGTAAAGCGTTGTTACCAAATGTACTTTAAGTTATTTATTCTTGCTGTTTCCAATTACCCACATTGACCCTAATAAAACAAAAATTTTATTACACTTAATTACAAATCTACTCTTTGGGATTTACTGTAACATACGCTTGGATGTTTTCTCGACCAGTTGCAAAAACCTTCACCTTTAAATAGCCCCACAGAAAAAAGTCTGGTGTAGTTAAATCTGGGGAACTAGAAGGCCAAGTTAAATCTCCAAGTTATGAAATGAGTCGCCACATACCGCAGAACTCTCACAGAGTTTCTAGCGGTATGTGCTGTTGCTCCATCTTGCTGGAATAATAACGCATTGTTTAGTAATCTCATTCTTTTTAAATCAGGAGTAAAAACATATCTAGCATATTTACATGACACTTGGACGTCACTGTTAGAGGGTGGTTATTTCCATCTTCAAAAAAATATGCACCAATAATGCCAAATGATCTTACCGCACACCAAACAATAAGCTTTGGATTATGGAGCTTGTTTGTAATTATATATATATATATATATATATATATATATATATATATATATATATATATATATATATATATATATATATATATATATATATATATACATACATATATAGATATACAGGGTGTCCCACGACGAACTGCGGCGATCGATTTCTCAGAAACTAGGCCTGGAAAAAATTTGAAATTTTGGCAGCTACTAAACTAAACTAAAGTCGATGGGGGCAATCCGCGCAAAATATTTTCAAGATGGCGGCACTTCCGGTTATACCGGAAGTAGACGTCGACTTTCTTTTTTTTTATAGAACACCCTGTATATTATCGAATTTTTGGATTCCTCGAAATATGCCTAAGTTGAACTGTTTTTGAGATATTTTTAATTTCATGTTAAAAATGACGTTTGCAGGTCTAGACATAACTATAAATATCTTCTTATCGAAGTCTCTATTATTTATTTGCGGGTTGTCCAAAAGTATCCACTTTAGTGGCCTGTGCTGATATTTTTATAATAAATAAATATAGGGTGATCAAAAATTGACATTATAAATAAAAAAAAAATCGCTAAAAGTTACTTTTTTCAAATGGAAACCCACAATTTTTATAATTTTATCTTATTTAACACTTAAAATATAGTTTTCTATTCCAAAAATTTGTAGTTTTTTTAGTTATTGACGATTTAACATTTTTTAATCTAATAATGCCAGACGACTTCTAAGTTTTCTTGTTAGTTGGCCATGATAAGGAGGCCTGGCGAGAACAAAACCAGTTGGTTACTACAGAAACGTAATATTTATTGTCGTTTGACAATTACCTACTAAAACATTATTTATTTATTATAGCAATTATAATAATTATTAAACTAATAATCATGCCGGGGCGATTAAATTACACACACGAGGATTATTTGAATTTGTTTATTATCTATGGGGAATCTAACAGAGTTTTAACAAAAACATGCCAGGTATTTGCTGATAGATATCCAGATAAACAGAAACCGTCACCGAACAGCGTTAAACAAATGTTGGAAAACTATAAAAATTTTGGAAATGTCAAGGCAAAAATTAATAGGAGGAAACCCATTGTTGATAATGAAAATGTCGAGACTGCAATTCTGGGATATTTTGCAGCATATCCAATGACATCCCTAGGAAACGTGGCAAGACAATCAGGAATCTCGAGGATAGGATTCTGTTAAAACATAACTTCCAACCTTATTTAATATCATTGGTTTAACATCTAAAAGAGGCTGATTTGCCAAAAAGAGTACAGTTTTGCGAGTTTATTTTAACAATGGTACAAGATAACCCTAGATTTTTGGACAATATAATTTGGACTGATGAAGCAAAATTTACTAAAAATGGCCTTTTCAATAGACACAATTCCCATTTTTGGAGTGATTCGAATCCTTATGCAGTAAGATCGTGGAACTTTCAAGAATCCTGGCAATTTAATGTATTTTGTGCAGTAAGAAACGATGGAATAATAAAACTGAATTTTTACGAAGAAAATTTGAATGGTAAGTTATACCATATCAAAATTAGATAAATCATTTAGTAAATATTATTACATAAATAAATTAAATTAAATTATTTATACAAGTCACACTACACTACTTCATACAAATACTGGTCCACATACCGTAACACATCATATCTAAAAAAATATATCGTCACAAGGTTTATAGGAAAGTTATCTTTAGTTAGATATTTACAAGCTATTTATACAGGGTACTTTAGAAAGTCATAAAATACTAAACCTTGTTTATTGAACTCTCTTCAGATTTAATTAATTGAATTTTGATGTATTTTGTTTCTTCTTAAATCAATATATCGATGAATATTATCAAAGCATTTCTTTCCGTAAAATTATGTCTATAAACTTTTGTAGAAGAAAGATATCTGAATATTCTTACCTTTGGCAGAACATAATCAAATTTTCTACCAACACGATGGCGCCCCACCACATAGAACGGTTGTAGTTTCTAACTTTTTACAAGCTACGTTTTACGACAAGTGGAATGCCAACAATGGACCTTTCCTGTGGCCTCCTCGTTCCCCCGATCTGACAGTCTTAGACTATTTTATATGGGGAACGATAAAAGGAATCGTTTATTTTAATCCAGTAACAACGAAAGAGGACTGTATGGCAAGGTTAAGGGGCGCGTTCGAAAGTTTATCTCCAGCTTCAATTAGAGCGGCCACCCACGAGGGATTTATTTGGAGATGCGAAAAATGTTTAGAAGTACAAGGTGGACATTTTCACCATCTATTGAAGAAATAAGTTGTGCTCTTGTGTAGACTAGACTATGGGAATAGGCTTTCTTTAATTAATTTTTGTCTTCACGGTTTCAACATTTTTATAGTTTTCGAACATTTGTTTAACGCGGTTCGGTGACGGTTTCTGTTTATCTGGACATCTATCAGCAAATATCTGGCATGTTCTTGTTAAAACTCTGTTAGATTCCCTATAGATTATATTAAACAAATTCAAATAATCCTCGTGTGTGTAATTTAATCGCCCCGGCATGATTATTAGTTTAATAATTATTATAATTACTATAATAAATAAATAATATTTTAGTAAGTAATTGTTAAACGACAACAAATATTACGTTTCTGTAGTAAGTAGTATTGTATATACATACAACAGTTTTGTTCTCGTTAGGTCTCCCCGTCATGGTCAACTAACAAGAAAACTTAGAAGCCGTCTGGTATTATTAGAATAAAAAATGTTAAATCGTCAATAACTTAAAAACTACGAATTTTTGGAATAGACAACTTTATATAAAGTCACCCTTATTTTAAGTGTTAAATAAGATAAAATTATAAAAATTGGGGGTTTCCATTTGAAAAAAGTAACTTTTAACGATTTTTTAAAGTATATTTATAATGTCAGTTTTTGAACACCCTATATTTATTTATTATAAAAATATCAGCACAGGCCACTAAAGTGTACCCTTTTGGACAAGGAAGCCACCCGCAAATAAACAATAGAGACTTCGATAAGCAGATATTTATAATTATGTGTAGATCTGCAAACGTCATTTTTTACATAAAATTCAAAATATCTCAAAAACAGTTGAACTTAGGTATAGGATATTATACATGAAATATACCTAGAATTTTTCGAGGAATCCAAAAATTCGATTATATACAGGGTGTTCCATTTAAAATAAGAAATTTGACGTCTACTTCCGGTATAACCGGAAGTGCCACCATCTTGAAAATATTTTGCGCGAATTGCCCCCATCGACTTTAGTTAGCTGCCAAAATTTCAAATTTTTCTAAAGCCTACTTTCTGAGAAATCGATCGCCGCAGTTCGTCGTGGGACACCCTGTAAATCTATATATATATATACACAGTAAAACAGTTTTCTTGGGTATTTTGGTCTTATTTTTTTTTATATATAAAACGAAGACCTAGTTTGTATGTAGCATTTTTTATTGAATCATTTCGGCAAGTTTTTGCTTTCATCGGGGTTTCTAAGAAGGTAATCATCGGTATCATAATAATATGTCAACAAACAAAACATTTTGATACGATATATTATTATGATGCCGGAGATTACCCTCTTAGAAACACTGTGTATCTCATTGAAAAATCAAACGCTGTCATAGGAGAAAAATAATATAATAGTAAGACTTATTTGACCAACCAAAACTTAATTTTAATATTTGGGAAAAAAGTTACAGGGGTTATGACATATAAGTTAATATATAAAATACATATTTTATACAAAAATCATATGTTTATAAGGTCACATACCACAAAGAATTCGATCTCGAGTGGGTTTGTGGTCTTCATTTATGACTAAGGCGTGTTGGATTTCGTGCTTAAGTCCAATTTACTGTTAATGCCGAGGCCTAAATCTGGCGTCCAACTAACGTGGGCGCATAAACTGACGGTCACTAATTTGTTTATAAAACGAGGCTTATGATTTCTCCCAGATAGAAATGAAAAAGTTGGATCCTCGCTCTCTTTGGTTTACTAATAAATATAACTAATGGTCTTAGGACCAACGACAGGGATTTTGCTTTCATAAATTGACCTGTGGTTATCTACGACATTTTGATAACGCTCCTAGACTTTTACGTTCAGAGTTCTGTCAGTGTTATAAAAGCGGAGGGGAGAAGTTGCAAGAAATGAAGTGTATGTGGACTCATCGCCACGCGCCATTATTTGTTGTTACCGTCCTTCATCAGGAAATGTAATCACATTTATTGACTCTGTCAGATCAGCGCTGCTCTCAACAGTATATGAACATGTAGGGGAGAAGGGGGCGGTTTTGAACAAAAAATAATTTAATGTTTTTAATAAATTTTTCAAATTATTATTCTTAGAAATAAGTGGCCCCACTTAAAGTACATTATTACCCTGTGATAATTAAAGCAAATCTATTGTCTTAGTTTAAGTTTTTATTGCGAAAAATACAAAATAAGATATATTCCTAACCTGTTCAGAACTGCCCCAATGGTGGGGTGGTTTTGAATACATTTTGGGGCAGTTTTGAACAACTCTCAAAAAAGTCATAAATATCTTAAAACTAATTTTATTAGCATAAATTAAAACTAGAAAGGTCTGCATCAAAATATGACATTTCTGTTGTACGTGATGTAAATGTATTGGAAGAAGGAATACAAGGAACAGGCAATTTTAAAACAATATCATTAATATCTACCACTGACGTATCTGGAATGATAGGAAAAATAAACCTATTTCCTTCTCCCTGTTTCCTCATGAATTTAATATGAAATTCTGAAAACCCGAAATTATCGGTTATTTGTCCAATATAGTGTTTGACGCTTTTTTTGGTTTTAAATTCAACTACGACATAGTCCAGAACATTGAATGCTTTTCTACTACTTTCTTGATTCTCAAACTCCGAAAATGTTTCAGAATCACTTGAATCAGCATATGGAATTTCACTTTTACTGCAACTCTCACTGTCAGAACTATTAGCACGAATTTTCTTATTTTTTTTCACCCCTACTTTCTTTTCTTCTGATAGTCCCAGCTTTCTTTTCAACTTTCGTTCTTCAATAGCTTTCTTTCTTAACTCCGTTTGCTTTTTCTTTTCTAACCTAACCAGCGTTTCCTCTTCTATTTTATTTTTCTCTGGGGTTTTAGTTAAGACTCGCGATGTGACTTTTTTTCTGATACGTCCGGTTTTCATGTTCACAGGCTTAGATAGAAATGGCCTGATATCTTCTGGAGAAAGTAGATGGTTGCTGGGCTTCTTAGGTGAAGTTTTATAAATATTTTCTGGAGATAACTCGCCTTGACGTTGTACCGAAATATTTGCAGTTGATGGGAAATCCTGAACTTGACAATGAGAAGTGGAAGGTAAATCAGAAGACATTGGATTTGTATTTTCTGTGAGTAGGCTAGATGGAGGAGTTTTGTCACTTATTACCAAAGATGCATCAAAATCTTCTTCTGTAAAAACTAATTTGTTCAGAGGCCATATACCTGGCTTTTTAAAAGCCTCAGTGATATTTTTCAATGTAAAAGATGCCAAGTAAGCTTTATTAACTAGTCCTGGAAGATCTTCAATTGTTACTCTGCACCCAGCATTTGATAACATCCAATCATTAATGGCAACTGCCAGTTTAGTTTTAAAAGGCGAATATACAGCCACATCAAGTGGCTGAAGTCTGTGAGAGGTATGAGGGGGAAAAGTGACTAAAACAACACCATTATCTTTAGCATAACAAACTGCTTCCAAGCAACAATGGGTTTCATGATTGTCCATTAGAATTAAAATAGGGTTTTCTTTACTGCATCTAGTAAATTTTACAATATGTTGAAGAACTTTCACAAAAAGCTCTTTAGTCATCCATCCACTGCGAGGAGAATTTGCTAATCCTAAACTGCCAGGAGGAGCATCTTTTAGCCACTGATTTTTGAAGTTGGCTCTAGGGAAAACAAAAACTGGCGGAATTGAGTTTCCAGTTGCATTTATTATGCCACACATTGTAATAGAAGTGCCTCTTTCTGCTGATGCTACTTGTCCTACTTGTCTAATACCTTTTTTAGCCACAACTCTTGGTGATGGTAAAACGGTGCTTATACCTGTCTCATCTAAATTATAGATATTGTCAGGTGTGAAATTTTTACTCAAAAGTGCTCTCTCATAGTTACTAAAAAACTCCCTAACATTTGCCTCCGTAAAATTTGAAGCTCTATTCAAACTAGTGTTTTCTGGTTTTCTGAGACTAAGCGTAGGGTTTCTTTTCATAAAACCTTTTAACCACTCGATGCCTGCTTCCTTCTGTTCGTCCCATTTATTACATACAGGTTTGTCTAACTTTTTCGCGTACTCGTATGCCAGTAGCCTAATTTGTTTATAGCTAAGTCCATAATTCATTCGAGAACATTTGAGAATATATTTCTCAAGCAGCTGTTCCTCGTTGGTTGTGAAGACCTGAGAAGTTGACTGCAATGAAGAATATTGATTATAGTCTTTGAATTCGCGTTGATTTTCTAAGGCAATTCGTTTTTTCTCCTCATTTTTTAGTCTATAAAACAATGTAGATGGATTAATGTTGTATCTTCTCGCAGTTGTTCTAAGTTCTTGTTGCTGTTCAATTATTTCCTTCACCGCTCGCTCTAGATCTTCCTTATTGGGGCCCTCAGTTTTTCTGATACGGTTTCTGACCATTGTTAAATCTAGAAAGATTACCTTTGATAAATATTCTGTAATATTTTAAGAGCTTATCCGTGGCTCACCCAGCGAAGAATTGTAGGTGGGGTGGGAGTGTTTAACATTCTGCAGTGTTAAATGAACATCTATAAGTGGCAAAAGCTTTTATATACTAGAGCTCTATAACCAACGATATTCTAAATAGAAAAACAAAAAGTTAATTATTTTTATTACTCTTATGGAACCCCAAACACCCCCTCCCCGGTTCTGCTATTGGGACATGAACCTCTCGAATGTTTTGCCTGAATGTTTGTTGACTTAAAAGCAGCTTGAATTTATTTTTATCGGTATTTGATAAAAAGTTTAGTCAATTACCGATAAAAAAGAAAGAAAGCTATATTATTAAGGCAACAGATCTGAATGCCAAGTAGTTTGTTGGCTATTTATAGATATTTTATGGACTATTTTCCGAAACTACAAAATTACTTTTTATACATTTTAAATTGATGGCAAAAACTACATCAAATTCAAATAAAAAAAAATGTCATGCCATGTCATTCAACATTTTACCCGGTTAGTGGTAAATAGTCGCCGATATTTTGAATATTTTTGCATATCAGGGAAATAGTCAAATTATTTAACGTCACTGGGGCAGTTTTGAACACTGTTCATAAGCGCCCCAAACCTAGTGTTCAGAACGACCCCATCACCTAACTTACAACAAATGTGCTTACCTTATTGCAAATATTTGAAAATCCTCTTAAATTATGTCTAGAAACCAAGCACAATACGCCTAGCAACAACACAAATACAAAAAAGGAAACTTTCAGACTTATTTTCACAAAAATTTTAAGCAAAATTGTAGACACCGATTTTTCCACCGACGCCGCAATTTCGTGAAAAATTAAAATGGCAGTTCTAAGTCTCAGATTTGAGACATCTTGTGGGGGCTATTTGAACATAATATGATAGTACATCTAATCACCGATAGATGGCGATCAGGGACGTACATAAGGATTTTAAATTTGAGCTGTTCAAAACTGCCCCTGTTCAAAACCGCCTCCTTTTCCCCTAAGTAATAGTATGTGGAGATCTGAATATCTTTGTACCAATGTTCTTCATAAAAAATGAGTAAATTTCCTTTACCCGGAACTTCCCTCGTTAAGAATCTTTCCTTTTATTAGGAACAATGAAGTGTGACCCAAATTAGCTCAGTACATAGTCATTTAGCAACACATATACAGTGTGGGCCGTTTTGGTGATACATGTATTGGCATCTCGGAAACTATAAAATTTACAAAAATGATTAAATGTGCAAAATTACAGAATTTTATTGGTAATGTAAAAACGCCAGCGGCGTGCTTTTAAGTTTTTTGGTTTTCCAGATATTTTGAAAAAACTAAAATGTGGCATTTTCTGTAAAGCCCTGTAACTTCTTTATTTCTATTTTGTTTCAAAATCTATGAACATTTTTTATAGACATTTTTTGTGTAGAAAACGATTATTGCATTAGATTTTAATTACGACGTTTCGGTTGTCCTTCACCATCACCAACTTTATTTTTTCTTATGGACGCCATACTGAATTTTTGTCTCTTGAAAACAAGCAAGAAAAATCCTATTCATTGATGTATAACAAGTTTACATTTCCTACAGAAAAACCATTAAAATATTCAAAAATCGATTTTATTCTAGCAGACCAATTTGGATCGCCGTGGTAACAATATTATTTTTTTGTTTTGGACTGTTTGATTTTTTGACGTTTAAAAGTTTGTTACTTATTTTCTGTTATCGTTTATTTTAAATTCTTAAAAATGGCTTTACGTTATACCAACGAAGAGAAATTTGATATGCTGGAGTGTTATATTAAAAACAATAGAAATGCGGTTATAATAACTTAAATAATAACGCTGATACTTACCCAGAGAGGCAACAACCAAACCAAAGGTATTTTTCAAACCTTCGGGTTAGTTTAAGAACGTGTGGAAGTTTCGAAAAGTCAAGGCCTAAAAAGTATAACAAAGACAATACCAATCGTGACAGTCAAGTTATAAATTATTTTACTGAAAACCCAACTTCATTGACAAGAATAAACAGTACAGAGCTAATAAAATAAACCCATACTATTATATATTTTTGAGAAGCTTTTAAAAGGACAAATCAATTTCTGGACAAATATACAGGGTGTCCCATTTAAAAAAACACAACTTTGGGTCATATCTAAAAAATAACAACTCAATTGAAAAATATGACTACGCCACTGGATCCAGCGTAAAAAACTGCATAAGCAGCAATTTTTCCCTTTGCGTTAAGTTAAAGGATAACTGAGATACGAGGGGGGTCCCAAAATGCAAAATTTTCTATTTCGCCCTGTATCTCATAAACGAAGAAGGCTATGAAAATTTTGTTTACGGCTTCATGAGTTTCACAAAAAATTAGCTCAGGTTCGTGAAAACCGCAAGGTTCTATCTTTAAAAATAAGCGAGATACCCTGCTTTTGCAACCAAATCCGGACACCCTGTACGCCACTGACCCTATTTGCAGTTTTTTTAGCTTTTTAAGTTTAAGCAACTAAAAATTCAACTTTTTGATCTCTTGTGTTTAGTTCGTATCTAGCTTCGATTTTGATAAAAAATATCAATCGTGTATTTTATCAGATGGAAGTCATTTTGGTAATCTACTTTAAGTGGAAATTGTTTATTTTTTTTTAAATGGTTTAAAGCCATTTTTATTTTTTTCTCGAAAACGAGGCTAGATACGAACAAAACACACAAGACAAAAAGTTGTATTTTTAGTTGCTTAAACTGAAAAACCTTTAAAATTACAAAAAGAGTCAGTGGCGTACTTTTTTTTTCTCAATAATAATGGTTGCGGTGCCCCTTGAGACGCCACTTGACTTAATAACTTCAATCTAGTTAGGGTTAAATTAGCGCCTTAGTACTAAAAATGACACTGCCAAATTTCAACCAAATCGTCTTAACGGTATTTATGATGTTTATAAAAAACTAATTTTTTTAAAAAACTTTAACACCCCGGATCTGAGAATCCAGACAACTCCGGAACTTTTTTTCTTAAAATGACCTAAGGAATCACCTCCTGGAGTTACGTACCGTAGTTAGGAAACATCCTGTTGTATGTAGCTGCCATTTTGTTCCACCATCTTGAATTAGTATCACAATTTTAATAGTTCATCTCTATACTACAATTAGTTATGGCACACAATTTGAAATCAGTCCATTAAGTAGTTTTTGAGGCTGAAGTTTTAAATATTTTACTAAGCCTCCATTTTGTTCCGCCATCTTGGATTCGTATAAAAATTCAACTTGATTCCTAAATAATACTTGTTTTATGTGCAAAATTTGAGACAAATTGGATAAGTAGTTTTTTAGGAATAACATTTTTAACATTTCACTAGACAGCCATTTTGATTTGCCATATTGGATTGTTACCAAAATGTTACCAGGTCATATCATAATGACCCTTAATTTTTGACCAAAATTTAAAGTCAATCGGGTAGGTAGTTTTTTAGCTATGCCGCGAACAGGCAGACTTGCAGACAGACAGATCGACCGACGGATTTGAGAATTTTTTTTCTGCACCTAGTAAAGATCTGAAAAAATCTCAAAGGGTGATTTTTTTTACGATAGAAATACTTCCCTTTTACGAGGGAAGTAAAAACAACTGTTTTTCAAAATATTTTATTTTATTCCTTATTTTATCGCAAACCTGTACAACCAAAAGTTAATGGGCAATTTTGTTTAAATATCTATTAAACCACGTTGCCCGTCCACTTTTAATTATAATTCGGATTTAACGAAGCGTTATAATCTAGTTTAAATTATTAAGTCATTAGCAATGAAATTCCCATTTGCTTAAATACCTTCATTACAAAACCAGTTTTAACATTATTACATTGAACAAAAAGAAGAATAAAAAGAGCCTTACAAAAAATTTAACTGAAATTTCCATATACAAAGTAAGTATAAAACAGGGAACAGTTGAATAGTGGATTTTAATTAAAAATTCGCTAACTTCTAAACATTACAAAAGCTTTTACTGGTTGCTCTATCATTTAGTAAAAAAAGTGGTTTCATTTTATATTAGCAATTCAATGCCAAGTATTAATAGATAAATTATAAAATCTTTTTGAAAATGTAGCATAATATACAGTAATCCAGGGTTTAGATACACTTTTAAGTTCGCGCAAGGAAATTATGGAGTCTCTATTCGGAAGACAACCATTTTTTCTTGTTTTAAACATTTTAATTTGATACTTGGGACACTTATATAACTCGATACTAACCAAATATTTTATTAAAAAATTTTATAAGAAAGAGCGAAATTCCATCCAATATAGTTCAATACATAGTCATTTAGTATCACATATACAGTGTGTCCCAGATTCGCTTCTCTATATAGGGATCTCGGCTCCTATTATACCTACAGCAAAGGTTAAATGGAGAAAGTTTTAGAGGAAACTTATTGCATTCGATATCTGGCTTCAGATTTACGATCGATCAATAAGTTTGCGAAATATCAGACACAGTTTTAAGACAAATAAGATGGCGTATACGACACGTCTTCATTGTTGTTTGTTAACCCGCAACCCGCCTCAACTTTCATTTTTCTTATGACCGCCATATTGGATTTTTCGATTTTTGGATAGAGCCTAAAATTTCAAGTCTAGTGATATCTCACAAGTGCATTAAAGATTTTAGTGTCATCAAAATATCACACTTCGTAAATTAGGTTTCAATGTTTTTAAAGGAGGCCACGATTTATTTGTCACAAGATTACATTAATAAGTAAGTAATGTATTGAACGCATTGAATTTTCAGTACAATATGAACGTAAATAACGACTTAAAAAATCTAAATGAGCTTTAACTACTTTGTAAGTGGGCAACATTAATTTACAAATCTACAAAATGACGTCCATTTGCATCGAGACATTTTTGACAATTGGTGACTGTTTTTCGTACAACCCTGGTAAGTGTATTTCGGTTAATATTTCTAAATGTGTCCAGAACTCTTTGTCTCAGGATTTCTATGGTCACGGGGGGATCAATATCATAGATTTCATTCTTCGTGTGACCTCAGAGGTAGAAATCCAAGAGCGACAGGTCAGGGGATCTAGGAGGCCAAGATATTGGACCATTTAAAGAAATTATTCTTTCGTCAAACTACTCTCTTAAGAAGTTCCTGACTTGAATGGTATTGTGAGCCGGACACCCGTCTTGTTGAAACCAAGTTCTTCTTAATTCATCTTCCGTTAGAATAGCTAGTAAGGCGGATACAACCTGGTTTCGCAAAAGCTCTAGGTACCTCTGCCCGTTTAGGTTGTAGTCAAACAAAAATGGTCCAATAAGTCGATTTCCTGAAATGATTAATAATTTATAAATAGGTGCCCAATAGTCAAGGGCGGCAGGGTCGGCCGGGTGGTACTAGAAACTATAAATTATAAAGGGAAAATTATCTTTATCAAAAAGTAGATATTTTCTTTCCAAAAATAATTATCGAAACATCCCGTAATGAATGAGCTTGTATACAGTTGAAACCTATTAAGCTTTATTATGAAAAAGAAAAACATATTTGGTTAGCGGGAAGTAATAGCTGTAATAAATTATTTTGTTGGTATTGTATATTAATTTCGGAAATACTAAATCAATTTATTTCAGTGATATAATAATCTTAAAGAAGTACACCGTGCCTTAATAAAACATAAAATATCAAAAGAACAAACCCCTTGCGCTTTAAAATTTAAATTATTCGGAAATACAGCTGAACGCCTTTCTATAAATCATAATGAAAATCGAAAAATAATTCGACATTTGATTAATATGGTATTTTTTTCATAACGCAAGAACTAGGCTTCCCGGGTAATAATAAATCATTAAATTCAGACAATCAAAATAATTTTAGAGAATTAGCTAAATCTGCAGAAAATTTAGATAAAGTGTTAATAAATTTACAGAACCCAATTCTATTTTTATAGGTTCTTCGAAACTACAATATAAAATGATTGAATAAAAATCTAATACAATATCAAAAAAGTAAGTGACTGACTAGAGTAGAACGTTTTACTTTTTTTTATTAGATTATACTCTTTTAGTATCATTAAAGAACTAAACGAAAAAAAAAAGACTATTATTTGGCCATCATTTGGTGCCTATTTAAAAAAGATTGGTTAGATTAACTTACCACTTCGTGAGGATTTTGCACAGCCCAATGATGACGGTTGTGCCTATTAAAGACTCCACAATTCGTGAACCTCCTCTCATCGGACCACAAGACATGATTTACAAAATCAGGATTTTCATTATATCTCCTAGTATACCACTTACAGAACTGTAGTCGTCTTGGAAAATCAGTTTCCTTAAGTCCTTGTACTATTATGGGTTTGTATGGATGGTACTTATTCTTTTTTAAAACTCTCTGTACTGTTGATTTTGGCACATTAGTTTCCTGTTCAACAGTTCTTACCGATGCACTAGGGTTTTCTCTGATAGCTTGTAAAATGTTTCTGTCTCGATTTTCATTGTTATTATTGTATCCGCTTCTAGGTATGGCACCATGGTTAATTAAATTAACTACGATTTTCCTGAATTGTGTTTTATGGGGCTGCCGTCGCGTCGTTCGGGGTACATCTCCAAATACCTTGCTGAGGTAACGTCGGCGTTTCTGTATGATTGAAAGTACAGAGCTGATATGTCAACTTTTTCTTCATTTGAATACGGAATGCCGGCCATTTTCTATAGGTTTTGACAATTTATGTGTCAGATTTATGATTTTTTTGGGATAAAAACGTACCTACTACTTATTAAAACACAGCTTTGATACTTTCAACTATTTAACTTAACGTCAAAGTCAAAATCCAATTTTGTTACAGATAAATCATGGCCTCCTTAGAAAAGCATTGAGAGCTAACATTACTTTAATCATGGCCTCCTTAGAAAAAACTGAAACCTAACTTTACGAAGTGTAATCTTGCGATGATACTAAAATCTTTAATGTACTTGTGAGATATCACTAGACTGGAAATTTTAGGCTCATTCCAAAAATCAAAAAACCCAATATGGCGGCCATAAGAACAATGAAAGTTGAGGCGGGTTGCGGGTTAACAAAAAAAACAATGAAGACGTGTCGTATACGTCATCTTATTTGTCTTAAAAATGTGTCCGAATGTCACATTTTGGCAGCTGTCAAATTTACCGTTCTGGATATACGGGCCAAAAACGAAATCCGGCATTTTCGGTTTTTCCCCGATATTTCCAAAAACAATTGATCGATCGTAGATCTGAAGCCGGATATCGAATCCAATAAGTTTCCTCTGAAACTTTCCCCATTTAACCTTTGCTGCAGGTATAATAGGAGCCGGTATCCCTGTATAGAGAAGCGAATCTGGGACACACTGTATACTGCCTTTTAAAACATTTTTATTCGTCGCCATTCTGTTAGATCATATTGGATTTCTACCAATGTTTTACCAATTTCTACCCATGATTTTTGGGCATAACTTAAAATAAATTCAATAAGTAGTTTTTACATAACACACATTGCCATTTTGTTATGTCATGTTGAATTCGTACTTTTCGATTTCTGCAAAATTTAAAGTACATTGAATAAGCGCCTATTTTGTTTCGCCATCTTTGCTTCGTACTATAAATTTACCAGTTGATTCCTACATAATATGTGATTTTTGTGCAAAATTTGAAATAAATTTCATAAGCAGTTTTTTAGTAATAATCTTTTTAATATTTCGCTAGGCCGCCATTTTGTTTTGCCATATTAGCTTTTTACCAAAATGTTACCAATTCATCCCCATATGACCCTTAACTTTTGACCAAAATTTGATATCAATCGGGTAAGTAGTTTTTAAGCTCTGCCGTGAACTACAGACAGACAAACCGACAGACGGACCGACGGAATTGATGAAACATGGCAACTAGGAACGCTAAAACGTAAAGCTATATGTTAAACTTGAGTGTGTGATTTGTTCACGAATACAAATACTTTATTTAGCCGCCATTTTGTTCCGCTATCTTGAATTGGTACCTCAGTTTTAATAGTTCATCTGTTTTCCTCAGTTATTTTTGAGAAAACATGTTTTTCGGCATCTAGGAACCCTGAAACGAGTGATTTTTCACGATTACAATACGTCCCTTTTACGAGGGAAGTAAAATTTTTTGTCATATCGAGTCGTATATGTATAAAATTCGAACTTGAAATCCCCCATTACTAAGTATAACAAACTTGCATGCAATAGAATGGTATTTTTTAACGCGGTGCGTAGGCAGGCATTTTCCAATTCAAAACTCTGCAATTACAACGTTCAATAACTTTATTGTGCAACCGAAAACTAATTGCGTACTCCATATTTTAATGAATAATTAAACGTGCGCGTTTCCAGGGTTGTTTTAGTTGATTTTTAAATGCAGTTCAACGCTGAATACTTTGTAAAATACAGAAAAATTGCTGTCGAATATGGTAACTACCGAGACAAAATACAATGCAATCTGAGAAACTTTTTCAATGTCAACGTTTTGATCTTTATTTAAGATCCTCTTCAGGGCTAGTGGAAATATTTTTATTTCCCTCGTAAAAAGGCAGTCCTGTCATCGTGAAAAACCATCCTCCGAGATTTTTTCAGATCTTTACGTTTCAGGGTCCCTAGATGATATTGAAGATTCGGGAACGTTATTAATTGTGAAACTTCAGCAAACAAAGAATAATGTAAACATGAGATTTCTAGTTACTGAAGAATATATTAAATTTTACCGTATGTACATCGTGTTTCGTCCAGCGGCAGCAAAGTATCGCCGCCTGTTTTATGCATATCGCAATGGAAAATATATCAACCAGGTTGTGAGTAAAAATCGATTTTACAAGGTACCTGAAACAGTAGCTAATTTTCTTCAACTTGAAAATATTAAATCATATACAGGTCATTCATTTCGAAGATCGTCTGCTATACACTTTTAGTTCAATCTGGGGAAGACTTGTTGGCACTGGTAATAATGAAGTCAATAGCTCTAAGAAATATATGTCAGATCAGCAAACAAAAATTACCAACAAGAAAGATTTTCAATTGAAGTAGTATTTGATCTTGATATGCGAAATACAATTTATGTAAGAGGTATTTTGAAAACCTACTTTGCACCTTTTCAATTCTGTCGATGTGACACTTGTATGATGAACTCCATATTGTACAACAATATTCTAGAACGCTACTGAGTTACGCCAATGAGTTATAGAGACACCCAATTGCTTTGGTATCAGTTACGTATTTCGTATGTCGCTTTATAAAACCCAGTAGTCTAAAACCCTTAAGTACAATGTTATCAATATGTAGATTAAAAGATAGATTATCATCAAAAATAACGCCTAGGTTCGTGAAAGAACTAACAACTTCAAGGTTTACATTATATATGAAGTAGGTCCAGAGTATGGGATTAATAGGTTTGTGAAAACACAGCACTTTACATTTCGAGATGTTAAGAGAGAGATAATTAGTTCTGCACTATTTGACGAGCCTTTCCATATCAGACTGCAGAAGATTGGAGTCTAAGGAGACTGGTGAAAAGAATTTTAAGTCGTCTGCATATAAAAGACATTCAGAAAATTCGAAACAAGATATTATATCATTTATAAAGAGCAGAAAGAGAACTGGACCAACATGCGAACCCTGCGGGACACCCGATGTCACAAGAATCTCCCTAGAAACTGAACCACATATGTTGACTTGCTGGCAACGATTAAATAAATACGATTTGATCCACTCAAGATCTTTTCCACAAAAACCAATTTGCTGTAATTTCCATAACAGAAGATGATGGCAACCACTGTCAAAAAAAAGAGCTTTGGTAAACTATTGTGTAAGGGGTTGCTAAGTGACAATTCTGCTACGGACAAAAAGTACACATATGGAAGCTGCCATTTATTTTATATTTTTATTTATTATATATTTTTTATAAATTAACTATTTTGTACCAATACTTTAGGTTAATATTTAAAGAATAACAAGTCTAATACAAATAAGGACCAAAAATCAGGGGTATATGAACAGGGTTGGGTAACGACACGTAGAAAATTGCGTAGAAAATATAAAATATTAAGTAGAAAATGTATAAAATCCGAGTACACGTACAATAATTATTTTAGTTTATTATAATATGTTTTATCGCATTAAAACTTTCTTTTTGAATATTTTTATTAATTATCATAAGTGTTTAAACTGTAAGACACGCACGCACACTGACTTCTCTCTATTGTGTAACGGCGAACGGCCGGCGCTAATGCCCTATCCTTGACAGTCGACAAAATACACTGATGTCGCCGGCGTACATTAGTCGTCAATTGACCCATCCTCAGCAACTTCTGGACTTCACAGAAAGTTATTTTAAGAATCACTGTCGTTTTGTTGTTCTGTGTAACTAAAAATTGATTGATTAATCGTTATAATATCAAAAAATGGCTGGACGACCAAAACATGATTTTTGGGCAAAATACGAATTCCAAGAAATAAGAGTAAAAGGAAAAAACGCTTGTTTCTGCAATTACTGTAAGAAAACATTGAAAAATACTGCAAAACAAAGACTTTTTGCACACAGAAATGTTTGCAAGATAATATTCCCTTAAGTAAACTCGCAAGGCTTGGAAATAGGACAAATACAATTTCTACAATCTCAGAAAAGAGAAATAATACATCTTTGGCAACTCACTTTGATTGCAATGATCAACAAACACCTAATACCCAAAGTGAGAGTTCCGCTATTCCTTCTGCACTTGATTCGTTTTTGAACCGAGAATCAACATCATTGGCATCTACCTCTTCTGTGAGCCTTATGCAAAATAAGGTAGGTAGATGTTTTATTAGTAGCCCAAGTGATTTTCAGTGGCGCCTAGAGTAAGAAAAATATGGTAGGGATTTTTTTGCGATGCAAATTATAACCGATTTTAAAACCAGCAAAAGTGAGGCACTACCTTTTTTGTTAGTTCGGTCTTCACTACTAGGAAAACTGTTTATAAGAGTTACAAAAATTTGAAATGTTCTCTTAATCAAAAAAAAAGGTGTGTTCGTGTGTTTTACTTAGGCTTGGCATAGAGAGCTAGATACTCAAGTAGATATGTTCATAAGTAAAAAATCCTCGGTATACCTACCTATACACAATAAGCTAACAAGTTCAAACAGCCCAGTTCAAAATTCAATAGACAGAATAGTTCGTAGACAGGCAGGGCGGCTCCCATTCTTAAAAACTCGAAAGTGATTAACTTGGAGAATCTAAAATTCTCGCTAAAACTGTTCGTAAAATCAACAGATCAGCATTCCCTGCTAAATTTTTTGGTATGTTTCAATTCACTAAGTTTTATTATTATTGTTTTTTATTATTATTTATGTTATTATTATATTCAGTTAGTTTTATTAGAAACTTTTAGATCCACCTTCCGTTTGCGCGTAGGAAAGGGACGACGGGATGCCCATTGGCCAATTGCCCTTATGATGATAAAGCAGTCACTATTGATTTTTGTGGTTGGCCTTTCTTTAACAATAGCACAGTAACTTCTTATAAAACAATATATTATTGTTTTCAGATTACGCTAGAAGCGGGCCCCATTAGACCTAGCATCATAGAGCCTTCTAAGAAAAAGGCAAAAAAATATGCCAATATGCCGACTGCGCTCGTAGGATTTTGTGATAGAATGACATCTATGGAGCAGGAAAATTTGAATATGGCTCTATGTGAGTTTATGTTCGGATGTAATATACCTTTCTCGGTTATTAAATCTGACCATTTTAAAAAATTTGTTAAACTTTTGCGCCCATCGTATAAGTTGCCCACGAGAAAAACATTAACATCAACTTTGCTTTCAAATTGCTACGATAATTGTAAAAAAATCTATTAAAAATTTTGATCAAGAATCTGTTATGCTTATTGATGGATGGAAAAACTCATCAAGTAACTCAAAAAACGTTGTTTGTCTAATTCACAATGTTGATGGTGACATAGCATTTAGTAATCATTTAATTTAACAGGTGAGACAGAAACTGGGAACAAACTGCAAGAAATTGTTGAAAAATGTGTAGTTTTAGCAAAAGAAGTTTATAACACTAATATATATGCGGTCTGTTCGGACAATGAAAGCAATATGAAAAGGATCTCAAATAAATTTATAGTATACAAATCGTAATAGTCATACAGCGAATTTACTAGCAAAAGAATTAGTATCCGAAAATATTGCTGGGAAAGTCCAGTCTGTTTTAAAAGAATTTTCCTCACCTGACCTTGAAAAGGCTTTATTAAAATCAGGCGGTAAAAGGGTAATGTTAGCTGGTGAAACTCGGTGGTGTTCTTTTAGAGACACGTTTGTAAATTATCTAGAGAACTTGAAGCCAATGCGAACAATAATTGCTGAAGCGCCTACTTTTAAACAAAGCATAACAAAACTAGTATTTGGCGAACATCTAAATAAGCAACTTGAAGATAGTGTGACATTGTTTGATCCTTCAAGATTTTAAAAACAATCGAAATATATTTCGAAAACTAAATGAGAAAAGCATTACAAAAGTTCGAACTTTCATTATCCTTTTCTATCCAGACTGGCGATTAAGTTTCCAGCATCTTCAGTTCAAGTAATCATTATCCTTTGTCTCTCCCATCCGAAACCGGCTCACTGAGGAAAATTCGAAAATGCTAACTTATATTTATTATCATTTGAAGATAATAGACAGTAATCGATCTGAGGACTATTAAAATTTTTTTTTTCGAAGGCTGTAGAAAAAATGTTTGATTTTTATAGTATAAGTTTTGATTTTTTTTGTAATTTTTGCCAAAGAAGCTTTGTAGACTATATACATGTAACAATTAATAATTATTGTGGGTGGTAGTACTCGTAGTTCTTACCTTTATTATTACTGTTTGGTTTAGGGGTTATCATTTTTTTTTGTTCTGAGTCTTACTTTTAAAAACTGTTTCTGATGAAACCTAAAACATAATATTTTTCTAGCTTTTATGCCATCATTATCCATTTTTTTAATAATAAATAACAATAATTAGAGATACTGTTAGTAGTTTATTTTTTAGTTTATTCTTATAGCCTTTTTTCACCTATTTAAAATAAATATAAACACAAAAATCGGCTTTTAATATACAAAAAAAAATTATACGTTTGAGCATGTAGAAAATGTAGAACATTAGTTCGTGTAAAAAATTAATTTTCTACATGTAAAAAATATGGTAGAATATTCAAAATTTTCTCCCTACCCAACCCTGTATATGAATTAAAATGTGGTTCTTGCGAAAAAGTATATATTGGTCAAACGGGTAGATGTTTTTATAAACGTATCAAAGAACACAAAACATCATATATTAAACAAAAAACTGATTCTAATTATGCAAAACATTTACTAGAAACAAATCGTAATTTTAATAATGAATTTAAAATATTGCATTCAGCCAATAAAAGTTACAAGTTAAATTACTTGTTAAGGCAAGCCGAATGCTGCTCTTTATGATAGGGACGATATTATTTTTGCAGTTTCTGGTACACCTTTTATTAAAAGAGACCACCGAACATTTTCCCTACCACCAGGGGAATCTGGGAATGGTGTGAAGGGGAGTGGATGACTCTCGCTCTCCCTTCACACCATTGCCACAATTCTTTTGTGACCTTATTTAGAGATGGATATTTAACACTTCCTCCCCGATTTATACAGGAAATGTTAATATCAAATGTAGAATTATTTTTAAAATTAGTACCCAGTATACACCAGAAGATGCTTCAGTGTTAGCGAAACGCGTTTTTTTAAATTGATTTATTAATAACGGAAATACGTTATTTTGAAATTAACGGTATTACTAGTCGATTGAATATAAACCAGTGTCAGTGTATGTATTTAAATCATGTTCGAACTTAAATGAAAGTAAAACGTCGAATCGTTCAGCTTAGGACGGATCTGGTGGTTGCGTAATATAAATAGATATTAATAGTATGCACGGGCACAGGTGTTTCTGTTTACTATTAAATCTACTATTCATTGCAGGAATATTGCTAAGCTTTTATTATTATCTCGATTTGCGTAACACCCGATTATTGTTTTCCGTTATGGTGAAAATCTATAACTAGATAATCGCCGCTGATTGATGCTTTTAAATGCGGTTAATCGAACTGCCTGTTAGAGTGGTTGAAAACGAGAACTTTGTAAAAAATGCTAGATTTTCTAGGAACTGTGTATTCGGCGAAGTCGTGAAACGTTAAGACACGCTTAAATTTTCTATCTTATTCTAAATAGCTTAAACTAAGCTTGGCAGTTGGGATCCTATGCCCTTATAAAATTTACGTACCTTATGTAAGGTTGAGATTTGCATTAATACTAGTAAAGCAACAATCCAAAGCAAAAATTAAAATTAAAAGTACCCGATATATGTTAAAAGAAAACAAAAACTTGCCTGAAAAATGAATAAAAAAATAATAAAGAATCCAAATATATCTACAGCTAACATTTTTATACTGCACCAGTGTACCCACTGTTTCTTCATAATAATTAATTTTGGAAACTTATGAAAAGTTACATCTGGCAAGTAATTTCCCAGACATTGTTTTTTGTTATGTAGACTTCTGCAGAAGTAAATACACACATGCTCAAAATCTAGGGATATTGTAGATATTTTCATCAATCCTATTTATTTTTATTTCAAACTCAATTTGAACAATGTAATAAGTATTGATATGCGTTAAATACGAAATACATATCATAATATACTGGTAAAGTACGTGATTTACATAAAAGAATAATCATTATTTCAAATATCGGCAAAATCTAATTTTTTTATTAACATTCACTTAAGAAAATTTTAATTAAAGTGATTATGAAAAATGTTTAGAAGTATAGTTAATATGGAATGTGGCCTCCTCGTGCATTTATGACAGCTCGGCAACGCCTTTCCATACTCAGGATCAAGTTATCCAGGTCCTCTTGTGGAATCGCATTCCAGCACTGCTGAAGAGCTTCAAATAACTGGTTTCGGTTCTGCCACTGGTTCTGGTCCCGAAGAACTCTTCGTTGAAGCATATCCCAAGCATGCTCAATGGGATTCAGATCCGGCGACTGAGCGGGCCAGTCTAGAACGCGAAAGTTTTGCTCTTCCAGGAAATTTCTCGTTACTCTCGCTGTGTGTGGAGTGGCATTGTCATGCATCAACGTGAAATCTGGACCTATGGGGTTTCTATATGGAAGAACAACAGTTTCCAGGACATTCCTAACATAATCGTTCGCTGATAAAAAACGATCCAGCAAAACGAGCTCTGTCCTGTTACCAATGGATATTCCTGCCCACACCATTATTGTACCTCCTCTGTAGCTGTGAACTTCCTGGGTATGTTGGATGCGAGATCTTGCGCCAGGTGCTCTCCAAACGCGAACCCTTCGAGAATCTGGATACAAACCAAACCGTGATTCATCGGTAAATAAAACATTCCGCCATTGATTTTCAGTCCAGATAACATGCTCTTGAGCCCAGGCTAATCGAGTTGCGCGATTTCCTCGGTTTAGAGGTTGACATCTCCAAGGCCTTCTGCTGACTAGATTAGCTTCTCTTAACCTTCTGTAGATGGTATGTCTGGAAACCCTGACTTGACGAGCTGTGTGCAAGTGATTAATTAATTGAGATGCAGTCACTGTGTCATTTCTTCGGGCTTCTAGCTGGACATACCGATCCATATGAGGCGTAGTTATTCTTGGCCGACCCAAATGCCTCTCCCGTACTGTTCCAGTTTCGCGATAACGATTCCAGAGGCGCGAGATAACACTCTGAGTAGTTTCTACAGCATTTGCTACATGAACTTGAAGAATTCCGGCCTCAAGCATTCCCACAGCTCTCAACATCTCATTTTCACTTAAATGGCGTCTAGGCATATTTAAAAGATTACTAAAACACGTTTGCAGAACAACAATATGCACTACACTGAAGAAATTCCGAATAGTTTCTTATCATTTATTTTGTTATTTTACATACCTTTAAAAAAATTGTTTTTTTTTCTCAAGTGAAAATATTTGTCCATGTATTCTGTTTATTTTTACATCAATACATATTGCGAATATCGTGCTACACTGCCCAAATTAGTTTAAAATAGAAATTGTATTATTAAGAATTAAAATTCGTTAATATCCCTAGATTTTGAGCATGTGTGTATATCAGTAATAAAAGAAGTTTTAATTATTTCCTTGGCTAATTACGTTTCACTATGCACGAACAACACTTTTTCAAACTTGTGTGACCTATTACCACTTGTAAAAACTAAAGAATATTGAAAAAACAATGCTTAAAAGGCAAATTTCTATTACAGAGCAATGTAACTAATACTAAATCTTTAGACTGACAAGGCCGGAGTACGTCACTCACCTGGTCATTGACCTTTGCGGTCGGCGAGAAACGACGAACGTTACTATTCTGTGTGGTTTATGATTCTTGACTGGCGCACTGCCGTGGGTCTTTTCGGTAACCGCATGACCTTTGGACTTAAATGATAACCCTGTCCAGGCGAAGCCTTCATAATTCCCGCGCCTCCTAGGAATCTCCGTCTCATAACAAATGGTCCGTTATATAGGACATTCCATGTAAATTTTCTCAACATATCAGTTAATCTCAAAAGAACTTTCGTACCAATATACAAAAAAATGGTTTTCTATTTAGAATCGCCTGCTCTTGAATTTCTGACATTTTCATCTTGTTACTCCTCGGGCAACACCTCGTTCTTTGTTCCTTCTACCTACCCAACCATGTATCTTTCTGCCTGTTTAATGACGAGTAAGTATATCCTTTATTTTAACATTTTTTTCTTTTTTAACATAGTAGAAAAGCGAAAGAAGATTTAACACGTGACACTTGTCTCTATTGAAATTTTCAGGATGCTTGATAATTTCAATTGATTCTCTAATTTTTCATTTATAATAACCCGAGACTGATGCCGAGGGGTGAACACATAGGGCAAAAAATGTACCTAAGTAATTCCCAAATTCTTAGTAAATCCTACTACTTCCCAATAAATCCTAGTACATCCTAGTCCTTAATCCTTAATTATTAATATTACTAATATTAATATTGTCGCACAAAAATAAGGCTCGAAATAAGTCATAGGTACTTACAAACGTTATTTCTTTATTACATATTTCATTCGCTGTTTTACATAATGTATAAAACAATTGAACATCGTGACTATGGCAAAAAGCGTAGAACCCTATTTTGTTACGTTTCTTTAACCAAGTAGGTGTTTTAATTACCTTCCACAAAGAGCTCCACGCTTTTTGGTAGTCATTGAACATTGAAAATTACATTGGTTTATTCTTTTTAGTGCGCTTGTATTAAACAACAATTAAAAGTGAGGTTAGATCAGTAAGTAAAAATTATTGATAACTAAAAAAAAAATTAAAATTTTTTAATAATTTTTTCCGTCGAACATGTATTTATACGCTACTTTAACGTACCCTCATGGACGTAAAATCATGTATTAATGGACCACCTTAATGTACGATTTTATCATAGGCAACATAACATATACGGTAATATTTTTAGTAAAACGATACTTCAGTGTATTTGCCTAATAGCGTACTGAAGCCTGCTTATATGAACACTAATCGACAATCGGAAAATGTCAGTAAGATATAAAACACATTAATTATACCTCTCCGACTGGTAATATTGAAAGCACTTTCAAATCATTATCATATTTTCTGTCAATTAAAATAATAAAGAGACGCTTGTAAAAAATGTGAGGAATTCTGAGGTTATTATGAAACAATTTTAGTGCGCGTGCGTAGTTTCTAATACATCATCGATACATCTCCAGTAAATCCTAAAAATCCGAACTACATCCTCGGTACATATCCGGCAAATCCTGTAAATCCCAAGTAAATCCTATAGGTCGTAGGATTTTTAAAGAAATCACCATACATCCCCAGGAAATCCTCATAAATCCTTATATGTGTACAGGGTGTCCGGATTTGGTTGCAAAAGCAGGGTATCTCGCTTATTTTTAAAGATAGAACCTTGCGGTTTTCACGAACCTGAGCTGAGAAATTTTTTGTGAAACTCATGAAGCCGTAAACAAAATTTTCATAGCCTTCTTCGTTTATGAGATACAGGGCGAAATAGAAAATTTTGCATTTTGGGACCCCCCTGGTATCTCGGTTATCCTTTAACTTAACGCAAAGGGAAAAATTGCTGCTTATGCAGTTTTTTACCCTGGATCCAGTGGCGTAGTCATATTTTTCATTTGAGTTGTTATTTTTTAGATATGACCCAAAGTTGTGTTTTTTTAAATGGGATACCCTGTATATTTGTCCAGAAATTGATTTGTCCTTTTAAAAGCTTCTCAAAAATATATAATAGTATGGGTCTATTTTAATAAAGAACAACAAAAATCCTAATATTTATAATTATCATCCCAAATTTTGCAGTAGACCATGCAAAACGATGCCGTTTTCTTTTGTTTTCTTGGAAGCAAATGACATTTCCCAATTTTGTACGCGTATATAAAATATAGCGCTAGTTTTTTGTATTTATTTATTGTGTAAAAATATATTTGTATTATTATGGAAGAAAACCAAACTTTCGAACATTATGAAAAGTACGATATGTTAGCTTGTTTTATATTAAGTAATGAAAATGTTGAAGCGGCTTCTGAGATGCATTTTAACAGGTAAATAGTTAATTTTTAGGTATGTTGAAATACTATTGCTTAATTTTTATTTAGATATCCAGAAAGGAGGCAACCTAATATATCCACTTTTTATCGGATAAAAAAGAATTTACTTAATCACGGATCATTTATCAAACCTCGTACGAAAACATATAATAAAGAAAATCAGGAGGCTGAGGAAATTAAGGTTTTGGCTAATGCAGAAGCTTACCCTACAAACTCTTGTAGGGCCAGTGAAAAGAGCATAGGGATTCCAAAAACTAGAGTTTAAGAAATTCTAAAAAAGCACAAATACCACCCATACAAATTTAGGCTCGTGCAGCACTTACAGCCAGGGGATGCAGAGCGTCGGGTAGTCTTCTGCAATTGGTTTCGAGAAAGATGCGATATGGTTAGAGATTTTGAAAGGAAGGTTATATGGTCAGACGAAGCACAGTTCAGTAATTCTGGTATACTCAATAGGCACAATAGTAGATTCTGGTCCCAGAAAAATCAACCCCAAATATTTCACCGGAGGGCAGCAGGGCAGGTTTGGTCTAAATGTGTCCTGCCTCATATTAGGAACATATATAAAATTTTATATATTTGAGGGAAATCTAACAGCCAATCGCTATATAGAAATTTTAGAGGCAGCGATACATGAATTACTTGACGATGTTCCTCTAGCGCAAATTAACGAAATTATTTTCAACAGGACGGTGCTCCTGCACACAATTCTGGAATGACGAGATTATTTCTGGACAATAATTTTACCAATCAATGGATTTGTCGATTTTAGATTTCTTTCTATGGAGATATCTGGAAAATAGAATTTACAAAGACCACTATGATAATGTCCAAGATTTAGGAAATGCAATAAGAGAAAATTTTCGTTATTTACAAAATCATCCCGTTATTTTTCCCTAAAACGAATAGGAAAATTGTGCGAAGCATGCATAGAACAAAATGGAAATCAGTTTGAACAGTTCTTTTGATTTCCTTGGTTACTGTAGTTCTTATACGACAGTTGATTTTTGCTGAAAGGCTTGTTACATAATAATTGATTACTGTTTTGTTCTTGTGTTACATAAATCTAGGTAGGTGGTACTTTTTTGATGCGAAATTATCAATACATATTTCGATAAATACATTTAATTACATATTTATTTTGATTTATTGTTAGGATGTAGATATTGTTAACGACTTTAAATAAAAGGCAGCATTGTTTTGCATGGCCTACTGCAAAATTTGGGATGATAATTATAAAAATTAGGATTTTTGTTGTTGTTTATTAAAATAGACCCATACTATTATATATTTTTGAGAAGCTTTTAAAAGGACAAATCAATTTCTGGACAAATATACAGGGTGTCCCATTTAAAAAAAAACAACTTTGGGTCATATCTAAAAAATAACAACTCAAATGAAAAATATGACTACTCCACTGGATCCAGCGTAAAAAACTGCATAAGCAGCAATTTTTCACTTTGCGTTAATTTAAAGGATAACCGAGATACGAGGGGGGTCCCAAAATGCAAAATTTTCTATTTCGCCCTGTATCTCATAAACGAAGAAGACTATGAAAATTTTGTTTACGGCTTCATGAGTTTCACAAAAAATTAGCTCAGGTTCGTGACAACCGCAAGGTTCTATCTTTAAAAATAAGCGAGATACCCTGCTTTTGCAACCAAATCCGGACACCCCTAGACTGATGCAAGAACCTTGGTATACTACAAAATTCTAGATATAATTATGTATAATATTCTATACCTAAACCTAACCGTTTTTGACATCTTATGATTTTTTGTCAAAAATGACCTTTGCAGGCCTCAACTTAAATATAGATTTCTCCTGCTTAAAATCGTTTTTTAAGGGCTTCTCTTTTGCCTATAAAGTATTGAATAAAAAACGAACAAAAACAAAAATGATTTAAAATTACTGTGTAAGTTTTAAGTCCCAGTTTTTTGGCAGCTCTGTGACAAGCGGTTCTTGAAAAGTGTTTTCCCATAATATTTTCAATTCGTTATAATTAGCACGCCGGTTTGCTTGATAATTCTTTTTAGAGCTCTTAAGTTGGTATTAAAAAATGTGGATGATCCAGTAGTTTTGTACTGTCTATTAATATTTAAAACTGTATATCTCGATTTATTAACACTATTAGCGATTCGAGAAGTATTTTGGCCTTTTAAATGCAATTGAATGATTAACAACAACACCAATGTATGAAATTTAATTAAAACGTCAAAATCGGCTTCTTGGCAACCTCACATGTTATCATTTGTTTTACAAAGCCTACCTGGATTTTACCAAAGCGGATAAACCGACCATTCAACTTAAGTTGTCTTCATCATGTATTTTCCCAAACACAAATTATTTTACAAACAATACAATTTCGAAATAAAAACTTTTTAAAAATAGCCACGTCGGTCTTATTATCTTTCCATAAAAATTTAAAGAAACCAAAAATATTATATTTCAAATAAAATTTTAATTTACCCTGAAATACCTAAATTCACAAATATCATATTTTGGGGGGTCGGGTTTCGAACCCCATTATCACAAAGTCACCCTCATTTTTAATGCTTAATGAAATAAACGTATAAAATCATGGAGTTTCCATTTGAAGAAAATCACTTTTAACGATTTTCTCATTTAGTTTTTAAACGCTAGTTTTTGACCACCCTGTAATTGTTAATTACGAAAATATTGACATAGTCTACTAAAGTAGAGCCTATTCTACCACAAAATAAGCCCTGATTATATAAAAAACGATTTTGAGCCTGAGAAATCTACAATGTAAGTTGAGGCCTGTAAACGTCATTTTTGACATAAAACATAAGATATGTCAAAAACGGTTAGGTTTAGGTATAGAATAATATACATAAATTATATCTAGAATTTTGCAGGGAATTCAAAAATGGTAGAATATGCAGGGTGTCCTATTTGAAATAAGAAAGTTGGTACCGGTCCACGAAAATCTAGATACCCTGTAGATATGAAACATACATAAAATAAAACTGCAGATTGCCTCAAACAGCTTTTGTATTTAACTCTTTTTGCTATCTCTTACAGGTTTCGAAATAAGGTATTGTTCCATAATAAAACGCCCCCCCCCTGTACACAGCCGTTTAAGTTTTCAAAAACGGATTGCCAAAACCTCGGAAAAAACTTAGATGTAGGATTTTCCGTAATTTATGTTTTTATTCGCTTAAATCAGTTAAATAAACATAACTCTGCAATTTGCAGAAACTCTCCGTTGAAACTGACTAGTATTTTCGTTTGCGTAATCAAAATATACAAATCAAATTGTCTTGTTAATGGGATAGCGCCTACACGTATTACGATGTCATATAAAATGTTATTCACGTCGTAGTTCTAATACCCGACATTCAATTTGCGTAATATTAGTTATTAGAATTAATTAGTCGACGTAAAATACAAAATGTAAAAATAAAGGCGCTGACCTTCTTTGACGAATGGATGTAAACGTGCAACCATAAAAAACACTAGGTATGTTGCATTGTGAATTCCATTGGGAACATTCGACCACCTTTAACATTCGTTTTTCATGCCACATGACAACGGCAAACAACCCCATGAAAAATCTTGTAGGTTTCGTTAACAGAAATTGATTTTCCCAACCTATTTTATTTCATAGTTGTAATAGTGTGATTATAGAGATGGAAGGTCAGTGATCCAGATCTCTATAAAATATGAGTCAAAATAAGTGAGTCATAGTGGGTCGACAGATCTCTGCCGTAAGTTGTTCCATGGGTCAGTTTATGACAGTTAGAGTTTTTGATGGTACAGGGTCATAATTTATATTTCGCCACCCATTTTCAGGGTTTATTTTTGTGGTTAGAAAAAAATAATAAATTCAAAAGTTGTATGGATTTCAGGGAACTTCCTAGAAAAAATAACTTTGAATATACAGGGTGAATCAAAAACTAATCGTGTACTAAATTTTCTTTTTTTTTTTGATGAAATGCCCTGTATATTTTTGATGTGTTAGATTCTCCTTATTACTCTCTTTTCAAAAATCTGTAAATGCCTATACTTGGATCGGTAGTTTTTGTGATATTCGACTTCAAAATTCCTCCCTATCCTAGTTTGACGTGAAATCGTATCTAAGGTGTCTTGCTGATACTGACATTGTCAGATTGTCACTATCATTTAACTTATGTGTGTTAGTTTTACCCCACAAAATGGTCTATTCCACTGAAGACAAATTAAATATAGTATACTTATATTATGTCACCCACATTCAAAATGAGTACCAGAGGCAATTTCCCGGTAAAACCGCCCCAATACGAAGCACAATCAGATATACTGTCTTATCCAAATTAAGTGTCCACCATTAGTAACTTTGTTATTAGTAAAGATACGAAATTTTTTAAATAACTAACTATTAGCATTTTCAACGCTCTTTAAGATGGAATCACTAAAAAAACAATTGAGCATCGCGTTTTCGAGTTTAGACAAGAAATACAATGTTTTTAAATGGAAACCCCTGTATATTATATTTTTTTCTGTTAAAGCTTGAAATTTTAAACAAAAAAGGTTATAAGGAAATTTTTCTTAAAACCAAAAATAACATTGATATTACAGTTTCTAAAAATTAACAGCAAAAGCTAGAACAGCAAAGTATCTTAATTTTACAAACATCGATTATAAGAAAACAAAACAACTAATTTTTTCTTAGAAGGTGCTCAAATACACCGCCCCGTTCTTCGATACATTTTTGTGCTCGTTTCTGAACTGCTCGAACTGCCTTTAGTATGGTTCTACCATCTATCTGGTGTATCTTTTCCCTAACTGCAGCCTTTAAATCGTTAACGTCTTCGTACCTTTGCTTGTAAATTTGATCCTTTAAATATCCCCATAAAAAGAAATCAGGAGGGGTCATGTCTCGTGAACGCGGGGGCCACTGAATGGGGCCATTTGTCCCTATCCACTGAGCATTAAAAAAAGTACTTAGAAGTTGATAAGTACCTCTGTAGTTGTGCGCAGGTGCGCCATCTTGTTGAAAATGCAGATTCTGTCTACTTATGAGATCCAGTTCATCTAAGAAATTATTCAGAATTTCACTCATAAATGCCACATACCTTTCACCGGTTAGACTGCCTTCATAAAAAAAAGGACCAACAATTCTTGACCCAATTAAACCGCACCAAACGTTAAAACTGAAACGGACTTGTGGAGCTCTTGGATGTACTAACAAAAGATTTTCCCTTGACCAGTAATGATGATTTTTTCTATTGTACATTCCGGAATTTGAAAAATTGGATTCATCGGTCCATAAAATATAACGGAAGTTATTTACATTTTGGCGACAAAAGTTAAGGTACCATTCGCAAAAAACAATTCTTCTCTCTGGATCTCCTGGCAAAAGCTCTTGAACTGGTCGGTACTTATAAGGAATAAATTTGTATTTTTTTTAAATCCTATGCACACTGCCATAACTAAAATTCGAGTCTTTGACAACATCTGGTATGGAATTCTCGGGGTAGGCTTCAAAATATGCAATAACTGCAATTTCCGTGGCCTCGCTTATTATAAAATCCTTTTTTGTCCCGGTTTTAGCAAAAACAGTATCATTGGCTCTAAATTTTCGGTATAATCTCAGAAAATATCTCTCATGCGGTTGAATGCGAAGTGGATATAATTCAGCATAGTATTCTTTTGCCCTCAAAGATGATTTTCTGCACACTAAGTAAGATTCCAACATATCACACTTTTCTTCATGGGTAAAAACCATTCCTTTTTTGAGATTAGTAACTGACACAACAAAACTGATTAATTACTGACACAACATAGGGAACAACGACGAAAAGTAAACAAATTTTGACAGAAAGCGTTATCATTGTTTTCCAAAGCCTCCTCGATACTTAGAACTGATATCCTCTAATCCATCACATATCTTAATTCGAAACATGGCGTGGCTTTCATAGCGAGCCTTCTTATTATTTTTGCAGTTAATTTTTAGAAACTGTAATATCAATGTTATTTTTGGTTTTAAGAAAAATTTCCTTATAACCTTTTTTGTTTAAAATTTCAAGCTTTAACAGAAAAAAATATAATATACAGGGGTTTCCATTTAAAAACATTATATTTCTTGTCTAAACTCGAAAACGCGATGCTCAATTGTTTTTTTAGTGATTCCATCTTAAAGAGCGTTGAAAATGCTAATAGTTTGCTCATTTAAACAATTTTGTATCTTTACTAATAACAAAGTTACTAATGGTGGACACTTAATTTGGATAAGCCTGTATAGTAAACACATTTGGAGAAACCAAAGGTTTAAATAAAAGAAGAACTGCAAATCCAAACGAAAACTTTGACTTGAGAGTGTTCTTTACAGGTAAATTATTCTTGGTAGTTTTCTATCTCTGGTTCATTTTATTGCAGAAAACCCTGAATTGCTGATACGGTGTTTTTTTTTAAATCCTTCAACAAACTCTTCATTGTTATAATTATCACCCATATAAATTTCTACCCGTTCGTGGCATAACTGAAGAACAAAAACGACAAAGGTTAATTTTTTATCAAAAAGTTTTACTAAGATGTTTGTTAAATCCGCTCTTTCTACACAATATACTTTTTACCGATAAAGCTATCTTTAACACTTATGGTATATTTAATAGTCGCAATAAACATTTCTAGGCGACAAACAATCCTCACAAAAGTCAAGTGCAAATGAGGCAAGAAAATATCGCAATAATTTTTTTTCCAGAATTTTTTTATACGTGGAGTGGGCAGAATATTTTTTACGACTTACCTAAATTTTGTATAGTAAATCAATTCTCCTATCATTCATAGCAGCAAATTTATGTTAATGGAATATAAAATGGATGAGTTGCCCTAATCTCCTCCAGAAATTCCTTTTGAATTGAAATATTGCTAAGAGAAGTAAGTCTTTCTTGAGATATTGTATTTCTTAAATAAGTTTTTACACATTTGAAGCAAGAAAAACTTCTTTCCACTGACGCACTTGTCGACGGTATTGTCAAAATAAGGGAAAACACATAATATGCTTCGGTAAAAATATATTTATTTTTATTAATTTTTTTCACTTGCTCTTGCAGCGATATATTCCAATTACTGTCATTGGCAAAAATAAGACCAAGCTCAGTTTTAAGTCGTTCACTTTTTGAAAATATTTCCCCTATAAGTCGGAAAATTTAAACTACATTCGGAAAATTTAGCAGAATCTGCCAAACATGAAAATGTAAGTTTTTCACAGTCTTGAAATCTTAGCTTCATTTCCATTAAAATATGGTCCAATATTTCAAAAAAAGGGTTCTATACTTAGCCCTAATTTCCTCACGTGAAAGCTTAGCAAGCTCACGTTTATCAAACATGGTATTAAAAAAATATTCATTTCTTTTTTTACAGAGCGCCTCACGACAGCGTTTTATATTGGATATGCAAAAATGAATATCAAGCGATTTTGTTTGAAGAACGTCAAATAGTATGTCCGTGATTGAGAAAATGTCATGAAACGCTAATGCCAGAAACGTGAATTCAAAATCGTTCATCTCACCTAAAAATCCTTTCGCAAGGCGGATTGATTTTTCATCAGATTTGTCACAGTTTGTAATAAATTCAAAGACGTCTTTTAATTTATTCCAGTCTTGAGCAATCACATTTACTAACTTCGAATTTGAAGTTGTAGCAACACCATAAATAAATATAACACAAAACAGTCAACGACACGTGGGTGTAGTGTACTGCGCCTGCAATTCACCGAGAGCGTTGTATGGCGCTGGTCTCGACGTCATCGAATACGCGTTGTCATGACAACATAGCAGGAAAACTAAACATAGCACCTCCAGCAAAGTCAAAGCGGTTTGCGCCACTGTTATAGTTGTTATGATAAAGTTCGATTGAAAGTTTTAAAAAGACATGCCGCCAACGGTCAAGTAAAATATTTATACGAGATGTACAGTTTATTTCACTCAATCTCAAATGTTAAGAGATATATGATAAATATAGTTAAATGTTTGCTTGTTTATTTTTCCTGGTGAAGTAGCACTTCGCCTACTTCACCTGAATAGCCGCCACTGAGTAGACACAATTTAAGGACGTCAAAGTTTAAATGTTTGCAATTTTTCAATGCCTGGATGCAGTGCTCATTAATTATATCTCGAGTTTCCCGGTGAAAGCCTAAATTATCAGAAATGCGAAAACTTTTAGTAGCATACGGCAACCGAGCTCCGTGTAATTAACTAAAAGCCCGGATGCCTTTGATTTCCGAGAAAACCAGATGCAACACTTAAATGAAACACACACCACTAATTTCTTGTCAGTTCTATCATTGTTTGCTGATTCGCACTTTTCTAGTTTAGCTATGCCTCGAGCTTTGCGTAGTTGGAAGCTTTCTCAGTTCTGAAATTACTTACCATATTTGTTTTAAAATTTACAATACGTTATTGTATGATTGCTCTTTATGTTTCTTTGTGTCTTATAAAATACCTTGCAATATTTAGTCAAAACTTCTTTCCTGATCCGACTTGTTACCTTCATTTTGAAGAGGACGGAAGGTATTTAAACCGCTCGACAGAAAACTTCAATTTTTGGACAAAATACAAATTTCAATATTTTCAATACAGAGTTATACTATACAGAGTATTATATAAAACCTTATCGTTTTATCAAAATTGTATTAAATGGTAACTATTAGAAAATAAGATAGTTTGTCGTTTTTAATGGTGTCGATAAGTATGTTTTTAAAAAGTAGACGAAGAGAGATAAATTCCCTAAATGGTTTAGTTCCAAAACTGAAATAAATCATTAATTTAAAATTAAATTTAAAAAAAAATTCAAACGGCAACTGATTGCAACAGATATTCCGAAGTTCAAAAGGAGAATAAGTATCTAATAGATTTGTGTTATTTTATAGTCGTCTCCAATGCACCTACTCATATGATTCCTTTCAATGTAAATTAGTTTTTTGTCAACCCTCTGAGGAAAGACCATGGGAGAGAAATCCCCAGAATCCATTGTAGAAGTCTTTGCCCAGCACTTTGAATAATATTTATAATCAATAGCAAAAGTTATGGTACTAGCGGGGATCGAACCCGCACCTCAGGAAAGCCGTGCCATAAGGTTAGAATATCTGGTAGGATCAACAATGGTTATGATACTGGTGGGTTTTTACAAGTTCTATCGAATTATACTGGTATACAAATTAAAAACGTTTAGTTTATTAATTTCCACTTATTTATTTCTGCTTGTGGAAGAACAGAAAAATCAAGCGTTGCCCAACATGCTTTGCAAAAAAAACACATCACCGAATAGGAATAAATAATCTTAAGTTGATTAATAATGTATCTAATAATAGATTATTGGATGCATTTGAGAGTATAGAAATAGTTAAATGTGGTAAGAAAGCACTAAATAAAGACAGAGGGCCTATTCCCTATAGTCCCCTCTATTGTTTACTTGACAACGGTGCAGTCGGGTGCAACCAAGTGTGACCACATTTACCTATAAATAGTCTCGATTAGGATAAGTTACTTTAGTTTATATCATCTGCTGATGATGCTAACTTGGTTAGCGAAACGCGCGTCCAGAACGTAACAAGTTGTGGTGTAGTGTGGTTAGAACTCTTGTATTTTGATCAATAAATAAGTGGAAATTAATAAACTAAACGTGTTTAATTTGTATACCAGGGTATAATGAATTTCCATCAAGTAACGGCTACATCCATAAGAATTCTATCGAATTGCTTATCAGTGTTATGATAGCGCAATTGGTTATAGCAGTGGACTAGTGATCCACAGATGTGGGTTTAATCCCCGCTAGTACATTCACTTTTGCTGTTGAATATAAATATTTCACAGTTTAAAAAGAAACTGAAAAAATACTTGAATTCAAACTTTGAGTAATACTACACTGACTGACTGCAAAATCTGAAAATATTTCAAAAACATCTTAATGGTATAGATACTTTTCACAACTTTACAGAAGATACAATTTTGAGGCAAATTACTATATTGTTACAGACAAGAGCACCGGTCCAAATGGTTTGCCTCCTATATTTGTGAAAATGTCGATAATCAAACCTTTGCATGGTGTTTCAAAGATCTTTTAAAACAGCTCTATTTCCAAGATATTGGGAGGAGTCTACTTTTTGCCAAATTTAAATGTGGTTGAAGAACGGATATCAAGATCTTCAGAAGCAATTCCCTGCTGTCTGTGCTACATAACGTATTTGAAGCTGTGTTGACAAATGAAATATTTGAGTCCATTTTCCCGAACTGAAACTCCCTTATCCAGACTATCGTGGAAGTACCTCAAACTGATGTAGTGTACACTAACAAATCTAAGGCCTTTGAGAGATACTTCTGGGAAAATTAAGGATTTATGGAATGTAGGGTTCATATCTGGATTTAATGAGGTCCTGTGTAACGAATCGGTAAATTAGGATTAATGGTGCAAGATGGAGAGAAATCCATATTAAATCTGGAGTACCACAGAGTTCTTGAATATTATTTTTTCTTTTCATCAACGATACCGTCAAGATTTTTGAAAAGTGTAAATGTCTTTTGTATGCGGATAACCTCAAGTTCCTCCGTTTTAGAAAGTCAAGTGATGATATCTATACCATAAAATGTTTGTACATTAGGCTTGTTTTTCTATTTTGGATTAAAACAATATAATCTGACCCCTATCCTACTTATGTCATGAAAATCCACTTAAAGCAGCGCAAAATAGATTTGCCAAATTTGTATTATTCAAACAAAGATTTTAATATAAAGACATACCAGATATCTTTAGGATTCAGTTGGTTGGACTGGACAGCTTGAAAAAACGTTGAGAAAATGTCATGGTATTTTATCTCTACAAAGTTGTCACTGGTAATATTGATTGTACCGAGTTGCTTTCTAACATTACTTTTCGAAGCACCTCAAAAAACACCAACTTATTCCAGAAACCACCCTACAGAATAAAGTATAGCTTTCAAGGTTTTATGCGATGATTAATAAAAAAATACAACAATTATTTTTCTAATCGTGACATTAAGAAATCATGGTTCTTGGGATTAGACCGTGTCATATTGGAATTACTATCCGACGTTTCGCCTTCGATGGCACGAGGCATCTTCAGGGATCTTTACTCCACGAGATCTGAACACTGAATGAGCTCGAAGAGATTCAGGTGGGCTTTTATACCCGACTTGTGCTCGCCGAACCGTGACCCTGTGTTAAGATCAATTTCCACGTGTGATGTAGACCGTAACCCGTATCTCTATTGAAATTTTTTGTATGTTTAAATATTTCAATAGATTCTCTAACTTTTTGTTTATAAAAACCTGGAACCGATGCTAGAACCTTGGTTTCCTTTACATTTATGAAATGGCCAGTGTTATGCTGGTGTTCAGCTACAGCAGATTAAACAGTTTGTTTCTTTTTAATACATCGTTCATGTTCCTTAAGTCTAGTTGATACTGAGCGTCCTGTTTCTCCCACATACACTTCTCCACAGAAGCAAGGAATTTTATATACTCCTTTTGTTTGGAAAGGTACACGATCTTTCGGGGATCGCAAGCATTGTTCAATCTTCTTATATGTATTGAAGATTGTACGTATATTGGACCGCCGAAGTAATCGTCCTATTTTGTCTGTATTGCCATGTATGTAGAGAAGAACAACACTACCTAATGGTGGCTCTTTATCATTCTCCTTTGGCGGAGTTGGTTACTATGTCTTTTAATTGAACGCGTAATATCTTCAGTGCAATAGCCATTCCCTCTGAGAGTTTCGGTCAGATTCGATGTTTTCCGATGTTAAAGAATCTTGATCAGTCTAATCCCAAGAATCATGATTTCTTAATTGATCAAATAATATAATCATGACACTTTTCATAATTCTCAACAATTAATTATTTAAAACCAATAATTTAGTTTTTTAGATTTAAAATTTTAAATATGTAATTACTTGTTACCAGTTTCTTCAATTAGTTTTATTGTAGGAAACTCAGATGTCCCGAAGGGTCCCAGTATTTTTTTTAGCCTAATTATTTTCCGACTCTGTTTTTTTGTTTTTGGGGTATAGAAGGATAATACAAAACTATGAATGACTTTTGGAGTTATGATCTTGTTTTCTGTAGTATATCAGTACAGGTGAGACATCACATTACTTCTAGAACTGCTAAGAATATTTATAAGCGTGGTTAGTATAGTTAAGTAAAGCAATTTGGTTTTTACAAGGAAATTATAAGTACGGGTTTTCTGATTGTAAACTGAAAACTCATTTATAGTCGTTTTTATCCGTATCGTAATCGTGAAAAACTCACCCTCCGAGATTTTTACGGATCTTTGCCTTTTAGGGTTCCCAGACTCCTAAAAACATGTTCTCCCATCATTTCCGTCGATCTGCCCTTCTGTCGGTGTGCGGCATAATTCAAAATTATTTATCCAATTCACAATCACAAATTTTGATAAAAAATCAAGGATCAATCAATATGGCGATGGAATGGTGATATTTTCGTAAAAAGTTCAATATGGCGGAACAAAATTGCGGCCTCAGAGATTGTTAAAAATATTATTATCAACAAACTACGAATCGACTTCAAACTTTGCACAAAAATAAAGGTAGTCTAGGGTTAAACTGGCAATTTTTGTGTGTGAAGTCATTATGGCGGAACAAAATGGCCGCCTAGTAAAATTCAGTACTAGCCAATAAATTACAGATTATAAATTTTTGCTTCCCTCGTAAAAGGGGAGTATTGTAATCGTGAAAAAATCACCCTCTGAGATTTTTTTAACATTTTCATAAAAATCCAATACAGCAAAACAAAATGGCGGCCTAGTGCAAAAATTATTATTAAAAAACTACTCATCCAATTTATCTCAAATTTTGCACAAACATCAAGTATTATGCTGGAATCAAGGGGTAGCATTTTGGTAAGAAACCAAGATGGCGGCTTAATAAAATATTTAAGTATTCATTCTATTTAATGGATTAATTTCAAATTGTGTGCCATAACCAATTGTGGTATAGGGATAAACTAGTAAAACTGGGTTACTAATTCAAGATGGTTGAACAAAATGGAGGCCAAATAAAATATTTCTAATCGTGAAAAACATCACCCTCTCAGGTTTTACATACCTTCACTTTTTCACGTCCCTAAATGCCAAAAAAATATGTTTTATCAATTCCGTCGGACTGTCTGTTGGTCTGTCTGTCTTTTTGGGCATTAATTAAGTGTGATATAGAGATAAACAGTAATTTTTTTAAAAAATCAACGTAAAAAAATCTTGTTCAATTGACTTTAAATTTTGCAGGCATATTTTAATGTGTAAATGAGATGAATCGGTACGAATTCAACATGGCGTAACAAAATGGCGGTATGTGTCAATGTAAAAACTACTTATTGAATTTCTTTTAAAATTTGAGTGTGTCATAAGTAGAAAGGAACTGGTAAAATATTAATAGGAATCCAATATGGTGGAAGAAAATGGCGTCCAATAAAAATGTTTGAAAGGACAATATATGTAACACATATACAGGGTGTTTCTTAATTGAGTGTCAATATTTAAGGAGTTGATTTTTGGGTCCATTTTAAGAAGAAAACTTCATATAAACATATGTTATAAACGGTGTAAATTTTGAGATACAGGGTGTTAAACTTTCAATAATTTCATAATTTTTCGATTATATCTCGAATACCACTCTAGATATTGTAATGAAACTTGGTATAGAGGTACTATGCATCTAGTGGAATTTTTTGATGTAGAAAATTTTTTTTTATTTCCATCAGTGGCGTCCGTACGGAATCCGACCTGCATATTTTCCCAGACATTGATGGTACGCCACTGATTTTTTTAAAATAAAAATTATTTTTGAAATTCCCATTCATTTTTGAGCAAGTTTGATCCCTTGGTAATTTTGTGTTGGACACACGGTTTTCGTTTTAAAAAATAAAAACAGTTTCTCTGCAAAGTTTTAACAATATCGCTAATATGACAACACCAATCGCCATGGCATGCAAGGAATTTTTTTTGACTGAAATTCAAGAAATCAAATTTGCTTATGAATAACTAATACCCAAAGATTTCAAAATTATTATTTGAGCTTATAATTTTTTAACACAAAACTATAAAATACTGTTAGTTCATCAATAAAGAAAGATTACTAATAATTATTATTATTGTAGTAGGCTTTGGCTGTCAGAATTAATACTTCTCTTGTAACTTAATTTGACAGTTCAGCTTTCAGATTCAGTCGGGTTTAATTAATTTTGTGTTCTAAATATCTGATATATCTGAGAAAAGAAATAGTTGAGTTTACCAATGAAGAGTTGGCAGACATGCATTACATGTATGGTTTGGCTGATGGTAGTTTACCGGAAGTTAGGCGATTATATCAAGAGCGCTTTCCTGGTAGAGTCATACCAGATAGGCGAATATTTGCAAATGTGCATAGAAGGTTGACTGAAACAGGTCATTCAAGCCAAATAATCAATTAAAAGGGGCCCATCGGACTGTAAGAGCTCCAGAAATTGAAGAGGCAGTATTAAATTCCATAGATGAAAATCCTGAACTGAGTACTAGGAAAATTGGAATTAACCTAAATATTTCGCACATCCTAGTTTGGAGAATTCTACATGATTTTTCTTATACCCATATCACATTCAACGAGTGCAAGCCTTACTTCCTCGAGATCTTTCTTTCCGAGTTAATTTTTGTGAATGGTTTTTGGAAAAAATTGCGCGTAATCCCTTATTTGATCGCGAATAATGTTCACAGATGAAGCGAACTTCTCCAGAAACGCTATCAGAAACTTCCACAATAATCATATCTGGGCCGACGAGAACCCCCATGCCACTGTAGAACATCATCATCAAGAGCAATTCTTAGTAAATGTTTGGGCTGGCATTATCGAAAATCACCTAATTGGACCTCTTTTTCCTCCCAGAAAGACTAAATGGCCATAATTATCGCCGGTTTCTTGAGAACGATTTGCCGATATTGTTAGAAGATATATCAATTCTGATTAGAAACAGAATGTGGTTCATGCACGATGGCGCGCCCGCCCACTTTAGTATTGAAGCCAGAGAATATTTGAAGCGCACATTTAACAACAGATGGGTAGGTCGTGGCGGACCCCAACCATGGCCCCCTAGGTCCCCAGACCTAAATAGTTTGGATTTTTTTCTATGGGGACATCTTAAATCTTTAGTTTGCCGCACCCCAGTAAACACTGTAGAGGAGCTGAAGGATCGTATAAGAGATTCTTGGGATATTATCAGAGACAACAAGAGTTCGTGACAACATGAGGAAAAGGGCTGAAGCGTGTATTCTTCAAGTTGTTGGGCATTTTCAACAACTTATTTTTTCTTCTATTTTGTTTCACAAAGTGTGCTGTCAATTTGTTAAAACCTAATTATTTTTGTTGAAATTATTAATGATGTACCTAGTTGTATTAGTATAGTTTTGTAAATAACTTGTTATTGTTGAAGAATGTCAAATTATTTTAATAAAATTTATAAAAAGTATTTATGAAGGAACAGACTTCCGAAAAACATTGACATGGTGGTCCTAGATTGGTGGCTGAAGACTACATACCATTATCTACAAATATCTCTCACTAAGATAAAGCGATTTCTGATTTTAATAAGAATGGACATAGTAATTACTTTCACGCCACTGATTTTTCTAAAATAAAGCATTTTTATTGATTCATTTGTTTGTTTTTGAAAACTTTTAGTATTTATTTTCGACAAGATTTGATTTCTCGAGTTTAATACAATAATATTCCTCTGCATGCATGGTGATATCCGTCTTATGACCAGGATTGTTTGGACCATGCAGAGATCCGGTTTTTATTTTTTAAAACGAAAACCGTGCGTCCAACACAAAATTACCAAGAGATCAAACTTGCTCAGAAATGAATGGGAATTTCAAAAATAATTTTTATTTAAAAAAAATCAGTGGCGTACCATCAATGTCTGGGAAAATATCCAGGTCGGATTCCGTACGGACGCCACTGGTGGAAATTAAAAAAATTTTCTACATCAAAAAATTCCACTAGATGCATAGTACCTCTATGCAAAATTTCATTACAATATCTAGAGTGGTATTCGAGATATTATCGAAAAATTATGAAATTATTGAAAGTTTAACACCCTGTATCTCAAAATTTACACCGTTTAAGACATATGTTTATATGAAGTTTTCTTCTTAAAATGGACCCAAAAATCACCTCCTTAAATAATGACACTCAATTAAGAAACACCCTGTATACTGTGACTATGTAGCCTAACCTAAATTGGACCACCCTTCACTAATCCTAACAAATGAAAAAAAATCATAACGAGGGAAGTTCCAGAGAAAGAAAGTTTACCGATTTTTTATAAAATTATTACCAAGTAATTATATGCATATACAAACTGTGTTATCTAGGGTAAACGGTAATTTAAGGATTTTTGTGTTTTCAATTGGCAAAGCGCGGAAATATTAATGATATAAATTCCGTTGCTCCTAATCTATATCTTTAAAACTCAATTATTAGCCTGTACGATAGGTTTGCCGACAACTAAAGGTGTGCCATTACATTATTAAAATTAAATCTTTAAACGTATTCAATGATTATTATTATAATGAAATTAACAGAGTAATAATGGCTGCACCTATATTTTCTATTCAAGCCTTTGTGTTACCAGATGATGGCCGATGTTGACATTTGGAGTCTACCTTTATTATGCTTGCATAGAGGGATGTGCTCCTATAGAATATTTTTGAAAATTACAAGATCAGTTTATAGTAAAGGTACAAAAAATGGAATTTTAAAAGTGAATTTCAACTAAACGCCATTGAAAAAAATTTAGTTCTTATTTATTTAAGTTTCAGAAATCTATAGAGTAATAAAACATTAGTTAAGCAAAAAGACTACAGGGTGACCCACCAATAATGTATGCCACTTCCATAATTTAGCATTGATCTCATTGCAAAATTCTTCCTTTTCATCAAGTGCAGGTAGTACCACCCGGTTTTGGGCCTTTACCTATTGTTATCCGTTCATAAACACTGAAAATGATACGCCAAAGGCGTGCTACTTATAGGAAGAATTTAAATTTGAGGACATTTTATTTTAGTAAAATAAAAATTATATATAATATGTACAGGGTGTCCGGATTTGGTTGCAAAAGCAGGGTATGTCGCTTATTTTTAAAGATAGAACCTTGCGGTTTTCACGAACCTGAACTAATTTTTTGTGAAACTCATGAAGCCGTAAACAAAATTTTCATAGCCTTCTTCGTTTATGAGATACAGGGCGAAATAGAAAATTTTGCATTTTGGGACCTCCCTCGTATCTCGGTTATCCTTTAACTTAACGCAAAGGGAAAAATTGCTGCTTATGCAATTTTTTACGCTGGATCCAGTGGCGTAGTAATATTTTTCATTTGAGTTGTTATTTTTCAGATATGACCCAAAGTTGTGTTTTTCTAAATGGGACACCCTGTATATTTGTCCAGAAATTGATTTGTCCTTTTAAAAGCTTCTCAAAAATATATAATAGTGTGGGTCTATTTTAATAAACAACAACAAAAATCCTAATTTTTATAATTATCATCCCAAATTTTGCAGTAGGCCATGCAAATCAATGCTGCCTTTTATTTAAAGTCGTTAACATTATCTACATCCTAACAATAAATCAAAATAAAAATCTAGTTAAATCTATTTATCAAAATATGTATTGATCATTTCGCACCAAAAAAGTACCACCTACCTACATTTACGTAACACAAGAACAAAACAGTAATAAATTATTATGTAACAAGCCTTTCAGCAAAAATCAACTGTCGTATAAAAACTACAGTAACCAAGGAAATCAAAAGAACTGTTCAAACTGATTTCCATTTTGTTCTATGCATGCTTCGCACAATTTTCGTATTCGTTTTAGGGAATTAAGCAAAATAACGGGATGATTTTGTAAATAGCTCTCTTATCTTGGACATTATCATAGTGGTCTTTGTAAATTCTATTTTCCAGATATCCCCATAGAAAGAAATCTAAAATCGACAAATCTGGGGACCTAGGGGGCTATCTTATAGGTCCATTTGTTCCGATCCATTGATTGGTAAAATTATTATCCAGAAATAATCTCGTCATTCCAGAATTGTGTGCAGGAACACCGTCCTGTTGAAAATAAATTTCGTTAATTTGCGCTAGAGGAACATCGTCAAGTAATTCAGGAATAGCTGCCTGCGATTGGCTTTTAGATTTCCCTCAAATATATAAAATTTTATGTGTTCCTAATATGAAGCAGAACACATTTAGACCAAACCTGCCCTGCTGTCTTCTGGGAAATATTTGGTGTTGATTTTCCTGGGACCAGAATCTACTATTGTGCCTATTGAGTATACCAGAATTACTGAAATGTGCTTCGTCTGACCATATAACCTTCCTTTCAAAATCTCTAACCATATCGCATCTTTCTCGAAACCAATTGCAGAAGACTACCCAACGCTCTGCATCCCCTGGCTGTAAGTGCTGTACGAGCCTAAATTTGTATGGGTGGTATTTGTGCTTTTTTAGAATTTCTTGAACTCTAGTTTTTGGAATCCCTATGCTCTTTTCACTGGCTCTACAAGAGTTTGTAGGGTAAGCTTCTGCATTAGCCAAAACCGTAATTTCCTCAGCCTCCCGATTTTCTTTATTATATGTTTTCGTACGAGGTAACGTAGTAATTAAGTAAATTCTTTTTTATCCGATAAAAAGTGGATATATTAGGTTGCCTCCTTTCTGGATATCTAAATAAAAATTAAGCAATAGTATTTCAACATACCTAAAAATTAACTATTTACCTGTTAAAATACATCTCAGAAGCCGCTTCAACATTTTTATTACTTAATATAAAACAAGCTAACATATCGTACTTTTCATAATGTTCGAAAGTTTGGTTTTCTTCCATAATATTACAAATATATTTTTACACAATAAATAAATACAAAAAACTAGCTCTGTATTTTATATACGCGTACAAAATTGGGAAATGTCATTTGCTTCCAAGAAAACAAAAGAAAACGGCATCGTTTTGCATGGCCCACTGCAAAATTTGGGATGATAATTATAAAAATTAGAATTTTTGTTGTTGTTTATTAAAATAGACCCATACTATTATATACTTTTGAGAAGCTTTTAAAAGGACAAATCAATTTCTGGAAAAATATACAGGGTGTCCCATTAAAAAAAAACAACTTTGGGTCATATCTAAAAAATAACAACTCAAATGAAAAATATGACTCGCCAGTGGATCCAGCGTAAAAAACTGCATAAGTAGCAATTTTTCCCTTTGCGTTAAGTTAAAGGATAACCGAGATACGAGGGGGGTCCCAAAATGCAAAATTTTCTATTTCGCCCTGTATCTCATAAACGAAGAAGGCTATGAAAATTTGGTTTACGGCTTCATGAGTTTCACAAAAAAATAGCTCAGGTTTGTGAAAACCGCAAGATTCTATCTTTAAAAATAAGCGAGATACCCTGCTTTTGCAACCAAATCCGGACACCCTGTACAGGGTCTTCCATTGAGCAGGAAAAATGGTATTTTTTTTGACTTCCCATTATTTCTCAAGAAATTTAAAATAGCCAATCGATGTATTTTAGCTCGGAGAATCTTATGATGCCAGTCAAACAAAAAAACGGAAATTATTTCGCTACCTATTTAATTAAATATTTTCATATGAAATGCAAGGTGATAACTTACTTCAAAATCACTGTAATTTTGACGTATTAGTAGATATTATATTAGTTTACCGTAATGGGAGAGTCCTTAAATGAAAAACCACAGATTGTAACGCTGTATTATAAGTGTTAGGAAAATGCCAGTGAAGCTAGTAAAAAATATATTGCAATTTTCATAGAAATATATCCGTAAAAATAATTAAAAGGATTTTTTTTAGTAAGCTTTACTGTTTAAACAAAAAATCTCGTTAACAAAGCTGTAAAAAAATGTATAAAATTTAGCCTAATTATATCCATAAAATATTAATAAATAAATATATGAACATATACATAGATATATAATATATATATATATATATATATATATATATATATATATATACTATATACACACATATGCACATGCATATACACATACACTCGCATACATACATATACACATACATAGATACATATAAATATACTACTATTACATTTATTTTAACTACTAAATTAATTCCTTAAAATAAAATAAAAATCAAAGGTCTAAAAACAAATGACATATTAACAGCTGACTGAAATAACATAGAAACATAAATGTAAACTGCGATAAGAAATTAAAAGATAAACAAATAAATATTTCAACACAACAAGTCGCTAGTTAAACCCGTCTCAAAGTCATAAAATGGTCGCGTAGTAAGAAGCGACTTTAATTTTTTTCTCAACACCCTCTCATTTTGTTCTTTTCTTAAATCTAGAGGCAGATGATTAAAAATTATTTTACTATTATAAATAATTGAATTTAGGGCTTGAGCAGACGAAGGAATAGAAAGAGAAATAATATGTGAAGAACGCGTATTGTGTATAGAGTTACCGTTAATTATATCTTTAAATTTCTTGTGCATCATACATGTAGATTCCAAAATAAAAATGCAAGGCAACGTAAGAATTCTCTCAGAAATAAAGAGTGGTCGACAAGAGTGTCTCACTTTAGCCTTACACATTTATCGAACCGTTCTTTTCTGAAGGATAAAAATTGAGTTGAAGAGTTGCCTTGAACAGGTTCCCTAAAAACAAATTCCGTACCTAAGGTAAGAGTCGATGAAAGCAAAGTTGTGTTTCTAAATATGGCATAATCTAGCTCGTTACTAATCACTCTCAATGCATAGCAACTGGAAGTGCTTTACTTTTCAATGTGACTCTCAAATTTTAACCTTTTATCGATATAAATAATAATAAAATATCGATTAAAGTCACATTTAAACGACATTACATAAGTTTTGTTTGTATTCAATGTAAGATTGTTCACGTCACACCACCTTTTTATGGTAAGTAAGTCTCTATTTACCAAAGCATTCAAAACAGTCACATTACTACTCTGCCAGAGGACAGTGGCATCATCAGCAAACAGAGTAAACGTACCCGATATTTTTACCGATGACAAGTCATTGATATATAATAGAAAGAGTATGAGACCCAAAACCGAGCCCTGAGGTACCCCATACTCAACTCTAAGACCATCCGATGTTTGGCCATTGAAACAAACACTTTGTTGTCTCCCAGTTAGATACGATCTAAACCAGTCCAACGTCACTCCTCTAAAACCATACATCTCTAATTTTTCTAATAAAATATAGTTATTAACGCAATCGAACGCCTTAGAAAGATCACAAAAAACCGCCGCAGCTGATTCTTTGTGGTTCAGTTTTATATAAAGCCTATCTAAAAAAGAGAATATAGCATCGCTAGTGCTTTTTGTGCTTTGAAATCCAAACTGCGCATGACTTAAAATTTATTGTGATTCTAGAAAAGTTAATATACGTTTTTTGACAATCTTTTCTATGAGTTTTGCGAGTGTTGGTAGTAAGGCAATCGGTCGAAAATTTGAAGGGCTTTCGTGATCACCGCCCTTGTGAAGAGGAATCAGAATTGCCATTTTCAGACAAGATGAGAAATCGCCGAAAAAAAATAAAATATTTATGGCTTCAGAAAGAACAGACAAAACATTGTCCGGGAGAAGAGCCTTAAATATGTCGATTGAAACACCATCTCACCCAGAGGCGCGAGAATTTTTTATGTCTAAACATATTGACTCAAGTTCAGATGCATCGGTAGATGTCAAAAAAATTTATTCACGAATGCTAATATTTGTCATAAAGTCGCGAAAATTACCAATACCAACCTATTAGAACTAAATTATTACATAACAAACAAACAATAGTTAATATTAACAATAAAGTAGCAAAACATAATAACTAATAATTTAAATGTCCAACGTGTACCCCATTATTCTCGAACAGTGGCGCAAACCGCTTCGACTTTGCTGGAGGTGCTATGTTTACGATTTTCCTACTACGTTGTCATGACAACGCGTACGTGATGACGTCGAGCACATGGAAGAATAATGTAACCAGTGCCATACAACGCTCTCGGTGAATTGCTAACGCAGTACACTACACACACGCAGGGCCGTTTTTAGGAGTGTGCACGGTGTGCCGGCACAAAGGCGGCCAAGGCCGCCCGCCAAAAACACAAAATTAGCCATTTGATTACAAAAATATACCTATATTTTTGTTTTCAAAATAAAGAAAAATTAAATTACATTTTGTTAGGCTTTTAAGATAAAACATTCATAAGAAATTTATTACCCGTCATTTCTTTTTTTGCTGTGCATGAGTTGCCGAAATTACAATAGAACTATTTATAGCAGCGTTCCTTGGAAAAGCAATAAAAATGATAGATAAGGGCGGCCGCCTTTCAATGCAAAAATGTTTGTTTATACTTCATAATTGGTATGTGTACAGTATATAGTTTTATATAGCTCTATATCCTGTAGAATGGGGCAGTTTTTAAATGTTTTGTTTTTCTTTTTAGTATTCGATTAACTAGCGAGAGTTTAACAGTGATATAAAGTGTTTGTTGTTTAGTTATTTTTTTCTACATTTTGCAAAAGTGAAATTTCAAAAGAAACAAATTTTCGTAATTTAAAAAGGTAAGTTCTTCGGATAGATATTACTTTACTTAATATTACCATCCAAATCCGCATCTTACGTTTTGGATTTAATATTAAACAAGTGAAAAAAAAATTTTTTTAGCTTGAGATCAAAAAGTGGTTTATTGTTAATTTTATGTCTAGATTAATTTTCTATATTTCAAGTTTTAAAAAATATATAAAGTAGTTTTACTAATTTACTTATCTAATAAAAATATAATAATTATATTTATTTTTTGGGTCATTTTAAAAACAAAATCTGATGCTAGATTACAATTTTACTTATTATTTATAAAAAATTCCATTTGGTGCGAACTTAATTGGGGATACTATAAAATTATATCTTCGCAGATTCAGAACTATTACATAAACTAAATTTTCTAACTTTAATTACCTTTCAATTTTATTTCCAGATGTCCGATAGAAAAACAAAACGTTTATCTGGAGCTCAATATAAAAAAAGAAAATTAGAAAAGGAAGAAAACAAAAAAAAATTAAGTGGATCTTTGCAAAAATATTTAGTTCCATCAACATCGTCACAGGGTACAGATACAATTGAGGATGAAAATGTAAAGGATGCACATAAAGTAAGCGACCCTGAAGAAAAAAAACACCCTGAATCAAATACAGAAATAGATAATGAAGAAAAGATGCTCTTAACCGATGATAATCCTAACTTAAACGAAGTTATCCCTGAAACTAATGAAGATTTTGATGTCAGCGACCCATTCACCTGGCCGGATATTTTACAAAATCAAGTTATTGAGCAAATAGTACAAAACGATTTTCAGCATATAAAAAAAAAATTTCCTTCTGATGAATCGGGAAGGAAATTTTCTTCAACTCAATATTTTCGAATTTTGCCAAATGGTGAAAAAATTAAAAGAGCTTGGTTGGTATACTCTTGTAGAGCAAATAGCATTTTTTGTCTTTGTTGTAAAATATTTTGTAAGGAAGTGTTTAAGTTAAATAGCAAAATGGGGTATTCTGATTTGCGACATCTTTCACATATTTTATCCAAGCATGAATCTTCTGTACATCACTTGCAAGCTAATCAAAAATGGGTTGAGTTAAAAATGTCATTAAATAAAAAATTAACTATTGACAAAGAACGGCAAAATTATTTTGAACTTGAAAGGGAACGCTGGCGCTCTATCTTAAAAAGAGTTATTGCAATTATTCACTTTTTAGCTGGACAATCATTGGCATTTCGTGGAAAAAGTTCCGTCTTATACGAACAAAATAATGGCAATTTTTTAAAAGCTGTTGAAATGGTGGCAAAATTTGACCCAGTGTTATCCGATCATCTAAAAAAAATCACAAAGACCCAAGAATCAAAAAGTAAAATAACTCACTATTTGGGAATTCATTTTCAAAACGAAATAATTACTTTGCTAGCAAAAAATATTTGCCATCATTTTACGACACTCTTAAAAAAATCCAAATATTTTTCCATAATTTTAGATTCTACTCCAGATGCAAGTCATACAGAGCAAATTACATTTGTAGTCAGATATGTAGACTGTAACGAAGAAAATGTTGTCATAAAAGAGTGTTTTTTGGGTTTTTTTCCTATTTTATATACAACTGGGGAAGGGATTTTTAACCTATTGGTTAATGATATTTTGCCTAAGTTTGAATTAGATATTAGGGATATAAGAGGTCAGGGCTATGATAATGGGGCCAATATGTCCGGAAAACATATCGGAATTCAACAAAGGGTAAAAAATGTTAATTCCAGGGCTATATTTATTCCTTGCACCGCTCACACACTAAATCTAGTAATAAACGATTCCGCTAAAATCTCCCACGAAACAATAAATTTTTTTAACATCGTGCAGGAACTGTATGTATTCTTTTCTTCTTCTCCTTTTCGTTGGGATGTTTAAAAAAAAAATGTTAGTAATTTAAATCTTACATCGGTAAGTGACACCCGATGGGAAAGCAGAGTTAAAGCGCTTAGACCACTTCGGAATCAACTAGGAAATATTTGTAAAGCTTTGGTTGAGCTTTCAGAAGATGTTACAAGAGACTCAAAAACAAAACTAAGTGCCAATTCATTATTAGAAAAAATAAAATCATTTATTTTTATCTGTAGCTTAGTCATATGGTACGAGTTATTAGTTAAAATTGACGTAGTCAGTAAATTATTGCAAAAAATTAATATTGATCTGACTCAGTGTGTCACATCATTAAAACATGTACTTAACTTTATTAACGAAATGCGATCGGACCAAAGTTTTAACACTTACATAGAAATTTCATCCAATTTAGCAAATGAAATTGATGTGGAACCAGATTTTCCAGAAGTTCGTATAAGGCGGAAAAAATTCCAATTTAGTTATGAAAGTACAGACAATGTATTAACTAACGAACGAGAGAAATTTAAAATAAATTTTTATTATACTGTTATTGACCGAGCTAGAATATCAGTAGAAGAAAGGTTTAATTCTCTTTCGTATTGCAGTAATATTTTTAACTTTTTAACACGGTTTCATGATGTGACATCGGATGATTTAAAACAAAAATGCGTTGAACCTGAAATCGCATTAACCGAAGACGAATCGAGGGATATAAGTGGCGTAGAACTATTTGAAGAAATTGTTACATTTAAATCTCTAACAGATCAAATCAAACCTATTGAGATTCTAAAATTTATTTATAGTAATAATTTGGTCTCATCTTTTCCTAATTTATGTATAAGCTTGAGAATTTTTTTAACAATACCAGTAACGGTTGCATCTGGTGAACGGTCATTCTCAAAATTAAAAATAATAAAAAACTATTTAAGATCTTCTATGTCACAGGAAAGGCTTACAAATTTAGGTATAATTGCCATTGAAAATGAAATTTGTGAAAATTTAGACCGTAATAAAATAATAGACGAGTTCGCAAGTATAAAAGCCAGAAAAATTTTTTGAAATGAAGAGGTTGTTTTTTTATTGGGACTTGCTTAGTTTTATACTTAGATACAATATAAAAGATACCAATTTTTGTTTGTTTGGCTTTTATATTATTTGATATTTAAATAATTAATAGTTTAAACATTTGTATTTTGTTTTATGTTGTTTATTGTTTCGTTTAATAGATTATTACCTTATGTTATGATACAATGTTACTTGTTAATGTATACGTAGGAACTTAAATATATGTTTTTGTTCAATAAATATTGTTTTTTTTTTGTTATAAAAGGGCGGCCGTTTTATTTCTGCACCAAGGCGGCCGAGGGGCTAGGAACGGCCCTGCACACACGTGTCGTTCAGTTTGGGGTAGTTGTTTACTTTTATTTTCACGGATTTCGCTGCAATCGGTTAATTCCTTTGCAGTTTACTTGACTGTTTTGTGTTCTATTTATTTATGGTGTTGTTACAACTATATTTAGTGTCGGGTTTCTTAGTTTACATTATTGATGAATCCTATCACGGATGTGGTTTGCATTTTGTTGGAAGCTCCATTTAATCGATGCAAGGAACAAGATCAGAGTTTTAATCATGATCCTGGTTTTCGGCGTACAAAATGTATAGTACTCAAATATTACAAAAATTGTTTTGCAGGCCTTCTTTACTAGCTTCCAATAAATATTCATTGTTGAATAAGGAAGGATTTGCGGGTATGTTAAATATATGAAGGTTTTTACATAAACATGAAGACTCGGCGGAGCATTTAAAATGCGAATTAATGCTAAAAACATTTGTAAAAAATCAAAGCACTATAGCTGACACTTTAAAAGAAAATGCTTAACTATATAAAATACATTTTAACGAAAACGTCCGATTAAATAGACTATTTATGTGCTTGGTAAGTGACGCAGTTTTGTACCTTGCAAAACAAGAGTTAGCCTTTCGCGGCCATGATGAGAGCAGCGAGTCAATAAATAGGGGGAATTTTAAAAAGCTTTTAGGTTTATTAATATCGAGAATTTCCCAAGAACTAAAAGATCATCACGCAAAAATTAAAAATTGAGTGTATTTGTTATTATTTAAATGATCATATAAAAAATGAAATAATGAACGCAGTTTTTTTTCTGTGCAATTGGATGACACCACTGATATTACGCAAACCTCCCAGTGCTCCATAATTTTAAGATACGTTAATTCAGAAGGTTCAGTAGTCGAGAGATTCTTAGGATTTTATAATGTCAGCTCCCATAGAACGTCGGAAAATTTATATTCTCTATTGGATCAAATTTTGGACCAATTTGACTATAAACATAAATTAATAGAGCAATGTTACGATGGCCCAAGTGTGATGTCTGTCTATCTAAATGGCCTTCAAAAAAAAGAAAAAGCGCCGCAGGCTGTATTTGCCAATTCTCTTGCTGCTATGAAGGATAGGAGAATTGATTTAGTATACAAAATTTAGGTAAGTCGTAAAAAAATATTATATTATAACATATAAAAAAAATTCTGGAAAAAAATTATTGCGATATTTTCTAGCTTCATTTGCACTTCACTTACTCTTTCACCCGCGAGCCGCCACTGAACCCGACCTCAATGTCAATTGTCAAAGGAAAATAATGACGTTGCCAACTCAAGATTTGAAATAGAACAAGGTAAAATCGTTCACAAAACTCCGCTATCTATGGTCTTTGCTTAGGTAGCTTTATATTACACAAGCAAACATCATATGGCGCCCTAGTAAATTTAATTTCAACTTTATGTGCCATAAAATTCTGCTTTTTTTATTCTACCTAATACAAATCGATTTTTTTAGGTAATCATCCTTGTTATAAGAAAAAAATAATTAAATTTTATTGTGTTGGTACCATCGATGGTTCGGTTTCCGTTCGATATATCCATACATCGCCGTCTTTAAAAATCGATGTGCCCATCGATGTTTTTTCTTTCGATGTATCGATGTTTTTAAAACATCGATGCATCGTTGCCATCCCTAATTATGTATGCATTGATCAATAAATGTAATCTATAGAGGAATAAATCCTCGTTAGCTATGTAAAAGAACAGGGCAAAAGGACAGGGATTGAAAAGGATCGTTATTATTATTCCTATAAACAAAGTTTACCTACGCCTATGGACGACGAGAATTAAGTGATATAGAGATAAACTGGTAAAATTGTGGTACGAATTCAATAGGAGGGAACAAAATGGCGGCCAAATAAAATATTAGACAAATCAACTTAAGAAAAACCTTATTCGGTTGACTTCAAGCCCTGGGTTTGTTGCATTAAGTTATTGTAAAGTAATCTAAAATTATCCATTTCACTGGTTAGATTTGATTAATTTCACATGGTATTTTTAAGGTTTTATTATGCCATCTGTTTAATTAAAATTACTACTGGTAAAACCCAAAACAATTGCGACTAATTCGTCATGCATTACATATATTTTATGAGCTATAAACCGCATAGGAATGAGTGTACGTATTAACTTGCAGCCATACTGTTACTGTGGACTGGAATGTAATAAGGTTTTATACGTCTCGGGGGTTAAGGCCCTCCAGACAGAAGAGTACTAATGCTTGGTTTGTGTATAGTTTATCGAAATATTGTATCAGTGTAAATATACAGGATGTCCCATATAAGATTACAATGTCATGTTTCGAAATCTAAAAAAATCCGATTACTTCCGAAGATATTTCGAAAAATACGAATTTTCCGGATTTTGTTTTTATTTTTCCTGACACTATTTGAAAATACATGAAAATATAAATTTTATATTTTTATTGCTAAGTTCATGTTATTAGATTTTCAATCTGACGTTTCGTTTCTTAGCAACCATCGTCAACTTTCTTTTTTAAATACTCGAAAAAAATTGTTTTATTGCTAAAAAAACTCTAATTTCAGTTCTAAATCCAGCGATATATCCTCCTTACATTTATCCGACGTTTCGGAAGAAAAATGTTAATTCATGATGATTACGAAGGAACGAAACGTCTGATCAAAAATCTAATTACTTCATCATGTAGGGAAGCAAAAATTGCATGGGAATGTTAATTTTATTTTGATTTGTCTTCTTTATTAATTAAAAAAAAAATATTAGCGGAAATGTATGTTTAAAATTTCAATAATTCCTAGTTTGCAAGATGGTGCCATTCAATTTTTGATTCTACGTTTTCGCTTTTCTCGACCATCAACTTTTTTTAAATAATCCGAAAATTTTATTTTAGCGCATTTAAATTGCCCTTGATATTCTGAATTCAAAGACATATTGCCTAAAATAAAACCTGTTTTTAGTGGAAGTAATCAAAATATCATCAAAAAACAAAATATTTTATTTTATACACTAGGAAAAAATTAATTGAAACAATCAACAAGAAAACCCCACAAGAAAAAAATTCAAGGGAGTGATGTCGGGAGACCGTGCAGGCCATTTTATGGGGCCATTAGTGTCCATGAATTTATTCTGGAAACGTTCGGTTAGATACTCCATGTTGGTCCGAGAATTATGGGAAGGCGCCCCATCCTGCTGGTTGGTCCGTCAGCGGAATATTTTCAAGGATATCTTTTATATCATTATTCAAGAAATGGAAAAATCTTTCTGAATTTAAAACGCCTTCACAAATTATTGGTCCGATAATACGTGTTTCTAAAATATCGCATCACACATTAAATCCAAAGCGATGTTGGTGCCTGGATGTTCGTAAACGATGTTCATTTTTTGTTGACCAAATATTCCATTATTAGAAAAATTCCTTACGTAATATTTCGATTTATCAGGCAATACTGACAGATCGTCATGATTTATTTAAAAAATTTTGTTTCAAAACCTACTATTCGTAATGAATGAAACTATTTTTCCTTGCTATGTTGGTTTAGCGAATAAGGGAGTAGTTTTTGAACATCAGATTAAAAAAGTGGTTTCAATGAATTTTTTTTTAATGTAGTGTGTAGTAAAATAAAATATTTTGTTTTCTGATATTTTGCTTACTTGCCCTACTAATAGGTTTTACGTCAAAAAGACGCAAATCTTCGTGATACGTCGTTGAATTCAGAATATCAAGGGTAATTTAAATGTGCTAAAAAAATTTTTAGGATTATTTAATTAAGTTTATGACGGTCAAGAAAACTGGGAATTCTTGAAATTTTAAACATACATTTTCGCAAATATATTTTTTTAAATTAATAAAGAAGATAAATCAAAATAAAATTAACATTCCTATGCAATTTTTTCTCCTCTTTATAATGATGTAATTAAGTTTGTTTCGACGTTTCGTTGCTTCGTAATCATCAAATAACACTGATGGTATTTTTTTTCTTCCGAAACGTCGGATAAATATAAGGAGGATAATGTCGTTGGGTTTAGAATTGAAATTAGAGTTTTTAGAAGTAAAACAAATTTTTTTCGACTATTTAAAAAATAAGTTTGATGATGGTTGCTAAGGAACGAAACGTCAGATTGAAAATCTAATAACATCAACTTGTAGAGCAAGAAAAGTAGCAATGGGAATGTGTAATTTGTTTTGTCATATCTGCTCAGAGTCAGAAAAAAATAAAAATTAAATCGGCAAAATTCGGTTTTTCCCAAATATCTTCGGAAGTAATCGGATTTTTTTAGATTTCGAAACATGACATTGTAGGCTTCAGCAAGGCGCAACTTTTCTCTAATTTTATCATCTTTGTATTTCTTCTGGTTTACGAGATCCCTGTAGTGTACAGGGTGTCCGGATTTGGTTGCAAAAGCAGGGTATCTCGCTTATTTTTAAAGATAGAACCTTGAGGTTTTCACGAACTGAGCTAATTTTTTGTGAAACTCATGAAGCCGTAAACAAAATTTTCATAGCCTTCTTCGTTTATGAGATACAGGGCGAAATAGAAAATTTTGCATTTTGGGACCCCCCTCGTATCTCGGTAATCCTTTAACTTAACGCAAAGGAAAAAATTGCTGCTTATGCAGTTTTTACGCTGGATCCAGTGGCGTAGTCATATTTTTCATTTGAGTTGTTATTTTTTGGATATGACCCAAAGTTATGTTTTTTTAAATGGGACACCCTGTATATTGGTCCACAAATTGATTTGTCCTTTTAAAAGCTTCTCAAAAATATATAATAGTATGGGTCTATTTTAATAAACAACAACAAAAATCCTAATTTTTATAATTATCATCCCAAATTTTGCAGTAGGCCATGCAAAACGATGCCGTTTTCTTTTGTTTTCTTGGAAGCAAATGACATTTCCCAATTTTGTACGCGTATATAAAATATAGCGCTAGTTTTTTGTATTTATTTATTGTGTAAAAATATATTTGTATTATTATGGAAGAAAACCAAACTTTCGAACATTATGAAAAGTAGGATATGTTAGCTTGTTTTATATTAAGTAATGAAACATGTTGAAGCGGCTTCTAAGATGTATTTTAACAGGTAAATAGTTAATGTTTAGGTATGTTGAAATACTATTGCTTAATTTTTATTTAGATATCCAGAAAGGAGGCAACCTAATATATCCACTTTTTATCGGATAAAAAAGAATTTACTTAATCATGGTTCATTTATCAAACCTCCTACGAAAACATATAATAAAGAAAATCGGGAGGCTGAGGAAATTACGGTTTTGGCTAATGCAGGAATTTACCCTACAAACTCTTGTAGAGCCAGTGAAAAGAGCATAGGGATTCCAAAAAATAGAGTTCTAGAAATTCTAAAAAAGCACATATACCACCCATACAAATTTAGGCTCGTGCAGCACTTACAGCTAGGGGATGCAGAGCGTCGAGTAGTCTTCTGCAATTGGTTTCGAGAAAGATGCGATATGGTTAGAGATTTTGAAAGGAAGGTTATATGGTCAGACGAAGCACATTTCAGTAATTCTGGTATACTCAATAGGCACAATAGTAGATTCTGGTCCCAGGAAAATCAACACCAAATATTTCCCAGAAGACAGCAGGACAGGTTTGGTCTAAATGTGTCCTGCTTCATATTAGGAACACATATAAAATTTTATATATTTGAGGGAAATCTAACAGCCAATCGTTATATAGAAATTTTAGAGGCAGAGGATGTTCCTCTAGCGCAAATTAACGAAATTTATTTTCAACAGGACGGTGCTCCTGCACACAATTCTGGAATGACGAGATTATTTCTGGACAATAATTTTACCAATCAATGGATCGGAAAAAATGGACCTATAAGATGGCCCACTAGGTCCCCAGATTTGTCGATTTTAGATTTCTTTCTATGTCTATGGGGATATCTGGAAAATAGCATTTAGAAAGACCACTATGATAATGTCCAAGATTTAGGAAATGCAATAAGAGAAAATTTTGGCTATTTACAAAATGATCCCGTTATTTTGCTTAATTCCCTAAAACAAATATGAAAATTGTGCGAAGCATGCATAGAACAAAATGGAAATCAGTTTGAACAGTTCTTTTGATTTCCTTGGTTACTGTAGTTCTTATACGACAGTCGCTTTTTGCTGAAAGGCTTGTTACATAATAATTTATTACTGTTTTGTTCTTGCGTTACATAAATCTAGGTAGGTGGTAATTTTTTGGTGCGAAATTATCAATACATATTTTGATAAATAGATTTTATTACATATTTATTTTGATTTATTGTTAGGATGTAGATATTGTTAACGACTTTAAATAAAAGGCAGCATTGTTTTACATGGCCTACTGCAAAAGTTGGGATGATAATTATAAAAATTAGGATTTTTGTTGTTGTTTATTAAAATAGACCCATACTATTATATATTTTTGAGAAGCTTTTAAAAGGATAAATCAATTTCTGGACAAATATATAGGGTGTCCCATTTAAAAAAACACAACTTTGGGTCATATCTAAAAAATAACAACTCAAATGAAAAATATGACTACGCCACTGGTTCGAGCGTAAAAAACTGCATAAGCAGCAATTTTTCCCTTTGCGTTAAGTTAAAATATATCTCATAAACGAAGAAGGCTATGAAAATTTTGTTTACGGCTTCATGAGTTTCACAAAATATTAGCTCAGGTTCGTGAAAACCGCAAGGTTCTATCTTTAAAAATAAGCGAGATACCCTGCTTTTGCAACCAAATTCGGACACCCTGTACATTCTTATATGGGGACAGCGTGTATAATAACAAATTTTTAGAAATACTTCAGGAAACACACATCGCACAAAAATTATCGCATCACCAAAATTTAATTTAATTCGAACCGAACTTACATAAACCATAATAAAATGTCTCACTTTAAATCAATATGTACAGGGTAAATAAAAAATATCAAAAGTGTGTTTATTAGAGTTTTCATTGCATTCATAACAAAAATTAAATTCCTCGCAAAATGTAGAATACAATATTTTTTAGTATCTTGTATTTCCCCCTCTTACCCTTATTATAGCCGCCATTCGCCTTGGTAGATTTTTAAACAAGCTGTGAATGTATTCTTACTCTAAGTTGTTCCATATTACGTTTATTTCATGTTAAAGTTCATTAAGGGTTCTGAACGGGGTTTAACGGTGCTGGATCGCCCAGCCTATGTGCTCTATTGGATTGAGGTCCAGACTGCGAGCTGGCCAATTTAATGTAGCAACGTTTACTTATTCAAGATATTCCCACACTGTCCTAGTAGCATGTCCTCTGGCGTTATCGCGCATTAACACAAAATTGTCGCCAATGAAAGAGCCCTATGGAACCACATGAGGTTCTAGGATATCCCTTATGTATCGATCGGCCGTCATCTTAACACCCACCGGTGGAATTCTTCAACCTCAAGAGACTCCACTGTTTTTATATTGTAACCAGGCTACTATCAAAAGTCTAGTATTATAAAAATAATCTAGAACCTAATTGTGTAATTATCATGAACAAACACCAGCTTATATTTTCTTTGGTATAATTTTTAGAGATTAAATCATAATGAAACATACAACAAAGACGTTATCTAAATGATTTAGCTATCCTTGAAACTGGACTAAAAACATAAATATCTGTTATCTAACAAAGAAACATGCAATAATAAGAATAAATTGTTTCTGGATTGGAGAAAGATAGAAATTTCACATTTATTTTGTATCCGTTATTAAAATAAGCTTCAATACGTATTAATTGCGGCTTTGGGCTGTGGTAATTGTGAATATTCCGCCTACCAGTCGACATGACATTTTGAATATGAAAAATACTATAGATCACAATAAGATCATGGTATTTAAACATATTATATTATTTTATTTGTCCTGACAGCCGCTAGAAACAATTAAAATAGCCGTAATAATCAGTTTATATAAGGCAGGCTAAAAGGCGCCCCGATTGGCCGTGACGTCAAATAGTTGGAACTTCTGTTCTATGCAGCGCTCTTTAAATTTCTTAGCAATGGCAATCTTCTTGGTATTTTGTGGTTGATTTGGGATTGGTAATAAAATTTAGAAACGGTAAGATTTTCCTTCATATACTTTTGAATGTTTCAGTGCCTTGTCTGGATAGTTTTGATGGAAAACACAAGTGAAGAGAGTTTGACTTCAAAGGCCTGTCCGATAATATCTCTTCTTTTTTCACAATTATAGTTCTTTATATAAAAATTGAATAAATGTAGTAAAACAATAAGTACACAATAAGCTTTAAATTGTTACTATAATTATTCTATTATTTGCAATGATGACAACATCAACGAGGTGAAAGCAAATGAAAATAGTTATTTACCTAACTAGTGTGGAAAGTGATACTTTTCCGCACACGACTGCAGTTTACTTGTCTGTTAACTCTATTGTCGAAACAATGGTAACTAAGGTTACTTAGCATTAAGCTAACTGGAATGATATAAGATTATAATACGATGTAAGTCAAAATTATAATATAAATAATGTGATTTTTTAGGATATTGAAGAATTACAATCCTAGGTGAGAAATTGCTTCTTTCTGTTAAGCGGGTTTTTTAATAATTTTTGAAAAAAAATATCTAATACTTTTGATACATAAAAAAATCTTTTTCAAGCACTTGTGTGGAAAGTAAATTACTAAAAACTAATTTTCCACACTAACATACGTGCGGAAAGAGCTTACTTCCCACACGCTCATAGGAAAACATGTTTACATTGATGTATAATATGTTGATGTAAGAAGAGATTAGTTATATAGTCATTACAAAAAGTATATATTTATTAAAACATTTACTACCAATTTTCTCGGAGGAAAAGCCACAAATATTTTGTATATTTATCTTTTACAACAAATGTAGATACAAGGTACTTTCTTATATTTTGCGCCCCTCCCCCCTATAGTTTTTACTTTTAGAAATAGAAGAAAACTTAAAATGTAAAGGTGAAAGGTCTTTGCCTGAACCGCCAAGATTTTTTACCAAACAGAATAAATGAATATCGCAAATCTGTCAAAAAATATCAACCTGTGTTTTTTTTTAATGGAATACCCTGTATATAACATAGAACGGAGTCTTTCACGGCTTTGGTCAATTAAGAAATCATGTACCGTAACCCGTATCTCTATTGAAATTTTTTGTATGTTTAAATATTTCAATAGATTCTCTAACTTGATATTGAGCGTTCTGTTTCTCCCACATACACTTCTCCACAGGAGCAAGGAATTTTATATACTCCTTCTGTTTGGAAAGGTACAAGATCTTTCGGGGATCGCAAGCATTGTCCAATCTTTTTATGCGTATTGAAGATTGTACGTATGTTGGACCGCCGAAGTAATCGTCCTATTTTGTCTGTGGTGCCATGTATGTAGGGAAGAACCACACTACCTAATGGTGGCTCTTTATCATACTCCTTTGGCGGAGTTGGTTTGCTATGTCTTTTAATTGAACGCGTAATATCTTCAGTGCAATAGCCAATAATAAACCTAGTGGAAGCTTGTCTTACATCTACTTATTTCATTTTTCAAGGAACTTTTCATGAACAAACTTCAAGGGCAGCTATGGGATCTCCTCTAACACCTGTGGTAGCGAATATCTTTATGGAAGCCTTTGAGGATATTGCTCTAACATGCGCTCCATTAAAACCGAAGCACTGGTTTAGATATGTAGATGATACTTTTGTTGTTTGGCCTCATGGACAGGATCATCTTCTCATATTTCTGGACCACCTTAATCAGCAACATCATAATTTCAAATTCAGGATGGAAATTGAATCTAACGGAATAATTCCCTTTCTGGATGTATGTGTTCAAAGGAAGGAAAATGGGACATTAGGACATTCTGTGTATAGAAAACCGACGCGTACAAATAGATACTTAAATGCAAATTCTCATCACCATCCAGCACAAAAGAAATCGGTTATTAACTTACTAGTATTCAGAGCTATTTCAATTTCTGATCAAGATTCTGTAACATCGGAAACATCGAAACTGACCAAAGCTCTCAGAAGGAATGGCTATTGCACTGAGAATGATAAAGAGCCTCCATTAGGTAGTGTGGTTCTTCCCTACATACGTGGCACTACAGACAAAATAGGACGATTACTTCGGCGGTCCAACATACATACAATCTTCAATACACATAAGAAGATTGGACAATGCTTGCGATCCCCGAAAGATCTTGTACCTTTCCAAACAGAAGGAGTATATAAAATTCCTTGCTCCTGTGGAGAAGTGCATGTGGGAGAAACAGGACGCTCAATATCAACTAGACTTAAGGAACATGAACGATGTATTAAAAAGAAACAAATTGTTCAATCTGCTGTAGCTGAACACCAGCATAACACTGGCCATTTCATAAATGTAAAGGAAACCAAGGTTCTATCATCGGTTCCAGGTTTTTATAAACAAAAAGTTAGAGAATCTATTGAAATATTTAAACATACAAAAAATTTCAATAGAGATACGGGTTACGGTCTACATCACACGTGGAAACCGATCTTAACACAGATCACGGTTGGCGAGCACAAGTCGGGTATAAAAGCCCGCCTGAATCTCTTCGAGCTCATTCAGTGTTCAGATCTCGTGGAGTAAAGATCCCTGAAAATGCCTAGTGCAATCGAAGGCGAAACGTCGGATAGTAATTCCAATTTGACACGGTCTGATCCCAAGAACCATGATTTCTTAATTACCCTGTATATAATTTTTTTCATTGGTATTCTTATAATCTTTCGATTTTAACAATATACATCATGTTTCCTACGGTACGTTACTCAAGGAGGTGATTTCTTAGGTCATTTAAAGAAAAAGTTACATGTGTCCGGAGTTGACTCGATTCGGGGTATTAAATTTTTAAAAAAAATCGGTTTTTTATAAACATCATAAATGTCCTTAAGCCGATTTGGTTGAAATTTGGCAGAGTTATTTTTAGACCCTAATTCGGCCCTAACTAGAATGAAGTTATTAAGTCCAGTAGGATCTGAAGGGGCACCACAACAATTATTATTGAGAAAAAAGTACGCCACTGACACTTTTTCCAGTTTTTATAGTTTTTTCAGTTTAATCAACTAAAAATACAATTTTTTTTTCTTGTGTTTTATTCATATCTCCCTTCCAGAAAAAATAAAAATTACTTTACACCTCTTAAAAAATTATCCATGGACAACATTAAAAAAATAAAAACTATGCATTAATTACTATACATAAATTACAGAAAAATAAAATATGAACAATTTCGACCTAAAAGTAGATGAACAAAATGACTACCATCTGATAAAATAGACGATTACAATCGCTTCGTCATTGATTGTCTGAAACGTTCAAAAATTCCTGAGGTATTCCTTATGACCTTGCAATTATTCGATTTCTCAAATCGTTTACATCTACTACAGGAGTTTTATAAACCAGAACCTTTAGATGACACCATAAATAGAAATCTAGGGGGTTCATATCAGGACTACGAGCTGGCCAATTTTGAGGTCCTGCACGTTCGATCCAGCGATTAGGGTAAGTAATGTCGAGATGCTGACACAAAGACACGAAAATGAGCTGGGGCCCCGTCTTGCATAAACCACATATCCGCTCTTACATGTAGGGATACATCTTCTAACAAATTTGGTAGATGCTCTCGCAAAAAGTCGGTATAGGATTCACCTGTTAATCTTGCTGGTGAAAAAAATGGGTCAATTAGGTAGTCATTAATAATTGCTACCCATACGTTCAGCGAAAATTGTTGCTAAAAATGAGTTTCTTTAATTAAGTGGGGATTTTCGTCGGCCCGAAAATGGTTGTTTTGATAATTATTGATAACATCTCGTGAAAAATCTGCCTCGTCCGTAAATAAAAAGTTTGCTAAAAAATTGTTATTGTTTATCACCGTATGAAGCAACTACCTACAAAACATTAATCTTGGGTGAAAATCCAGAGGCAGTAAAACTTGATCACGCTGTATGTCATATGGGTACAGCAGATTTCTTTTTAAAACTTTCCAAACTGTTTTTGGGCCGACTTGAAGCTGCAGTGCAATCTTTCTGGTACTATTCGACCGCATTAAGTATAGCTTCTTCTAGTTAAGGTGTTGTTACAGTTTCTGGTCTCCCACCACCTGTATTTTTATTAAAACTACCAGTTTCACTTAATCTTGCATGTATCGTTCTAAATGTTTTAGCACATGGAATTACTCTGTTAGGATATCTCTCTTGGTAAATTTTCCGTGCCTGTTGTGGTTTAAAGTGATTTTTTTTTAATACGAACAAAATGTAAGAGACCAAAAAAATTGTATCTTTAGTTGCTTAAACTGAAAAAGATAAAAACTTCAAAAAGGATCAGTGGTGTACTTTTTTTTCTCAACTTTGATGCTTGCGGTGCCCCTTGAGACACCACTGGGTCCATTAACTTCAATCTAGTTAGGGCTAAATAAGCTTCTTAGTACTGCAAATAGCACTGTCAAATTTCAATCAAATCGGCTTAAGAATATTTATGATATCTATAAAAAACCGATTTTTTTTTAAGTTTAACACCCTTTATCTCAGAATCGAGACAACTCCTGACATATGTTCATAAGAACTTTTTTTTCTTAAAATGACCTAAGGAATTACCTCGTTACTCGTTACGAACTGCAGTTAGGAAACACCCTGTTTAGGTACATGTTAAATATTTACTCTAACCATTTTTTTCAATATTTAGCAACAAAGAAAAAATTAGAGTTACCTTGGAAGCTCGTGTGACCTCATGATTGATTAGATATCATTATCAAAACTAAACTTTTATTTTGGGCTATTTTTTACTTCAATTTAAATTTGTTCGGCAGCTGACCTAACAGAGTTGTATCTGCCACTCCGAGATAAGATTTAAACCTGCAAACTCATGCAACTGATAAAATTTGGAATGTACACATGTTATAAGACATAGTGTAACAGCTTTTAAGATAGCTGAGATATCAGTTGTAGTAATGGGAAAAAATTCAAAATCTTATATTTATAATACGAAAAATTTAAACAGTTAACGCTTATCTTTTAGTAATTCGGTTAGGATCATATACAAAACTTTACAGACATGTAGCCAGAACATCAAATCAGAGGGGTCCAACTATCCATTCAGAGAATTAATATATACAGGGTGATTCAGAAATAAGTACCGAAATTTTACAGACATGTATAACTTGACGAAATATGAAAAAAAGTTTTATATAATTTTTCTCTAAACCTCACCAGTTAGAATATACAGGGCATTAAACATGTGTGATAAAAAGAACTTTTTATTATATAATATCTGTCAGGAGCGGGATATCAATTTCAATTTTGGAACATTTTATCACTTCATAAAGTCCCACTAACCAAACAAACGACAACCATATGGGTCACTTCAGAGACGTAGAACAGGAGTATATGCCCTGCATTTATGGTCATATTTTTTACACTCAGTATATTGCCTATTTCTATTAAAAATATTTATAGTTTGGCTTCTTTACTAAAAATTATTACTCTTAGAATTTTTTCGTATGAGCTATCATTTCGGAGTTTTATTCGAGTTAATGCGTTAGAACCCTTTATAGGCCAAGCAGTAGAGCAAAAATTTTTTGATTTTCTGACAAAAATACTACCCGAAAACCAACTGTGCGATCACTTAAAAAACATTCTTCTCGTTCATGCTAAGGTGTTTTCTACTCGTAACTATCATTTATTAATTTGTTATAAACAATTTAGTGTAAAAAATGGCGCATTTCTTTTCGTCTTTTGCTTATAAAATGAAAACGCTTCAAGCAATCGCGATTTGCAAATTGCAAAAGAGTATATGATTTGAAAAAGTGATTGGATAGTTCTGCAACATTTTAATGCAAAATAAGAATATTCGTTTGGAAGTACGATAAGTGAGTTTTCTTGTAAAATTGAAATGGGCCAATCTGCTGGAAGTTCGCGGTAAAAAATTCAAATTGCAGTAACTTAAAAACTAATTATCCGACGACGCCTGTCTTTTGATCCATAAACTCCTAAGCTACAACTTAAAAAATGGCCGATTTATGATTTTGTGAAAAAATGGCGAATTTTCCGATTTTTCTTCAACACTAATCATCCTAAAGACTTGTTTATATAACTTTATAGCATTGCGATTGCTTAAATCGTTATTATTTTAAAAGCAAAAAACAAAAAAATAAACGCCATGTTTTACACTAAATTGTTTATAACAAATTAATAAATGATAGTTACGAGTAGAAAACACATCAGCATAAACCAGCAGAACGTGTTTTAAGTGATGGCACAGTTGGTTTTCAGGTAGTATTTTTGTCACAAAATCAAAAAATGTTTGCTCTATTGCAAGAGTAATAATTTTTAGTAAAAAAGCCAAGCTATAAATATTTTTAATAAAAATAGGCAATATACAGAGTGGTAAAAGAAATATGACCATAAATGTAGGGCATATACCCCTATTCTGCTCTGAAGTGACCCATATGGTTGTCGTTTGTTGGGTGAGTGGGACTTTATGTAGTGATAAGATGTTTCAACATTGAAATTGATATCCCGCTTCTAACAGATATTATATAATAAAAAGTTTTTTATGACAGATGTTTAATGCCCTGTATATTCTAAACGCTGAGGCTTAGAGAAAAATTAAATAAAACTTTTTTTTCATTTCGTCAAGGTTTACATGCCTGTAAATTTTCGGTACTTATTTCTGAATCACCCTGTATATATTTATATATATATATATATATATATATATATATATATATATATATATATATATATATAATTAGTTAGTTATATTTATTGATTAATTACCTCTTACCTATGTGTAAACTTTCCAAAGTATGGAAAAAAATCAATAAATTTCCTTTACCCTGAACTTGATTGATGATTTTTTTTTCGTTTATCTCTGTATCACACTTAATGCTTGCACACAATTTGAAATAATTTCATAAGTTTTAAGTTTTTATGCTGACTTTTTAAATATTTTATTAGGCCTCTATTCTATTTTGCCATCTTAGATTCATACCTGTTTATTCCACTTCTTTATTGGAACAAATTTAGGGTAAATTGGATAATTAGGTTTTTAGTAACAATTTTTTTAACTTCATCTTGTTCCGCCATATTAGATTTTTACCAAAAATACTACCAGGTATGACTCTTAATTTGTGTCCAAAATTTGGAGTCAATCGGGTAAAACTACGCCGCGAACTAACAGACAGCCAGACTGACAGACCATCCGATAAAGATATGCAAAACCTGGTGAATTTTTATGATTACATACATTTTTTTTGCCCGCCATTTTGTTGCAGCATCTTGAATTCGTACCAAAATGTTATCAGTTAATGTTCTTATAATATTTGATTTTTGTGCAAAAATTGAGGTATTTTGGATAAGTATTTTTTTAGTAATATTTTTTTTAACATTTTGCTAGTCTGCCATTTCGTTTCGCCAGGGTTTTTAAACTTATATGATTTAAACTAATAATTTGAATCAGTTTTCATATAAGTAATGTTAACTCTAGCTAGCCACAATAGGTGATAATTGACAATGGACTTGATATAAAATATACAAGTCCAAAGCCTACCTTTCAATAGCGGCAAACCGTCAATAATGACCCGACCGCCAGTGAACTAATAGTATTTTTAATTTATTGTGACCTCTCTATGTCATTTTATTTAATTATTTTATTTTTATCAAACTTTTCATTAGATTTTTACCAAAATGTTATCAGGTCATCCCTATATGCCTCTTAATTTTTGATAAGTCAGTTGGGTTAGTAGTTTTTTAGCTATGCGGCGAACAACATGCTTACTTCTTACTTCCTTTTACGAGGAAAGTAAAAAGATATAATAATACAACAACAACATTTTCTCGTGAGAAATAAGGACTGACCTGCCATAAGTAAACAGAAAATTTTAAAATTATACTTTTTTATACCTAGAAGCTCCGGCACGCTCAAATATTTTTGCTTATTATTGCCATGCTTTTGTATACACAATGGGATCGATAGTTTTATTGCAGTCGCTAAGTCAAAATCATTTTTGTTTAAATTTACTATAGCCATTATAAAATCGTGTATCCGACTTTTAGTCGAAGAAACTTCATTAACGCTTTCCCTCGAAAGTTGGAAAGATATAAATATAATACTAACTAAAAAGTAAAAATATGAGACTTCTGTCTAGAACTACGTAAAACGGCATTGAAGAGTTATGAATGGGCATCTATTAGAACTTAATAAAAGCGAAATTTACGAACTTGCGAAGTTAAAAGTAACTTGTTCTTAACAGCTCTGTAGTAACTTTTTGTTCTGGTTTTCCTGAATGAGTTTTTTTCTCTGTTTAACTGTTTGACTGCCGCTGCTATTTGTTATCATTAATATTAACTATTATATAATTGCATGGAAGACTTTTTTATAAGTATGCAAATAAATACTTCTCTAGTAACAGCGGAGTATATATTGTAATGGTGAAAAATCTCCCTCGTCTCGTCTTGAAATTTAGGTCAGTGGCCTGTCTTGTCTCGTCTCGACTTTATTATATTAACCTCTCCGGTTAAATATTAAATACATATATCAAAATACAAGAGTTCTAACCATACTACACCACAATTTGTTACGTTCTGGACGCGCGTTTCGCTAACCAAGTTAGCATCATCAGCAGATGATATAAACTAAAGTAAGTTATCCTAACCGAGACTATTTATAGGTAATTATTTATTTAAAACAATAGAGGAGACTATAGGAAATAGGCCCTGTCTGTATTTAGTGCTTTCTTACCACATTTAACTATTTCTATACTCTCAAATGCATCTAATAATCTATTACTAGATACATTTTTAATTAACTTAAGATTATTTACTCCTATTTGGTGGTTGTTTTCCGAAGCATGTTGGCAACGCTTGACTTTTCTGTTCTACCGTATCTTAAATGTGCCAAGTGTTCTTTAAAACGAATGTTTGTGCAGCGTTTAGTTTGCCCAACATATTTTAGATCGCAGTCATTACAGCTAATTTCGTAGATGCCACTCCTCTCCTTCAAGTCGACTTTGTATTTAGGGTTTCCGAGAAGATTTTTCAAACTGTTCTCCGTTTTGTAGGCTACTCTAAAACCGACGTTTTTAAATACTTTTTCTAGAACTCTCTTATATCTGGGATCATACTGGATTACTATAAACTTATTGGGAGCCTCAGGTGCATGAAGGGTAGTGGCATCTTTTAACATTTTCTTATGCTTATGTCTATTTACTAATTTGTGTACAAAATTGTCATTATATCCATTACTTTTAGCTATATTTTTAATCCGATTCATTTAATTGTTAAAACGTTCTTTACTTAATGGAAAATTGACTAACCTGTGAGTTAAGAAATGAAATGCAGCCATTTTGAGTTGACGGCAATGAAATGAGTCGGATGTTATATACCTATCAGTATTAGTAAATTTCCTATAAACATCAAATTCTAATTTATCGTTATTTCTAATAACACATTTTTGTTTGCTCATTGTTCTCCTTTTCGTACGTAAAATTAATGGAAGGATATTTATTGTTTAATGTTTCTAAGAAAGTGTCCAAATTTTCTGTTTTAATATCAAAAATAGCAAATATATCGTCTACGTATCTATACCACACCCTTGGGAAATACTTGAGTTCTTTTTTGAATTGGGTTTCTAATCTACCCATAAACAAATTTGCAAGGAACGGAGATAAGCAATTGCCCATTGCAGTTCCCTCAAGTTGTTTATAAAATTTATTGTTGAACTGAAAAAAATTTTGATTCAAACAAAATTTTGTGAGAAGCAAATATTCATCAATAATTTCTTTCTTCAAATTATTGAATTCAAGTAGTTCGTTTAGGTATTCTAAAGCTAGTGGTATGGGTACACTAGGAAACAATGAGCTTACATCAAATGATATTAAAATCTCACCTTCTTTTAAGTGAGGATTCTTAATTTTATTTATTTTATATTATTTAGTTGGTAACCTTAAAGTTATCGTACGAGATATTTAATTTGCTGAATTCTTCTACTAACCATTTTGAAATATTGTACCTTGGTGATCCAACAGCTGAAACAATAAGTCTCATAGACTTCCCAGATTTATGGATTTTGGGAAGGCAATACAATTTAGACAACTGTGGGTTACTATGTGTTAGTTTGAATTTTAGTTTATCGGACACAAGGTTTTTATACTGTTTTAAGTAGTTAAATAAAGACAGAGGGCCTATTCCCTAGTTGTGGTGTAGTGTGGTTAGAACTCTTGTATTTTGATTTATCTTCTACAACAGGTTCCAGTGTGAGGATTAAATACATATTTTCAATGGAGATGAAGTTTTAGCTATAAACACTCACAGTGTATCATTAGTTCACTGGCAGGTCATTATTAACGTTTTGCCGCTATTGAAAGGTAGGCTTTGGATTTGTGTATTTTATATCAAGTTCTTTAAAGCTTTCAAACGTCAAATGCGATATGTTTATTTTCACCTATTGTGGCCAGCTAGAGTTAACATTATTTATATGAAAAGTAATTAAAATTATTAGCTTTTATAAGTTTAAAAACCAATATCCACAAGAATGCATCGTGTAAATATCATGACCCTGGGCATGTAATTAGATTGTATCAAATTATTGTTATACTAAATAATATACTTTAACCCACATAATGTTAATATGTAATAGATTTTGCGGAAATATTTTAAATTTAATATACATCTAAATTTTGCGTATATCTAGACTCATGTTTTTCTGTCTCTCTGTCTTTGTTGCGCTTGTAGAAAAGCACTGCTTTTGGATCCCATAAGAATCATTAACTTTATAATAGAATATAAATAAAAAAATAAAATTATTTAAAAATGAAACCGTTTGATTACCCACCCATTTTTATAGGGTAGGCAATGCTTTTTTGCCTATATTGTATGCACGTCATTGACAGAAAAAATAATATTGACAACTGATTCTAATGTTTATAGGTTATATCTTTATGTTCATAGGAAAATTATAAACTACTTAATAGGTATGATAAATCTTCAATTTTTGTTCGTCAAACCATTTCAATCAATCCGGTTTTATTTTTGCACTTAACGATTTTTCAAAGACAAATAAAATGGATACGTTTATGGCGGGCAATCTCGATCCGATCGAAAATTGGCGATATAAACGATTAGGATTAAGATTCGAATCGACTTCTGCAGCAAAAGTCGGCCGGTTAATTTTTTTCCAAATAGATATAGATAGATTCAAAAATTGAAAGGCTCAGTATATATATATATATATATATATGCACTGTTACGAAAGAAGTTGATTTCTAAAAAAAAAATTAATAAAAGTCCTACAGAAATTAAGTTATAAATTCTAAGGGTCCATAACAAAATGAAAAATAAATATCTGTATTTTGCGCTGATCGTTGCGATATCACAACACTCATTAATAATTTCTAGTAGCAAATGTTGTACCAATCCACTAAAGAAAACAAAATACCAGGAATTTTTTGTTTTTTCATATTGATAAGAACATGTAAATAATGTTTAATCTATATCGTGAGTGATCTGAATGAGCAACGGTCGATTTTTGTGAATTTAAAAAAAGTATTTTGCGAGTTAATGTTTTTCGATATTTATTAAAAATGGCACATGTGTACAGTAGTAGGAGTTAGCGGATATTGTTTTAGCGTACGGAGAAGCAGGGCAAAATTCGCAAGCGGCATCTCGTTTGTAGGCAAACCGATTTCCGAATAGGCACATACCACATCCACAAACATTTACTTCAATTGTTTTACGTGCACGTGCTAGTGGAGAATTGCGCCCCAGACGTGGGGTGGATGGGGGACGGGTTCGCCTACAACGCGTTTTAAACGCCGAAGAAGAAATTTTGCATATTGTGGAAGAAAATCCAGGAATAAGCACAAGGAGATTAGCCCAACAGGTACCAGAAGTCTCACATGCGACAGCGTGGCGCATATTACATGAAGCCTAATTGTACCCTTATCACGTCCAGACAGTCCAGGCGTTTACACACGTACCCATAGATTACCCCCTCAGAATAAAATTTTGTGAGTGGTTGTTGCAAAAAAATGCTCGAAATGCCCGTTTTACAGATGATATTTTCGCCACCGATGAATCAATTTTTACTCGCAATGGTATAACCAATCTTCACAATACACACGTTTGGTCCTTTGAAAATCCTCACGCAATAGTCCAGACAAACTTCCAACATCGTTTTTCTTTAAACATGTGGGCAGGTATTGTCGATGGACGTCTAATTGGACCGTTCATATTGCCAGATCGGATGGATGGTCACCAGTATTTGGAATTTCTTCGGAATGATTTGCCGGTCCTTCTTGAAGATGTGCCATTGGCGGTCCAAGCAAGGATGTGGTTTCTGCACGATGGGGCACCTCCGCATTTTCGTTTGGAAGTTCGTAATTTTTTGAATGAGGTACAACAGATACGCTGGATCGGTAGGGGTGGACCAATTGCATGGCCTCCACAGTCTCCTGATCTAAATCCTCTGGACTTCTTTTTATGGGGATACTTGAAAAACGAGGTATACCTTACTCCAGTTCAGAATATTGACATGAGAAGGAGGTGTATTTCAGTTAGTGCGCCGAAATTGGATTAGATGCGCCCAAGCTTGCATTGAAGCCAATGGAAAAGCCAATCTCGGTTTCTGTACGACTTTTATTGCATTTTTTTTTGAGAAATCAACTTCTTTCGTAACAGTGCATATGTGGTTAAAATTTCGTGGATAAGTTGTGAAACACCCTGTATATATATATATATGACAATGAAACTACTTCCCAGGACACCATTTGACAACGGTTAGAGATAAAAATATGGAATTTGGTGTGTTGATAGGGTTGAATATTGTGAACATTTGTAACATAAAAACAATTGAATATCGTTTCCGGTTTCCCCGGAAATGACCGCGACTTCGTTATTTTAAATGGAACACCCTGTATATTTTTGTTATTTGTACTCTCTTAACAATTCTAAACAACTTTTGTACAACATAACCTATATCTAAAATGTATAGTTTTCCAAATAAATCCACTTAAAAATGTGTCATAATTCCCACTTATTTGTATTTTATGGAAAAACAGAGTAGGCCAGGATAAAAACAGTCACGTTTATTTACTCTTTATTCAAGCCTTCATCCAACAAAATGTCAAAGAAGAAAATGTTCCGAGTTTTAAAAAAATTTGATCAGAACCTGTACCATAACGGGTCAACTGCCTGGAACGAAACCTTGACTAACCAATCCTCCCTATACCCTATTTTCATGTTATTAATGCTCATCTAAAACGAAAATCAATATTACTAGCACTTATTTAATTATATCACCGGCAAAGTTGGCCACGGATTCAAAATAATCTACTGTTCCTCTTTTTTTCATTTAAATTTAAAAAAAAAAAGAAACGAATATGATAAGGTGAAAACAAATGAACTTTATTATACCTAGAGATGATTAATATTAACTAATAATAAAAGAAAAAGAACGTACTTAAATATTAATTAGGATTTTCAAAAACACGACCTTCTTGTTCAATACAGGTCTCACATTTTTCAACAATTTTCCGTAATATTATTAATAGTACTTGTGTGTGAGTTAAAAAGACTTTTTCTTTGATATGGCCCAAGAAGAAAAAATCTAGAGATGTCAAATCAGGCGAACGTGCTGGCCACCTTACAGGTCCATTCGTTCCTATCCATTGGTCCCTAAATCTGTCTTTTAAATAATTTACACACATTCGAGCATTATGGGCCGGTGCACCATCTTGTTTAAAGTAGATTTCTTAAAAACAAAAAAAAAATTAAACCAGTTGTAACAAAAGGACATAAAAAAGAACTAACATCTAAAATTTAAAATTGAAAGCTCCATCCATTTTATAACAATACCCTGTTTCTTTTTGACTCAAAAACATTTCCCGCTTCAGTATTTGCGGGAGCCGATAAGTATTTCCTAGAAACCGAAGCTAAATTTGATAATTCTCGTTCGTTCACATGCTACCAGCCAAACGGGCATGTCTTTGTGCCAATCATATTAAATTTCTCCCCGTTGTTATATCTATGACTGGGTCCGATCTCCAGTTTGCGTTAGAAACGTGGTCAGTCATTAGGCAGAAAACAGTAGTTACTGAACTCGTTATGCCGATGACATCATGTTTTATTCACGAAACGTTCCAACAAACAATTAAATGAAATTTTTAATGATAAATTATCTCGACTTAAAACGGATGCTAAAATAAATAATATTTAAACTTAAACAAAAAGAAACTGATATAACGAATGTGCTTATCTGTCGTCTGAAATAAAACTCGTCCCACGTGGCGAAAACAATAGGCAGTCTACAACAGAATCGTGTCAATTGCCATAATAAAAAATCACCATTATTTATTGAGATCTACTTGGAAGACTTATACAAAATTTAATGACTACTTCAAACCATACAGAGTTCATTATTGCTATATATTGCTTGCTATATAGCAATAATGTTTGTTTATATATATATATATATATATATATATATATATATATATATATATATATATAAACTATGAAAGCTACAGCTTCGCGAAAAAAAATTTCATGACTAAAGTGGCTAAGAAGAGAAATTGCTAAAAAATATTTTCAAGTTTGTAAAACTACCGCAAGATGGCGTACCTGCAATGGTAAATAAAAAAAACGCTTTTTTTTTGCAAAAATATCCAATAGGAGATAACATTTTGATAACAGCAACAAAAACTGCAGTCAAATCTGCGTCAGTTTTGTTAAAGGCGTTTTGTCATATTTTCAATAATAAGGGTGGGGGAAGGTGATAAATAAATCAACTTTCAAAGCGCTCTGTCTCCTACATCTTTTCTTTAATGTTATCTAAGTGGGTACTTGTTTGAAAGAGCATTTAAAGCTCTTTTAACTACTGTCATCTCGCGCTCGATAGTTCTTGGTACACTGACTAGAGGGCCTTGTTTAAACAAAACTCAATTTTTAGAGATTTTCTCGAAAAAATCAAATGGAGCGGTATGCTTTTACCAGTGTGATTTTAAAGAGGAAAAAATTGCCTAAATTCTGGCAAAAAGCGCGTTTTAATATATTTATTCATTTTTTAGTTATTTGAAAATAACCTGTTTTCCACTGTTAAAAAAAAATTACCTTTTAATCATAATTAAATGTTATTATTCTGTGACAAAGTATTCTTTATTACAACTTGAAAGCAAGTACCTTTTTACCTCACACTTTATCCAGGCTAATGGTCCACATTTATTTATTATCAAAAATTTGAAGCGTGTTTAAAAGCCGAGGGGCTATAACAATCACAAAACCGAAAACCCATTAAGTAAATCATTAACAACATAAAAGAACAGTAACGATAACACACAAATCTTAAAAAAATACAATTAACAAAAATGTCTTTACAAATGTTCAAATTGTTTTCCATTATTTTCAATACAACGATCAAGTCTTTGCCTAGTGCTAGCAACGGCGACTTCAGTTTCAGCTCTCGAAATGCTAGCTATAGCATTTCGAATTCTTTCAATCATATTTTCTGGCGTAGTAGGGCGCGTTTCAAATACAATGTCTTTTATTCTTCCCCACAAATAAAAATCAAGCACAGAGAGGTCCGGGGATCTAGCAGGCCATGAAAACAAACTGCCTCGTCCTATCCAGCCGTTTTGATAATATTCGTCCAAAAAATTACGAACTGCCCTGGAGAACTGTGCCGGACAACCATCATGTTTAACCACATTTGTCTTTTGATTTCTAGTGCATATTACGTAAATTTACCCCTCTAGTGTGAAGGTTGCTTCATCCATCCATAATATACGGGACAAGAAATAGGGATTCTCGAAAATCATAGATCTTAGCCAGTAGCAGTGATCTAATCTTGATTCAAAATCTCCTTCTGTCAGAGCTTGGTGCAGAGTAACGTGATATGGATGTAATTTATTGTCTAACAAAATTCGATGTACCGTCGACTTACTAATTCCCAAGTCCAACGAAATTACTCTGGTGCTTTAATGTGGATTAATTTAAACGTAAGCAAGAATGTTGATAATGTTATCCTCATTTCTAATTGCACGATTTCTTCTAAGCACTGAAATCGGATTCACTTGACCAAATTCGCGCAAATTTTTAGCTAAACGCATAAATACTCTTTTACTGAAATGTCTTCTATCAGGATATTTAGCTGCATATACCCGCGCGGCTATATTCGCGTTTTTGAAATTCTAGAAGTATATGGCTCGTGTCATAAGCTTCTTCAATGGAATAAGACATTTTTACCAAGTCAGTTTAAGAAAATTATAATAACATATACTCGCAAATACTAAATAAACTCTAACAATAAATATGCATTGTTGCTTATTTGAAGTTTGACATACGGCCATTTTTAAATTGAGTAACGCGCCAGCCAACCACGTTTAATTTGCCTTTTTTGTTTTTACCCAGGCTACTTGCAATATTTTAACGTTGACGCGTAACTAATAATATTCTTAGTTATTAACGTTATGTCTGTGAACATTAACATTAATGCAAATAATAATTTGCTTTAATACAGAATAAGCTATTTTTAAAATTAGGAATTAGGTTTTAGGATTTACCACTTTTATGAATGCTTCTTAGGAAATAACTAAAAAAATATCAAAACAGGGTTTAGTTAATTTTTCCTTCTTTAAAATCACTGGGTTTACAGAAGTGACAACAATTTTGAACATTTGTAAAGACATTTTGTAATGGTAATTTTTTAGGACTTCAGTTTTACCGTTTTGTTATGGTCATTGCACGTTGGACTTTAAATGCTTCAAATTTTTGATAATAAATAAATTTGGACCAGTACCAAGCCTGAATAAAATGTCAGGTAAAGCCAACACTATTGTAATAAGGAGTATTTGCTTTCATAATTGTTGTAATAAAGAATACTTTGTCACAGAATAATAACATTTAATTATGATTAAAAGCTAATTTTTTTTGATCAGCGGATAACAGGTTAATTTAAAATAGCTAAAATATGAATAAGGATAGCAAAACGCGGTTTTTGCCAGAATTTAGACAATTTTTTCCTCTTTAAAATCACACTGTTAAAAGCATACCGTTCCATTAGATTTTTTCGAGAAAATCTGTAAGACTTTTGTTTAAACAACGCCCTCTAGTTAGTGTACCAAGAACTATGACAGTAGTTAAAAGAGCTTTAAATGCTCTTTCAAACAAGTACCCACTTGGATAACATTAAATAAAAGATGTAGGAGACAGAGCGCTTTGAAAGTTGATGTATTTATCACCTTCCCTTACCCTTATTAGTGGAAATATGACAAAACGTCTTAAACAAAACTGACGCAGATTTTGTTGGAGTTTTTGTTGCTGTTATCAAAATGTTATCTCATGTTGGATATTTTTGCAAAAAAAAGTGTTTTTTTATTTACTATTACAGGTACGCCATCTTGCGGTAGTTTTAGAAACTTGAAAATATTTTCCAGCAATTTCTCTTTGCCACTTTAATTATGAATTTTTTTTCGCGAAGCTGTAGCTTTCATAGTTTCTGAGAAAAGCTACCTGGCCTTCCTTAGTGGGACACCCTGTATATATATATATATATATATATATATATATATATATATATATATGTATATATATATATATATATATATATATATATATATATATATATATATATATATATACCGTTCGTTTTAAAAAAAAAATTCTCGAACTCGTCAATGGGAAAGATTGCCCATATCACCAACTTTTCTTTCCAACGCATCTTGTTTTTTTTTTACTTTTGATGCAGCCATTTTTGAAAAAATAAGGGTAGTGCAATAAAAAGAAAAAATCATTGCTCGGTGAAAAAATGTTGATATCCGTTGATTTTTGTTTGGGAAAAAAGTTCTTTTCGCTTATTTTCAACTGTCACTTTTATTTCGCGCATGGGTACGTTGCTATCCTTTAAATATTAAATAGGATTATAGGTCAAGTGAAATCTTAGTTTAGTAGTTAATAAGTCAACGCTGATAAAAGTATAAATTTGTATCGATCTTTGCGTTAATTTTATGTATTTTGGTTATTCATTGTTCATGCTAATAAGTGCTGAAAGTGTTGGCCTCCTCCATCCATAAAATAATAGAAATTTTGTTCAAAACGGTCCTTGATATTTCTGGTGTAATGGCCTGACATTAAACAATGATGCGCTGACGTAAATCATTTAATGACTGTGACTGAGTTTTATAAATCTTACGTTTTAAGTGATCCCATAGAAAAATATCTAAGGACATTAAGTCAGGTGATCTTGCAGGCCACTTTATTGCTCCTGTTCGACCGATCCATCTACCAGGATACATCCTATTTAAATATTCAGGAAGAGCAAAGGTATACTGAGGAGGTGCACCATCTTGTTGAAATGACAAGTCATTGGCATTGTAATTGTTATTATTTTCAAGCGTTTCTGTCAATGCAGGATCGATAGCGTCTTTTAATAAATTGGAAATACATTTCTCCATTCAGATTTCGTGGAAGGAAAAAGTATCAATTAAACGATCGTCATAAATTCCAATCAAGACGTTTAATTTCTCAGGATGTTAAATGTGAACCTCATTGAATAGATGTCGTCAGACCAATATCGCCAATTGTGACGATTAACAGTCCCATTTAGAAAAAACGAACATTTACTGGTAAAACAAATGTTGAACACTAAATTCAGATTATTTATTATTCGTTCACTCATCACGCAAAATTCCAAACGTCTGTCAAAGTCTTCTTCGTTTAATTGTTGTTGTACAAGATGAATTTTGAAAGGGTGAAATTTATATGTCTTTAAAATTCTGCGAATACTCGTACGAGATACGCCACTTATTAAAGGTAACTGCCTGGTGCTTAATGCAGGGTTCATGTTGACGTGGCGCAAAACAGCAAGTTCCACTGCTTCGTTTCCCACTATCATTCGATTTGGAGCGATTGGTTTGCCACTAATACTGTCTCCCCAAACTTTGCTACCAGTTCAGTTATGTATTTTCAATCAGCGATACTCTTTCTGTAGTAGAATAAACCATTTTAGGTCAAAATAAAGTTGTAAATAGTCACAGACAAAAACCCTCCGAGATACTAATTTTAAATAATTTAAATGTAAATACTCTTTAGTCTCAACTTCTAAGGAAGATAAACAGCTGCAATATTTATAATTTTTTTTACACAAAAATAGAATTCTACAACACAAAAAACTTGACTAACCTCAAAAAGACTAGTACGTACTACTTTTTTCTTCAAACGATAAGTATAATGGAGGAGAGTATAATGGTATTTCCATAGTTTTACTTTATCCGATAAAGGATTTTTCGGTGTTCCCAACACGCCCTAACGCTAAGACGCTTTCCTTTCCCTTTTTCACGTCGTCCCCGTATTGAATGAGCCAGGGGTTTTACGGATTTTCAGGCGACCTACTGACACACAGCACGAGTGCACCAGATCGATGCAGCTCCGCTTTTCACTTGCTTTGTTTCTCCCCTCAGGTTACCGCGAGCGCAAAATTTCCGGCATCTATGAAAACGAAAAAACGGAGTCAGCTGCATTTATCAAGAAATTTTGCAAGTTATTATCTAATAGATTACCTAAGTGTGTAAACAAAGTAAAATACTTTCCTCATAAGATGAATGTAATCGTGAAAAAATCACGTTCCGAGATTTTAGCGGATCTTTGCGTTTTCCCTGGGCCCTGAAATATTTGTTCTTCCATTTCCGTCAGTCTGTAGGTCTGTCAGTCTGCCTGTTTGTCGCACTATTGGAACACCCTGTATATATATATATATATATATATATATATATATATATATATATATATATTATGTATTAGAATAGCAAAAATATATATAGGTGCAAAACGACCTACAAGAAGAATGGCTTTCGATTCTGTCACAGGGTACCCCCCTATGATCATGATTTCTGAGCCTTTACCCTCATCAGGCAGGCTTGTACCCAGTGAGATCTGAAATAACAGATTGCTAATTCAGATCTCCCTGGGTAAAAGCCTGCCTGATAAGGGTAAAGTAATAATTTTCCTATATAACTCTTTTAAAAACCATATAATCGATATATACAAAGTCTGGATTGTATTGTAATAATGATGTTAAGTATAACCACACCGGTCGACTCTATAAATAACACAGTTATTCTCATAGAAAACGAAATGAAAAATATTACAGAAACCATTAGAGGGAACTGGCGTCTTGCTTCATCAATGGTATTAATTACAGAAATAGCTAATTAGAATACTCTAATAAAGGTAAATGAAAGGAAGGTTTCAATGGCAATTCAACAGATGTCGAGTAGTCAATAAAAATGGTGTTTACAACTTGTAGTTGTTTCATTAAAAAAAAGATATCGGTGTTGTTACAATGAAAAACTTCGTGCTATAGAAGCAATCGATCAAGGTCATTATTAAAACATTCACAATATAGCGGGAATCCAATAGTCAGTACGTATATGTATGTTGATGTATCGTTAACTTGTTAATGGCGTAGAAAATGGTTAGTGACCCATATACTACTGATTACTAGTTTACAGCCATTGTGCAACTGTAGTTAAAACGCAACTCTTTGTTAATTTTTGCTCGTTGAATGCGAAATTGTCGAATATTCCCAATTATTTGTTTCTTTTGAAGGACGTTGTAAATCCTCATTCCTGTATAGACCCAAAGCTATTGACGATCGACGGATTTTTGCGTAAACATTTACATTTACATTTTTAATTTAATGCCTACATGTTTTTTGTAACTCATACAGACCTGCGACTGATTATTGTACTGGCTGCTATTTTACATTGAGATAAATGGGTCCTCGGTTGATTTTCTTGTGACAGCGACAATTCGCGTTTAACTGAAATTTTCACTTAAGCAAACAGTATAAAATGGACTAGTATCAACTTTCTAGCCCCTTAGATTGATACACTTTCCTCTAGCAATTTTTCAGTAAAAAGTGAATGACCAGGGGTATAAACTCACCCTAAAGCTACCAAAATTAACTGAAATCTCCACTGGACCAGTATCAACTTTCTAGCCTCTCAGATTGGCGTACTTTTCTGTTACAGTTGTCCATAAAAACGAAATGACCGGGTTTTAAAGTTATCCTACTTCCAAATTCCAAGAGGGAAATGTCTCATTCTGAGGAACTAGAAACTTGTTACTTAGCCATTTTATGCTGTTGCTTTAGTCTAGATCTGAGTCAATTTTGATAGGTTAGAATAACTTTAAACCCCTGTCATTAACTTTTTGTTAAAAATTGCAAGAGGGAAGTGCCTTAATGTGTGGGGCTAGAAAGTTGGTACATGCTGCTCGTTTTAGTAAAAATATCAGTCAATTTTGGAAGCTTTAGAATGAATTTAAGGCCTCAGTCATTCACTTTATATGAAAAATTGAAAGAGGGAAGTGCCTCAATCTGAAAGGCTAGAAAGTTAATACGGGGTTAGGTTATGCTGCTTGCTTTAGTTAGCAATTTGTATCAATTTTGGTAGCTTTAATATGGTTCTAAACTCCCGTTCATTCACTTTTTATGAAAAATTGCAAGAGTGAAGTGCCTCAATCTGAGGGGCTAGAAAGTTGATACTGGTTTATTTTATGCTGTTTGCTTTAGTGAAGATTTCAGTTAATTTTTGTAGCTTAGAGATAACTTTAAAGCCCCGGTTATTCACTTTTTATAAAAAATTGCAAGAGAAAAGTGCCTCAATCTGAGGGGCTTTTATATCACAACTTTTTACGTTCTGGAGGTGCGTTTCGCTAACCAAGTTAACAAGATGATATAAGCTAAAGTAACTTATCCTAACCGAGACTATTTATAAGTAAATGTGGTCACACTTGGTTGCACCCGACTGCACCGTTGTCAAGTAAGCAATAGAGGGGGAAATAGGCCCTCTGTCTTTATTTAGTGTTTTCTTACCACATTTAACTATTTCTAAGGTCATTTATTCCTATTTGGTGATTGTGTTAGGACTTAACATGGCTTCACGGTCAACGAAACAAAACCTTTATTGTAACTACTGTACTAAGATTAGGTTAATAGCAGCAGATATTTGGTTTCTAAAATCACAGAAGTCTTTTTAAATTTTCCCTAAATTCATTTTAGTCAAGATCCCTAAACAATCACCCGTTACTGGGAAGGTTGAATCTTTTGCCAGACAAAAGTCGCTAGATTTAGCAATTAAAAATCTGTATAGCAAACGAAGTATGCTCGAAATTCAAACATACGGATTATTTAAAAAAAACTCACTTATAAGCTTAGTAATTTAGAACTTAAACAATGGTTAGATTTCCAAAGAAAAAGTGTTCGTAGTTATCGATGCCAAATTTTTGAAGAAAATGTGTTCACTTAAACACAAACTGAGAAAGTTGAAACCACAAAAACAAATTTCTTCGGAAGTCGACAACATTGCAGAAAACCTTTCTTCTCAGTCCTTTGATAATAGAGAAATCGCCCTTTTGAATAAAGATTCGAATTTTGCAGAGCCTCCAGTAAAAAATAGTTTACCAACTATTATAGCGAATATCGAAAGTTTCATTCAATACGTGCCAGAGTCAACTAAGGGATTCATTAGAGAGGCTTGCAGAAATCAAATTTCAAAAAATATTTCTCTTAAAAATACTGAAGTTAACCAGTGACTGAAGAGAAAGAATGTTTTTATTTAAAAGTTGATAAAGGAAATTAGGTTGTTATACTAGACAAAACAGATTATTTTGAAAGAGTAGACAATTTGTTTCAAGCTGGTCCTTACGATTTAACTGAGAAAAACCCGGTATCAAAAATGATAACAGAAGTAAAAAGTACCTTAAAATAGTGTAAAAACCTTGTGTCCGATGAACTAAAATTCAAACTAACACATAGTAACCCACAGTTATCTAAATTGTATTTCCTTCCCAAAATCCATAAACCATAAGTCTATGGAAACTATTGTTTCAGCAATTGGATCACCAATGTACAATATTTCAAAATGGTTAGTGGAAGAATTCAGCCAAATTAAATATCTCGTACGATAACTTTAACGTTACTAACTCGTTAGAATTCTTGGATAAAATTAAGAATGTTCACTTAAAAGAAGGTGAAATTTTAATATCTTTTGATGTAAGCTCATTGTTTCTTAGTGTACCCAAACCACTAGGTTTAGGGTACCGTAAGGAGCTACTTGAATTCAATAATTTGAAGAAATAAATTATTGATGACTATTTGCTTCTCACAAAATTATGTATGAATCAAAATTTTTTTCAGTTCAACAATAAATATTAAAAACAACTTAAGGGAACTGCGATGGGCAATTGCTTATCTCTGTTCCTTGCAAATTTGTTTATGGGTAGATTAGAGACCCAATTCAAAAAAGCACTCGAGTATTTCTCGAGGGTGTGGTATCGATGCGTAGACGATATATTTGCTGTTTTTGATACTAAAACAGAAGATGTAGACACTTTCTTAGAAACAAGAAAAGGAGAACAATGGGCAATTACCTTTTCTCGACACGTTAGTTATTAGAAATAACGATAAATTAGAATTTGATATTTATAGGAAATTTACTAATACTGATAGGTATATAACATCCGACTCATTTCATTTCCGTCAACACAAAATGTCAGCATTTCATTTCTTAACTCTCAGGTTAGTCAATTTTTCATTAGGTAAAGAACGTTTTATGAATGAAATGGATAGGATTAAAAATATAGCTAAAAGTAATGCATATAATAATAATTTTGTACATAAATTAGTAAATAGACATAAGCATAAGAAAATGTTAAAAGATGCCACTACTCTTTAAGCTCCCAAAAAGTTCATAGTAATCCCATATGATCCCAGATATACGAGAGATCTACAAAGTATTTAAAAACGTGGTTTAGTAGCTTCCAAAATGGAGAACAGTTTGAAAAATCTCCTTGGAAACCCTAAAGACAAAGTCGACTTGAAGGAGAAGAGTGGCATCTATGAAATTAGCTGTAAGACTGCGATCTAAAATATGTTGGACAAACTAAACGCTCAATAAACATTCATTTTAAAGAACATATGACACATTTAAGATACGGAAGAACAGAAAAGTCGAGCGTTGTCCAAGATGCTTTGGAAAACAATCACAAAATAGGAATAAATAATCTTAAGTTAATTAAAAATGTATCTAATAATAATAGTAAGAAACATTAAAAACACTTTTTATGAAACAACGGTGCAGTTGGGTGCAACTAAGTATGGCCACATTTATCTATAAACAGTCTCGGTTAGGATAAGTTACATTAGCTTATCTCATCTGATGATGATGCTAACTTGATTAGCGAAACGCGCGTCCAGAACGGTACAAGTTGTAGTGTAGTATGGTTAGAACTGTATTTTGATTATGCTGTTTGCTTTAGTGAAGATTTAAGCCAATTTTGGTAGCTTTGGGACGACTAAACCTCCGTTCATTCACTTTTTATGAAACAATGCAAAAGGGAAGAGCCTCAATCTGAAAGGCTAGAAAGTTGATACTGGTCTATTTTGTGCTATTTGCTTCAGTGAAGGTTTCAGTTAATTTTTGTAGCTTTAGGATAACTTTAAGCCCCTGGTCATTCACTTTTTATAAAAATTGCAAGAGAGAAATGCCTCAATCTGAGGGGCTAGAAAGTTGATACTGGTCAATTTTATGCTGCTTACTTTAGTGAAGACTTGAGTCAATTTTGGTAGGTTTAGGATAACTTTAAACCCTCGGTCATTTACTTACAATAAAAAATTGCGAGAGGGAAGTGCCTCAATCTGAGAGGCTAGAAAGTTGATAGTTCGCTATTTTATGAGGTTTGCTTTAGTGGAAATTTGAGTCAATTTTGGTAGCTTTGGGATGACTTTAAACCCCCGGTCATGCACTTTTCATAAAAAAAAATTAGGAGGGAAATGCCTCAATCTGAGTGGCTAGAAAGTTGATACTCAGCCGTTTTATGCTGCTTGCTCTAGTAAAGCTTTGTTCCACTTAGGATTTTTAAAACCTGTGGATATTCGTTTTTCTTTTTTGGTGGTCATCAAATTACCGGTCATTAAACCATCACTTTCATATCCGCCGCCAAACCCCGTTAACTGAGGTCGAGATACGCTACTGGTCGGGGTTGAAAAAAAAATTGCTTATGCAAATGATCAGCAAATTATAATAATTTGATCTTAATTTAACCTTGAAAGCTACCGTAAAAGTAGAATTTCTTATTTCAGAGTTGACAAACAAACAGTTTATAAGACTGTAAGTATATAATATGACCTAGACATTTCCCTAACGGTAGGGTATCAATGAAACTGTGCAATAATTTACGCATTTTTTTATAAACATTCGTGAAAAATACTCCAAACTATACAATTGTGTAAAGGTAAAGTTTTATTAGCAAACCGTCGGCGTTTGCTGCTGCTGCTGCTGATACGCTTTCATTGGGTAAGGTTATGTGATGTAACCTTCGCCTTGTACTCGCCGCTCGGTTTAATCGTTACTACGCGCCACGTTGCCGGATTGCCAGGGAAAGAATGTTTTGGCGCAAAATTCAGTGCGGCGAAAATACGCGAAAGTGATAAAATTTGAAGTTGGCTTTGGAAACAAAAATTCTTCAATGGCATGACTTTCTTTTGACAGTTCAATTTCAGAAATGAAATATATAGATTAGATTTTTAGAAAAGTAATTATCGTACAAAAGACTAGGGTTAGCAAAATTTACCAAAAAGGGCCAAGAATAAAGTTGGAGCGTGAGTTAGGAATGAAAAAACAAAATACATTGTGTTAGGTAAATATTAATAATTATTGTGGAAGTTAATTTTTACATATCTTACAAAAAGCTACCAACCTTTAGGTATTAAATAAAACAATCCATGATGGTAGTTCCTTTATAACAAAAATTATTTCGCTCTTTATGGGCCAGTCCTGTCAGAAATTTAATAGAAATTGATTTCATGAACGGATTTCAAAAAAGGCATTGAAAAATAAAAAATTATATTCTTGAAATTCAAAAAAAAACATAACCTAGCCGCTTTTTAGAGTATGATTCACAAACTAATCTCCCTACCTCTAAGTAAAACTAATTTTAAGACCGAGTTAAACATTATCAAACAGATTGCAATAAACAATGGATATTCAATAAATATAATTAACAAAATTCTACAAAAAAAGGTTATATAAAATAACTATATAAACTATGAAAAAATAACTGCATACAAAGTTATATTCTATATAGGTAATTCTAGCTCTAAATATATAAATTTCTGAACAGTTTAGACGTTAGAATAGCATATAAAAGCAATAACACTGGCTGACAAAAAAAAATTTTTTTGTTGTAACACAAATCAGAATAGCATAATCTAATAGAAAGTTGTAGCACGTAGGGTTTTCCTGTTAGAGTTGTAGAACCATATCGAATGTTACGATAATCAATATCTATAGAAAAAATGATATCAGAAAATTCTTAACCCTGTTAATGTTTACAGTTTTCACCTATTAAACATACCATGCATCTAAGAAAAAAGTAAACGTAAAAAATATTAACTTAAAACATTAATTAAACTTTATTTTTTCCGCTTATGAGGTGTCCTATCTTTTCTCTTCAAAAACCAACAGTAGTCACCCATCATGGCTGGATCCCATCGTCCTTGGTACCGAATTTCCATTGTTCTGATATCTTGGTGAAACCTTTCACCCTGCTCGTCACTAACAGCTCCCAAATTTTTAGGAAAAAGTGACAGATGGGAATGGAGGAAGTGAATTCTTAATGACATTCTGGCACCAAGCGCTTTATAGGCATCTAAGAGTTTATTAACTAATTGTTCATAATTTTCATCCATATTGTTGTCTAAAAATCCTCTTACTGCATTAACAAATGAATTCGATGCTCTGAGTTCCTGCCTGGTAAGCTTTTCCGTAAAATTGACATTGTCCAGCAATTTTCTGATTTGTGGCCCAATAAAAATGCTTCTTCTTCTTTTAATTTGGCATTACATAACTGGGGAAAAGACTTGTTTTAAATATTTAAATCCATCACCATCTTTATTCAAAGCCTTCACAAAGTTTTTCATCAGCCCGAGTTTAATGCGAACAGAAGGCAAAAGGACATTTTTCCTTCCCGGTTGAAATTCGCTTCTTTCTGGCCAAATTTTTGTTACATAATGCACTGTTCTTCTGAGCTGCCTGATGATGCGTTATCTCCATTATCTCCCAAATTAATAGCTTGCCAATTTAAAGGCGCAATCGGCACTAGCAAATTTGCTTTACGAGGAACAGGTCGTATGGCAGATTGCAAATTTGGATATTCTATATTGTGCTTTCCCTTTTTGAAATAACCTTCAGTCTTTATCAGGCAAAAATAATAATACCATTGGAACTGCAAAAAGCATACTTTTTCTCTTTCCCTTCATCCACTGCACCAATGATACACTACAACTAACACAGCACACATGGGGAGCCCACTGCTTATCTTGATCTCCAATTAACACATCCAAATATTTAAACTACAATATCTGCTTTGTATCGTTGTTAACTGCTATCTGTTATTAAATTTAGCTTTTTATTGTAATTTTCATATGATAAAGGTACGTTTAGAAGTCTGTAAATAAAGATATTTTTTGGGAGTAAGGATGACATGAACTATTATGAATAACAATATCTATGTGTGATGGATTATGAGAGAGAAATCAGGTATTGCGATTCATATATTTTCCTTGATTTAGACGACAAAACATCTTCTAGCTATGCATTTTTTTATGTGTATCTGTTACCTGCAATAATTTGTCACATTACGAAGTGTTTTAAATTTGCACCTATACAATACATTATTTGTTGATATTGTTCCCGAAATTGCAAAAAATAATGTATATATCGCGGGAATAAAAATGCTTCTTCTTCTTTTAATTTGGCATTACATAACTGGGGAAAAGACTTGTTTTAAGTATTTAACTCCATCACCATCTTTATTCAAAGTCTTCACAAAGTTTTTCATCAGCCCAAGTTTAATGTGAACAGGAGGCAAAAGGACATTTTTGGGATCAACAAGAGGTATAAATTTAACGTTTTGAGATCCCGGTTGAAATTCGCTTCTTTCTGGCCAAATTTTTGTTACATAATGCACTGTTCTTCTGAGCTGCCTGATGATGCGTTATCTCCATTATCTCCCAAATCAATAGCTTGCCAATTTAAAGGCGCAATCGGCACTGGCAAATTTGCATTATGAGGAACAGGTCGTATGGCAGATTGCAAATTTGGATATTCTATATTGTGCTTTCCCTTTTTGGAATAACCTTCAGTCTTTCTCAGGCAAAAATAACAATAGTCAGAATGATTTGTGGGTTCTCACCATACCATTAGAACTCCAAAAGGCATACTTTTTCTCTTTCTCTTCATCCACTGCACCAATGATACACTACAACTAACACAGCACACATAGGGAGCCCACTGCTTATCTTGATCTCCAATTAACACATCCAAATATTTAAACTACAATATCTGCTTTGTATCGTTGTTAACTGCTATCTGTTATTAAATTTAGCTTTTTATTGTAATTTTCATATGATAAAGGTACGTTTAGAAGTCTGTAAATAAAAATATTTTTTGGGAGTAAGGATGACATGAACTATTATGAATAACAATATCTATGTGTAATGGATTATGACAGATAGAGAAATCAGGTATTGCGCTTCATATATTTTCCTTGATTTAGACGACAAAACATCTTCTAGCTATGCATTTTTTATGTGTATCTGTTACCTGCAATAATTTGTCACATTACGAAGTGTTTTAAATTTGCACCTATACAATACATTATTTGTTGATATTGGTCCCGAAATTGCAAAAAATAATGTATATATCGCGGGAATAAAAATGCTTCTTCTTCTTTTAATTTGGCATTACATAACTGGGGAAAAGACTTGTTTTAAGTATTTAACTCCATCACCATCTTTATTCAAAGTCTTCACAAAGTTTTTCATCAGCCCAAGTTTAATGTGAACAGGAGGCAAAAGGACATTTTTGGGATCAACAAGAGGTATAAATTTAACGTTTTGAGATCCCGGTTGAAATTCGCTTCTTTCTGGCCAAATTTTTGTTACATAATGCACTGTTCTTCTGAGCTGCCTGATGATGCGTTATCTCCATTATCTCCCAAATCAATAGCTTGCCAATTTAAAGGCGCATTCGGCACTGGCAAATTTGCATTATGAGGAACAGGTCGTATGGCAGATTGCAAATTTGGATATTCTATATTGTGCTTTCCCTTTTTGGAATAACCTTCAGTCTTTCTCAGGCAAAAATAACAATAGTCAGAATGATTTGTGGGTTCTCACCATACCATTGGAACTCCAAAAGGCATACTTTTTCTCTTTCCCTTCATCAACTGCACGAATGATACACTACAACTAACACAGCATACATGGGGAGCCCACTGCTTATCTTGATCCCAATTAACACACCAAAATATTTAAAGTAGGCTTTTTTTACATTTTTGGAAAACGGCCCGGTTTGTGATTTCACCAGAAATTCTCCACAAATATAACAAAATTTGTCAGGAGAAATTTCTCAACTTCGGCGCGTTTGACTCGACATTCTCGTCTTCACATACACTTGCTTATGGATACACAGAGAACCACTCAATTCGAAACTCAACAGAAGAGTGATATTTAATGTTTGTTTTATGTCTAATGTTGTAAACAACCCAGTCTAGGTAAATTTTCCGTTGTAAAATGGACCAATTTTAGCCGACCCACAATAATTATTTTTTCAAGATACAAAGAAATGGTTCCTACGAAAGTTACAGGGAATTTCCTAAAGATTTCCATGGCGGCATTATTAAAAACAAAAGACTATCGGAAAATCACTAAATCACCATCAACTATGCTATTTTAAATGGGATACCCTGTATTTTTTGACATTTTTGGATTCTCCTCATTCTCCCCTTTCCAAAAATATATAATTTGTTTATATAATAGTAGTTTTTGACTTATTCCACTTTAAAGTTACCACATTTGACAATGATGAAATCGCTTTACCCATGGAATGTCACCAATAAGATCTAAAATGCAATTTACCGAAGAAGAAAAACTAAAAATTCTTCAACTTTATTTCGCAAATGCTAATAATGCGTCAATTGTACTGCGACAATACAGGCTGTTGCATATATAGTAAAAAAAACACGTACAAAGAAAATCCTTGCAGAGGCAAAGAAGACAAGCAAATTTTGACTTGGACGAGGAATTAACCATATTATTATATTTTGAAGGTTAAAAATTCTTTCTTAAGGTAGTCTAAAAGTTAAATGAAAACTAATTTTTAGAAAATCCAAGCACATCGATTTCGGACGTCTCTCGGGTAACCGGAAAATCGAGGTTCTACATCCGTTCAGTGCTAAAAAAAATCGATACTGCCCGTACAAAATCAGACCAGTGCAGCTATTAACCAACGATCATTTTAACCAACTTCTGTGAGGATATGCTGACCAGATTGAGGCAAGATATGCTGTTATTCAGAAGGATTTTGTGGTCTGATGAGGCTTGTTTTAACAAAAAAAAAACAAGCACCATTGGGCATCAAGAAATCCACATATAATTGAAGAGCTAAAGAGACAAGGGCGAAAGTCAATAAATGTGTGGTGCGGTATCTTTGGAAACCAAATTATTGGCCCGATGTTTATTGAGGGTATATTAACGGGAAACGATATTTAAATCTATTAAGTAACGAAATTGAGCATTTTTTGAAGCAGTCCCCTTTAAACACACCAAATAATTCGGCACCACACAACATTTGAGAGGTCACAGATTTTTTAAATGCTCGATATAATTTGTGGATTGGCAAATATGGCCATATTCATAGGCCCGCGAACTGCCCCGACCTTACACCTTTGGACAATTTTTTTGTGGGGATACCTAAAGGATGAAATGTATCATAATAGATCGGACAATGTTAACGAGTTGTGACAAAAAATAGTGTATGAAATTAGGGTTTCAAATACAGAATGTCGCACCTTCATTACCCAAGCAATTAGAAAACTGAAAAGAGTGTTTCAAAATTGCTTGAATAATGGAGGGGGTCACGTAAATAGGCTGTAAAAATATTAATTCCTAGTTCTTGTTATGTTTTTGGTTGTTTGTTATCGTTGTATAGTATATAATTTTTTTTTTAAATTACTGTTTTGTTTTTGTTGGTGACATTCCACGGATAAAGCGATTTAAGTACCTGCGGATTGCGTTTACGTCCAACAGGGCTCCTTTGTTTTCAGTTGACATTTCATCATTTCATGGGTACCACGATTTATGTATGGCTGCATATCTGTGAAATTGTCATATGTGCTAAGTCAAAAAATATAGGGTGTCCCATTTAAAATAATAAAGTTGGTGGTGATTAAACTTCTGATTTCTTCTTTTTGTTTTGAGTGAGTTTATTATTTTTCCTAACGTATTGTTAGTCTTTAAACTGATTTTTAAACAATTTCTAGAAAGGTGTTTAGGAACTTTGATACTCAATTTACCTATATGGGTTATAGTTTTAAAAGTGATGTGGTTAACGTTTTTAACTGATTGAAAAACTAATTGACTGCTTTTTTATAAGATTTTTTGACCATTCTTTTAACTACGACATCTGCTTTGTATCTGTTGTTAACTGCTATCTGTTTAATTAAATTTAGCTTTTTATTGTAATTTTCATATGATAAAGGTGCGTTCAGAAGTCTATGAATAAAGATCTTTTTGGGCGTAAGAATGACATGAACTATTATAAATAACAATATTTATGTGTGATAGATTATGACAGATAGAGAAATCAGGTATTGCGCTTCATATATTTTCCTTGATTCGGACGACAAAACATCTTCTAGCTCCTCTTCAGCTGCTTTTTTTTAATCAAGAGTTTCCATTTGACACTGACAACTTGTTTATTTATGTTGTGACTTCATTATTTCAGAGCACACTAATCAAATTTGTATCTGTTACCTGCAATAATTTGTCACATTATGAGATGTTTTAAATTTACACCTATACAATACATTATTTGTTGAGATTGTTCCCGAAAGTGAAAAAAATAATGTATACATCGCGGGAATAAAGTGCTTTAATCCATTGAATCGAATAGCGTCGAATTGATAATCTCCTCCTTTTTTGGTGTCGGTTAGAAACCTTTTAGTATTAAATAAAATCATCCATGATGATAGTCCCCTTATAACAAGATTATTTCGCTAAAGAGCTTATCAGTCAAGAATTTCCTGCAAATTCATTTTTAAAAGATGAATCATAAAATAAAGTGGTCCAGTGTGGAAAGAAATTAAATTAATACTAAGTGCAGAGCGGTTTCATTCAATTTTCGATTGCAAATGCTGCAATGAAAGTAGATTTACTTGAGTAAATAAATGGAACGTACAAAATCATGTGAATGTTATGTTAGTTTGGTGCAAAGTGAAAAATACATAGATTCTAAAACATTAATCCGAATTAAAAAGTATTCAGATGCATTATAATGATTTGGATTTATTACCTAGTACATAGTCATAGTATACAGTGTGTCTACTTAAGTTCTCTACATATGGGAAGCTTTTTTATTAGTAGTTTCCAAAAGTCTTGAATTTAGTTAGAATATTCCCCACTGTTGTGAAATGTATAATTTTATCGGGGTGTCTGGTGTTAAAAATGTCTGCAGCTTCTCGAAATGTTTTATAATTTTCTCCGACAATTAAAATTATTTCAATTTTATCTTCTTTGCTTAATTTCAGAGCTATTTCTTTTTACTATAATATTCAAACTGATGTTTCAATAAAGTAATACAATATTGTGGTTGACAATGGCAGTGACAATGCCATTATCAACAATCGATAAATAAGGAAATTTTGCTGGTATGTAGGTAGGAACAAAAGTAAGAAACTGGACTTGCCAGTAAGAAGCCAAAGTTTTACATTCCTTAAGAAGTGATTTCAGATAGGAAGCAACGAATCTAGTGCTAGATATGTTTTTTATTCTAAGTAAGATTTTGTATTACATTTGGCTATAAAATAAAAATTAAAGGTACTTTTCTCTTGAGTCAATTTTGAATTTTTGACCACCCTGTATATGCAATCTCAAGTTTGAATATTTTAATATTATTTTGGCAGAAAGCAGAGCTTTTTATAAAGAGTAACTTTTTTCCGTAAAACTACAAATAAAAAAGTTTCCCATATGTAGAAAACTTAAGTAGACACACTGTATATGTATTAAACATTTTTATTGGGCGCCAATATTTGACCAGTTTGTTTCTATACCTATGTCACTATCTTCTTTAAACAGGATTCTTAGATATTTTAATGTTTTCAGCATTAGATAATATTTAAAAAATAAAGGTTTATCGTATTTTTTGTTACAATTGTAGAGAATTTAGCCAAATTTACTCCATATTAGGTTACCATAATTTGATAACTAATTAAAAGACTATGGCGTAAAGTCCTTATGAACTTACCAATACATGGGAACGTCAGCCAGTCATCTTTTCGGAGAGCTGTAGGTTAGGTTCTCGGGTACACCTTTAGAAATTAAAAGGATGCCACCTAATTGACTGTGGCTCAATTAGGAAGAAATCTATCTTGATAATTAAATGCAGACAAAGAAAGATTTGGAGGGATTTTCAATAAAACACTGTATAAAGTGCATAAAGTTTATCAATGACTTCTCAATTGATAAAATAGCGAAGTTTAATAGTCTGTCATTTCCAATTCTATTTCTCAAAAATAATTTTATTGTTCTTAAACAAGAGAAAGTTCTCTTACATGAAGCACTAGAGACCGGGATTGTTACAGCGATTATTACTGTTTATATTTTCTTTGTTTTAATTAGTTAAGGCAGCTTATATTTGGGATTGTTACTAGTAGATATTTTGTGTTGTTGTGGTTTGAGTATTTTATTTCGTTAAATATATTGTGTTTGTATGAGCGTATGATATAATATATTTAAACAGGCCAATGGGGGGGCGCCCCCCTTGTCTACGTCCCTGGGAAAGTACTATATAAAAATATAAAATATATCAAAGATGTCAAATATGATATTACGATTTTATCATCAACCTGTGAACATCTGGCGAAATGTCATGACGTAAATATGAAAATTAAATTAAATAGCGCACAGGGAATCAAAAATTCATGAATTTTCTTTTACCATACTGCCGCAAGGAACAAAGTTGAAAATATGAAATATTTTGCCAAGGCTGTTTTACAAAAAGTAGGTTACTTACTTCCCTTCTTCTACCTTACGTAAAATTTATAAATATAAAATTAAAAATTATTTCCTCATAGTCTTACAGGAAGGAACTCCAAAACCATTGTAGAACTCGTGGATACCCCAAAAATTACACCATAAACATGAAACTGTATCCATATCTTCAAATCTTAACCTGAAACCCTACAAACGATTGTTTGTCTTAAAATAAAATCGATACAGAATGTGAAAAATCAAGTTATTTAGAACAATACTATTCAGAGATATTGCCTTACCTCTAGTCATCTAGAGGGCTCCTTCGACGTCAACGGTCACCAATAAAAGGGAATTTCCAAGCATCTAGAAAGGCTTCCCGAGGAACAGACAGGCAAAACAAAATTCAGGACGCCATTCTGTTTATAAAAGATAATTGCGAATTAGCTTACAGCAAGAAACTAATTTGAAAATCGACTTACCACGTGGTTGATCAAATGTTGAACCAAACCAAACCAAATGTCCATAAATAGGCCTTTGGCTTTCCACGGGACTGCACTTCAAAAGAAGTTACTTAGGCATACTTTCAGTACTTTAAAAAGATTGGTCCATTAAGGCACTTTTATAAAGCCGGACTCAGGAGAGCTAATAGAAAGGGGCGAGAAAATCAACTCCAGAAAATTCCAAGAACTTTGACATTCCCCTCCAACATTCTTCCTTACTTCAGAAGGAACTTATGTCAACCTAACACCATAAACCAAAATTATAATTACAGTATAAGGGGCCACTAGTATAAGGGAGTAAGAACCCGATAATATTCGGTGTCCCCAGAATAGAGCTGGTGAATTGCCCCTGAACAGAACCAGAATTATAACAGAAATGAAAAATCAGACACTGTCAAAGATGGCTGGATGCCGAAAAATAAAAAACCATAGTGACAGAAGAAAAGAGGCAAATTCCGAATATTTGTAAACAAAACAAAACAAAATTCTTTTGTCTTAATTTAGAGAAGTTAAAAATACTTTACAAAATGTAATCCAATGAATTATGAATAAAACATATTGAGGTTTTACATAAAAGTCTTGATATTTTAAAAGTTATATTTAACTGCAAGGTTATAATGTTCAATTTTGTTTCAGATTACTTATTGGCTTAGAATAATGAAAACCCATTATGTTCATTAAACATTCCATATAATGCAAACATAAAGAAAAGCAGCTTGTATAAATGAAAACAAAAAGCTATGTAAACTGAAACTTTCTACCAGTTCAAATATTCTCAAAGTGTTAAATTCATATTTTACAAGAAAGAAGAGAGTAAATATGTTTATCATAATTCATGCGAGTGAAATGGACTAAAAGAAGAAACCAAGAAAACAGAATATTTTATTGTAAATAAAAAAATTGTTATTTTTATTAATAAAGAAGACCAGTATCTTATTAACGAAAACTGATTATATATTCAAAATATGTCACTTTCAATAGTATCACTCTATTAATATAGATTCTATTAACTTCCTTTTATGAAGCGAATGATATGTAAATTTGAAAAAATCCAACTCGTAGAGTGATTCGACAGGATGATGACGGATCACTGTGTGAAAATCAGTAACTATATAACTAGCCAAATTTTGTAAGTGCCTCGGTGTAACTAAATAATTATACATACATTTGTGTCAGTGTCAAATAGGATAACAATAAGTTCTCTTTGTCACCTTGCAATTTTGACAATTTCAGTTTTTTTGCTATGTCAACCAAAATACAAACATTCAATCATTCAAAAAAAGTAATTCTGCTTAAAATGGATAGTTCAGATGAAGAAATATCAGAAGAGGTACTAAAAGCCGCGGAATATAAGTATGAAAAGCAGTACGACTTGTTCGGGAAATAGTCCAAGGGAAAAGGTGTGAAAACGGTCAAAGAAGAGGTACTATTAGCTTATTTTCTTGAATTAAGCAAATAATTTAGACCAAATACTTTGTGAGTTACTCAATGCTTAAGAGCGTTCTAAAAGTTAAATAAAATATAGATATAAGCAAATTCTGCAAATTAGCTGCTTTTATCAAAAAACAAAATGTTGGCTTCAAACCAGTTTCATGAATAAGGCGTCAGATGATATATATCTTTTGTAGAAAGTTGCGACTATTTTTGGATTTCCAGAAGAGAGGAATTAGCAAAACTAACAACAGTTGACGTTGAAGACAAGGGAAACTTAATTGTGCTGAAAATTCAGGATTCAAAAAATTACACTTCACGCTCTTTTGTTTTATCCGACGAAATTAACAATGGAAAGTATCTACTATTTTATAGAAAATATACAACCTTACAACCACCATCAATAACGCATCAACGTTTTTTTATAAATTTTAAAAGAGGGAAGTGCCACAACACAGTGGACTTACCGATGTAAAGCGTTTAGGAGGCTAGAAGTTATCAACAGTAGCAGAAGGAGATATTAACGACTTAACTACATACAAAAAAGGGTTATGCAACAATATTTTATTTGGCAGTGCAAAAAATCATCCAGTTGACATACCAAGTTTGTCAATTTCCGAGAAAACCATTGAAGTTCAATTTCTTTTCTTTTTTTTTACTTTTTTTAATGTAAGGACGTAGCCAATGTACGCATCAGACAAATGGCCCTTCAGAAACGTACACTATAGAGTGGTACGCATTCGCAAATAACTTCAAATAAATAAATAATGAAGTCAGTAACTTTTAGAAAAAATATGTCAGATCAGCAAACAAAAATTACCAATGAGAAAGATTTTCAATTGAAATAAAATAATACATGAATAATGATAAAACTACACAACTACATAAACAAAAACTAACATCAATATGGGCCAAAAAAAAATTACAAAACCAATCCGGTTAACTGCCTTTTCAGCTGCAAAGTGCTTAGTCTGAAAATATCCTATTCTGAGAAGTGACAATTGTAATTGTGAACCAGTCGGTCAACAAATGCGCTAAATCCACAATTTGTACGGTGGTACCTTTCAACAAACAGCTGTGATTATCTTGGTCTTCAGATAGGCACTAAAAACGGGACTGATCCAAGCAGCACTTCATAGTCAATCCCCCCATTCACCAATTTATGCAAAAAGACCAGAAGTGCCTTCTTTCTTCTAAATTAAAGGGTTTCAGCTCTAGTATTAGATGACAGACCTTGATTTGGGAAATGCAATTTATGTAAGAAGTATTTTGAAAACCTATTTTGCACCATTTCAATTCTGTCGATGTGACACTGGTATGATGGACTCCATATTGTACAAAAATATTCTAGAACGCTACGAACCAATGAGTTATAGAGACACCCAATTGCTTTGGTATCAGTTACGTGTTTCGTATGTCGCTTTATAAAACCCAGAAGTTTAAAACCCTTAAGTACAATGTTATCAATATATAGATTAAAAGTAAGATTTTCATCAAAAATAACACCTAGGTCCGTGAAAGAACTAACAACTACGAGGTTTACCTTATTTATGAAGTGGAGGGTATGGTATTAATACATTTGTGAAAACGGAGCACTTTACATTTCGAGATGTTAAGAGAGAGATAATTAGTTCTGCACCATTTGACGAGCCTTTCCATATCAGACTGCAGAGGATTGGAGTCTGAAGAGACTGGTGAGAAGAATTTTAAGTCGTCTGCATATAAAAGACTTTCGGAAAATTCAGAACAGGATATTATATCATTTATAAAGAGCAGAAAGAGAATTGGACCCACATGCGAACCCTGCGGGACACCCGATGTCACAAGAATCTCCCTGGAGACTGAACCGCATATGTTGACTTGCTGGCGACGATTAAATAAATACGATTTGATCCAATCAAGATATTTTCCACAAAAACCAATTTGCTGTAATTTCCATAACAGAAGCTGATGGCAAACACTGTCAAAAGCCTTAGATATGTCAGAGTAAATAACATCGATCTGCTTGCCAGCCTCAACCGATGTCACTAAGTAGTTTTGAAATATTGCAAGATTGGTAGTTGTTGAACGACCACGAAGAAAACCATGTTGCATACTCGTAATATAGTGTTTTAAAGACTATATGATCGGTGATAATTGCCTCAAAGAGCTTTGGTATATGTGAAAGTAAAGAAATACCGCTGTAGTTCTTCGCATCACTTTTATCACCAGATTTGAAAATGGGCAGAAGGGTAGAAAACTTCCAAAATTCAGGAAAGGAACCCAGATTAATAGATCTTTGAAAAATTATATATAGAGGCTGAAACAATGACTCACAGCATCGTTGCAATAGAATAGTAGGAATCCATCAGGGCCAGTCTTCTTGGAAGGATCAAGGTCCTTTAATTTATTAAAGATTTCTGCCTCTGTAAAACAATATGTTGATAGCATCTTTCCTGAATAACTTATTGGATCAATTTTACTAAAGTCTAGATTATGGTGGTAAGTATAGCAAGACTGAAAGTGAGTAGCAAAAGCATTTGCGTTGTTATTTGATCCAGTGATTTCTTGCCCGTCAAAATTCATAACACAGGGCAGATTGGACTCCCTTCTTAAGTTTCGTACAAATGACCAAAAGTATTTAATGTTTTTTGGGATAAGTAGCTCAGTCTCTGCATATGTAAGATAACACATATCAATTCGAAGGTTAACCTCACGTCTTATGTCAGAATAGGCCAAATAGTCACCAACTTTATCTTTTGTATAAGCAATTATTTTGCCCGATAAGCTTTGTTAAGGGAAGGTCAAACCATTTGGGATATTTTCAGTCAGCCATGATCTTCTTAGGGACACAATTATTGGTACCCTGAAATAAAACCTCATAGAACTGTTCAACCATTCTGTTAATATCAGACTCAGACAATAAGAATGACCAGTCGGACTGCTTATAAAAAATATCCAAATTGACGAAATTTGCTTTATGAAACTAGTAAACACTTGATTTTGATTTTTTATCGGCGAAACATATTTAATTTTATACTTCACTTCAATTGCTGGATGGTAGGGGTCAATGTGTACAAGAGGAAAATTTGAAGATGAAACGAAAACACTAACGAAGTCATCAGCAAATAGCAGATCTAAAATTCTGCCCATGTGATTGCAAAGAGAATTCATTTGTTGCAATTCACGAAAACATTGTCACAAAAAGAGTTTCAGAAGCTAGGGACGGTAAACATTTTGGAATCAGAATCATTCATTAACGCCGGATAACGAACCATCTTCATCTTCATCAGCTTTTCCCAAGAAACCGGCTTTAAATTTGCAGCATGCCACAAACTGTACTTTCAGTATTAATATCGTTAATAAGTAATATTATTTCTGTTTTAAGTTAAAATAAAAAGTTTTTGTAATTTATTTTAGGTTTTTTACAATTTGAAATATTGTTTCACCCGCGCTTAGAACCTACCTATATAAATAGGTAAAAAAAAGTTTGTAAAATTTGTAACGCTTGTAGAAAAAATATTGTTTCACGGTTACAAACATTTTATTTGACCGCCATCTTGAATTAGTAACGCAGTTTTACTAGTTAATCCCTATACCACATAAAGTTATGGCACACAATTTGAAATCAATCCACTGAGTAATTTTTTCACACTGAATTTTTAAATATTTTATTATGCCGCCATTTTGTTCAACCATCTTGGATTCGTACCACAATTTCACTAGTTGATCACTATACCACAACTAGTTATGGCACACAATTTAAAATCAAATCATTAAGCAGTTTTTTCAGGCTAAATTTTTAAATATTTTATTAAGCCGCCATTTTGTTCCGCCATCTTAGATTCGTACTAAAATGTTACCAGTTAATTCCTACAAAATACTTTATGTTTGTGCAAATTTTGAGATAAATTGGATAAGTAGTTTTTTAATAAAATTGTTTTAAGGCAGTATATATGCGTCACTAAACTAATTCCAATAAAAGGAAAAATTCATATCGAGAGAAGTTCTGGGTAAAGGAAATATATCGATATTATTACAGTATAACAAAGGTTACTTTCTAACTAAAGGTGCGTTTCCTCCCAAACTTGTTCTGCGAAAGAGAATGTTAAATAATTCAGGATTTCTAAATAACTTTGAAGTCCTGGCAAGATAACAGATAGAGGGACTCAATGGCATTGCTAACCATTTTTGAAAACTGTAAGCATTTGGGCGGTTAGTTTTGTTTTATGTGAAAACGTTTACCCCAACTTACTTCTTTATCAATATTTAAAATGCAACGCTTTTATTTTTATTTCTCCTTTCAACATAAACATATAGTTTTTTTTTTGTTTTTCCAGAAAGGCTTTAAAAGGCCATTGGGCCGATGATTACCGCAGGAGTAGAAGGACGATTGCCCTACATGACGTACTCGGAACCTTGGAGCAGAAACCCTCCAAAGCAGCCATCAGAGGTGTTTCTGAGACCGGCTCCAAAGTTACTGCCTCCTGCTACAAGGTATATTCGAAAACTGACTCAAATGCTTAAGCAAAATTAAAATTTATTAAAACAAAATAAAAAATATTTATTTATAATATTATGTAACGTAAATAAACAAAACAATCTTTTAAGAAATAATAAAACCTTTATTAGTAGTTGTTTACAAATGTTGAAAATAAAGGAGCCCCTGCACGTTAGAACTTATACCAAATTATAATAAACGCAACGTGTTCAGTTTGATAGAGAATTATTAGATCTTAAAAAAATTTTAGTACGCTTTCAATCTGGATTTCGCAGTCCTTCCACTCAAGTTGCCCTTCAGAATGTCATTGAAAGCCGGAATAAGAGCATGGCAACTAAAGAAATTATAATAGAGGCATTTTTGGCTTTTAAAAGAAACAATATATAGGAATAGATTATTAGACAAATTATATAAATATGGGATAAGAGTGTAATAATCTTAAAGGTTCACAAATGTTTTTAAAAACCACATCACAAATGACCAAATTTTCTAATGTATATTCAAATAAACAATTTGATAATATAAATCAAGTGTTAAAATTGGTTTTGGTAAATAAATTAAAATTGAATGTAGACAAGACAAAATATCTGATATGATTATCGATGGTAAAAATTTGGTTATAGTCAAAAGCAGTGTTATCGTTCTGGTCATACGATTTATCAACGACAAAATTTCTGACTTTGTTTTTCTTTGATTACGTGTAATCATATCCTCTGCATAAAATCCGGAAGATGAATTAGATAGACCTACGATATTTTCATATGAAAAAAAAAGTTAAACATATAAATACCATCAGTTGCAAAAATCTTTGAGCGATGTCACTTCAAAGTCAGTTTGACAAGTCAGTGACAAAATGAGTAATAGAAAACAATTTTCGGGTTTTTTGCATCCACAAGCGAAAAAAATAGTATTAAATCTAATAAAATATTACGAAAATGAAAATTCACCTGCCAATATCCAGGAGACAGTAGCAAAAGCTATGGGAATCGGTATAAGGACTGTGCAGAAAATTGTGCATGCAAAAAAGCACAATTTACTACCGAAGAAGATTAAGAAATGTACACGAAAAAAAGCCAAAAACAGAACACTTAAGTGACATGTAAAAATGGATGTTCGTAATGCAATTTGCAATTTATACACATCAAAAACTAGTATAACCCTTCAAGTTTCAAAAGAAGCCTTAAAAAATCAAAGCATAGACTAAAATCGTTGTCAAAAATTAATAAAAATGTTGAGTTTTCGATATAAAAAGGACTGTAATCGAAGATTTTTATGCGAGTTGCCACATATAGCAAGTCAGCCTATCCAGTTTTTAAAGAAATACACGGAAAATATTAATTCAAAATTTAGAAAAGTGGTATTTTTAGATGAGACTGGGATATTTTCTAATGGAAGTGGTTCGAAATCTTAGCAGGACGAGTCCGTAAAAAGTATCAAGAGAAAAAAGGGATGTGGGACGGGGAAACGGTTAATCATCATCATTTTGCATGCAGGTTCTTCAACAGGATTTCTCCCAGGTGCAAGTTTACTGTTTTCTTCAACATTCAAAAGTATGGACTACCATGATAATATGAACTGTGAACTGTTTGAAAAGTGGTTAAAAGAACAACTGATTCCAAATTTAGATGCTCCATCTTTAATCATTCTGGACAATGCATCTTATCATTCAAGACTCTTAAATAAACTAACCTAACCTAACCTACTTCATCCTGGAAGAAAAGTGGTAATTATGACTGGCTAATAAAACAAAAACAAAATCCTTTACCCAATATGCTGAAACTAGAACTTCTTTTAATGACAAAATTTATTAAAAAATCAACAATATATGCCGTAGATGAAATATTACGGGAAAATGAACATAAGGTTTTACGACTGCCGCCATACCATTGCCAGTTTAATGCAAATAGAATTAATATGGGCTGGAGCAAAATCATATTACGAAAAACACGTCAACGATGGTCTTACATCAGATGAAGTGCAAATTGTTTGACAAGATTCATTAAATTATATTACGCCGGAGTACTGGAAGAAATCTGTGGAACATACGGAGAAATTAATATGGGATTGATGGAATCGAGAACGAGTTCTAGATGTCGAAATAGCACCGATGATCATTGGGCCATTTGAAGACGACTCAGAAGATGAGGACTTTTTGAAGATGATATTTTTTAATCTATAATATTAAAAAGTTTCTGAACGATTATATTAGTCTTTGACGTGTATAAATCATAAATTGCATTATGAATATCCATTTCTGCATTGTAACTTAAGTCTTTTGCCTTTGGATTTTTTCGTGTACATTTCTTAATCTTTTTCGGAAGTAAATTATGTTTTTTTTCACGCACAAGTTTCTGTACATTCCTTATACCGATTCACAGAGCTTTTGCCACTGGCTCCTGGATATTAGCCAGTGAATTTTAATTATTAGATTTGACGCCATTTTTCGGTTTACTTGTTTAGTACATTTGTAATTTTCTAGGCAATAGATAAATAATTATAGAATACTTGTTCCAATTTGAAAGCGTGTTTAAAATAAGTAAATTTTTTTATTAATTATAAGACAAAATTTGATATATAAAAATCGATAACATCGCTTTACCAGAAACTCGGGGCTAACGAAAAATACAGACTCTATATATATATATATATATATATATATATATATATATATATATATATATATATATATATAATTTATATATATATATATATATATATATATATATATATATATATAGCCTTTTTCGCATGCATGGCCCTTAATTTTAGATTGAAATTTGGAGAAATCGGATAAGTAGTTTTTTAGCTATGCCGCGAACAGACAGACTGACGCACAGACATACCTACAGACAGACGGAATTGAGAAAACATGTTTTCCGGCATCTAGGGACCCTTAAACGTAAAACTGAAAACATCTCACGAGGGAAGTAATAACTAATTATCTTGTGTTTTTAACAAAAGTATAATATTTTTGCAAAATAATTTTTTTTGTTATCACAATGCAAAAAAAAACAAGTTTCTTTGCACAGGGGTGGCCCGCATTTAAATAATTGACACTGTATAAGTGATTACATTTTTAGGTCAAGCAGGGCTCATAATTTTTGGTGATTGATAAAAAAATCTCATTTCATTAAGTATAAGCATATTTGATTGTTTCACTAATTCGAACCGCCTTATTAAGGCTTTATTAAGGCGCTTGCTATTTTGTGTATTTTTGTTTTTGCCAACCAATAAATTTTAACCAAATACATATTTAGCGAATCTTCTTATTTATTCCCTCGACATTTAATATATAAAGTAATATTAAGTGTCTATCTTAATAATATTGCGTAATATTATAAAAAAAAAACTATTTCTCCCTGTATATTTGTAAATAGCCCATCGAGATTTAATAGCTCGATAAAAGAATCACACAACATTTTGGTATTCACTGTGTTTTCTGATTTGATTCATAATGTTGATGACCTTTGGACTCGCATGATAAGACCGCATTCGACTATGTTGATCTTTTTTTTTTTAATAATTGGGTATTATTTTAGATTCAAAGTTCAAATTTAATGATTTTCTTGAAAAAATTACAGGGTAAAATTAAATATCTAAAAAGAATAAGCAATCATTTAACAATATTTGCCAAAAAAAACTAAAAGCAGAATATTACTAATGTTTTGTATCAGAGATATAATCAGAATAACGAGTCTGGCGGAATGTCAATGAAAGTCAATTTAAAGGTGTTATTTATGATTGTTAAAATAAGGTGAAAAAATATGTGTACCTAGAGTATGTTTTATTTTAATTTATTGTATTTTGAGGTGTTCTCTTTTTACTTCATTATTTAGCAAATTTAGCCATTTGTTATTAAAATTAACTCAACAAGATGCTACACAATTATCTTTATTTAACAATATTAAGGCAGTTTCTTTTATTTTACGTTTTTTGGAACATGGTTCTTTTGCCAAAATAGTGAACGCTTAAAATTAACACCACACCACAATAAAACACCACACTTCCTATAAAAATTGTCTAATATTCAAATAAATATAAGTAATACACTGGTAAGTTTTGATATCGTTAGTCTTTTTACAAATGTACCTATAGATAAAATTTTAAACATGGTAAGAAATAAACTTGAGAATAATATCAATCTTAGTGAACGTACATCATTAAAACATTAATACTATTCTAGAGTTATTAACTTTTTGTGTAAAAACCACTTATTTTCAATATAAAAATGAATATTACCAATAAAATTTTGGCATGGCTATGGGGTCTCCTTTATCTCCTTTACTAATTAATATTTTTATGAAAAACTTTTGAGTTAAATTATGCTCAAAATTACAGCCACTTGTTCGGTGGAGATACATTGATGACATTTTTTGTGCCCATGAACATGAAGATCAACATTTAAATGATTTTTTAAATCATATTAACACCAATTTACTATTGAAAAAGAAACAGATCAACAACTTTCATTTTTAGACACACTTATTAAAAAAAACATACACAATTTTGAAAACGTATTCAGAAAACTTACACACACAAACAGATACTTAAATGTTTACTCAAATCATCCAATCATGGTTAAAAAGGGAGTTATAAAAATCTATATGATAGAACAATAACAATAAGATCAAAATTTTGTTGAGGAAAAAAAAATTGTATAAAAGATGTTTTAAATCAAAATAATTATTCTAATCATTTCATTGAAGAATGTTTTTATGAATTTGAGAATGCAAAGATCAAACATGTCCAAAATAGACCAATTACAAACCTCATTATACCATACATACCAAACTTATCAGATAAAATAAAACGAATAGGCAAACGTTTTAACAAAAGAACGATCTTTAAGACACAAAATACGCAAAGAGGCAAACTTACAAAAACAAAACCTGAACAAGAAAATACAAAAATTTTATTTATAAAGTTCCATGTCAGTCTAAGAAATTTTACATAGGTGAAACCTCTAGGCCACTAGCCAAAAAAGTTAAAGAACACCAAACATAGATAAAATATGTGTCACTCAAATTGTAAGTTAGCAAAGAACACCATAAAGGGGGGATTCCCAGGTGAGGAGGGGGGATTATGTTTTAGGAATGAGTCAGTCTTTCGGAAGTTTGTATTTGTTGCGGGGTAAGGAGAAGTCGTGAGATTTTGTAATGAGGTCATTGGTTGAAAGTTCTGCTCTAATGTAGTAATTAAAGTTTAGTTTATTCATGAAGTCGCCCAAACTTTCCAATTTCAATGTCCCCGGGTGTAATATAGAGTTTCTAATAAATCTGTCGACATTATTCTATTTTATTTTGGAACGATTACAATCTTTTAGATTGTTTGATATGGTTAGTGCTCCATGTGGGAGAGTCGAAGGTCAGGACTGGTCTTATGTAAGATTTATATAAGGTGATTTTATTTCTTGGGTTTAACTTACTCTTACTATGTAGCAGATAATATAATAAAGCTAAGATAGCTCTGGCTTTTTTTACTACAGTAATCTGTATTTGCAGACCATCTTAGGCGTCTGTAATATATGACCCCTAAGTATTTCATTTGTTTGGACCAGTTGATTTCGGTCCTACATATTTTAATTTTTTTTTAGCCGTAGAAATCCTGCTACGTTTCGTAAAAATAATAGCCTGAGTTTTATTGGGATTCAAATCTAGTTTCCAGTGGTCCATCCACTGTAGCCTAGAGGCTAATATATTAAGATTCTTGTTGGTTGCCATAAGGGCAGTATCGTCTGCAAAGAGGTAAAGTTCAGTGAGGTTATTTCTCGGAATATCTGCTACAAAGGGCGATAAAGGGGAACCTTGGGGAACACTTGCTCTTATGTCTCTTGATATGGAACTATGGGCGTCGATATGAACCACAAATGAACTATTAGTTAGAACGGGGTATATTAATTTAAATATATATACTTATATTGTCAGGGCCGGGTGCTTTTTGATATTTAGATTTTTGATAACAGATTGTACTTGATCAATTTGTATAGTTGGAAAAAATCCTAATGGAGTTCTATTGTAAATCTCACATTCACTAAACTGTTCGTAAAGGGCATTGGCAAAGTAATCCACTTTATCTTCGGGGTTAGCTATTATTGAGTTACTGATATGCGACATGGACAATTTAGGACCTTTGGTAAGGTTTTTAGAGAGCTTGAAATATTGGGAATTATTATCATTGAGGCTAGAAAGTTTATCTTTGTTAGCGAGCCTTTTGAGTGTAGATCCGCTGTTCTATAGGCTAAATTTTTTAGTCGATTTTTTCCCTGATTTTTTCCTTAAGGTCGGGAGGGATAGAGCCATATTTTGTTATTTTTGTGGATTTAAATGTAGTTAAGGAATTTACGTCGTTAGTAATATTAGATGTTAGGGTAATAACTGCTTGATCAAGTTCTACGGGAGACGAAATGTTAAGGGGAAATAAGAGTTTTAGGCTTGATCTGAGCAGTATTTACTGCGTGCTCTTCGAACCACTCCATATAAATATTACCATATAAATAAATACAGTTAATTATTGTTATGTTATTAAATGAAAAGAAACAACTCTGAACTAATCAAGATTTTTCTAAAATACCTCCAAAAACGCCTCGGTCAATTTTACCTTGTTTAAAGCTTGGTAATATGTACTTTCTAATTTTAAAATAAGAATCTGCCCCAAACTGCGCTTAAAATTTAAATAATTTTTTTTAGAGGAAAAGCAATTTTAAAAAAATTGCAATATAAAAGAATTTTTAAATATTAGCCAAGATTATAGCAAGAATGACGAGGAGGTAGAAAAATCTGTGAAAAGTATTAGCATATATTTTTGTTTAAATTTAAATACACAATGCAAGGGATGTAATAAAACTCGTTCGCGTTTCGAGAAACTACATGCCCTTTGACTAAACGATACAATTAGCTTACCACAGAACTTAATGAACAAACTGTAATCAAAACAACTTGTAGAAGTTACTAATAATCTTGAAAAATTTACAGGTAAATCGAAAAGGGATTTTGGAGATCTATCTTTAAAAACAAAGAGACGAACGAAAGAATTGTCTTTTGCTGCACAGAGATCTGCCGAGGTATTAATTTCTGCTCTACAACCGGTTATTAAAAAAACATCTTTATCGCCTCAACAGATATTAGGAATATATCTGGATTTAGACTTATCTGTTAGAAAACACAATATTTTGATATCAGTGGTAAATTCCGTTCATAAAGACTATTTCTTGTGTTTGAGTTTATATATATATATACAGAAGAGAAACAGAAATTTCAATTTCTGTGCGGTTCTTGGTCGTAAAAAGTTATACAAACGAAATAACTCTCGGTAAGGATTACTCCTTCACCATTTTGTCGAGAATCGACCAAAACAGCTATGTTTGTTTCCAGGGCCAAGGGCCATCTGCTACCGTGGTATCTGTCCCGGCAAGGCTCATCAGGCAGTTTATTTGAGGGGTATCGGTAATAAAACCGAAATACCCAAACCCTGAAACAAACAAGGCGTCATGCCATTCGACTTTGAAAGTCGACAAGGGAAATAGGCAACCAGTGGCGCTATCTGTAGGTACTATGGTGCAACTAAATCGCTTTAGATGCGACATACTTTGGAGCACAAGACGACACATCTGTGCAAAAATAGAAGAGAAACAGAAATTTCAATTTCTGTGCGGTTCTTGGTCGTAAAAAGTTATACAAACGAAACCAGTAACGGTAAGGATTACTCCTTCACCATTTGGTCGAGAATCGACCAAAACATGACGCTATGTTTGTTTCCAGTGCCAAGGGCCTTCTGCTACCATGGTTTCTGCCCCGTATGTTTCGGTCGATTCTCGACAAAATGGTGAAGGAGTAATCCTTACCGTGAGTTATTTCATTTGCATATATATATATATATATATATATATATATATATATATATATATTGAAAAAACGACGTATAACATTTTAAACTTTTCTGAAAATTTAAAAACTGATGAATATTTGTAGTAGCATTAGTTCCCTCAAAATTGGTGGATGAAGAAGAGGGTGACAACCTTTGGATCAATTTACGTCCTTCCTCAACTCTCTATTCTGTATCAAAAATGTATTCGGCATAGTCAAATTCCTTAGAAAGTTTGCGTTAGCGTATTATACACCAATGCAGACAAATAACACCACAAAGATTCTTTATTGTTGTATAAAAGTTGGTGGCGGGTATTTTCAACATTTACTGGACTGAAAATGGTAAAACATTTAAATTTTTTATGACGTTATTTTTACAAAAATTTCAGTCTAATTATCAAAAATGTAGGTGTCCTTGGAAAGAGGATTTAAAAGTCTTTAAAACAAAATATCAGTCTACACCCCTTTGTATTTAAGAATTTGAGGGAGAGTAAAAGTTTATAAAAATACCTTGGAAATGGACCACCAATATGGGTTCGAATTTTGAATTAATGAATTAGTCTTACCTGGTAAAGGCTGAAATGTAATAATTCAACGACATTTGGCATTGCCTTTGACAATGGGTAAAAAAGTTCAGTTTCTTGGCATTCATTATTGTTTTTCCTGATGGTTTCTGAACTCTTTGATATTTCCTGACAGCAGGATGTTTAAATATGTCACATTTCCAGTCTTTCGACTGTTAATTACATTAAATGTGTTTATTGAATATTTTCTTTAATTTCTATTGTTTAATATTATTAATTTTTACTATAACTAATTATTTCTGAATTGTTTACTTAAGTGTATAGCCTTATTTGACGTCGTTTTTTCTCCTCTAGATGTACTCAGGAACAAACAACAATACTTCTCCCTTACAGAAGTTACAATGGTGTGCCACCTACCACCTACCCAAATGGCACGAGAATAGCTCCCTCGAAGCCAATCAGCAAGTACCCTTCCCCACCTCCTTCTGCCATTCCTGTGAACCTCACCCAACCAAAAGAAGAAATGAAGGAAGATCCACTGTCGCCCTACTCTCCGTACAGGCTGTTTCCCCACGGCCCTCAGTACACACCCTTCCATTACTCCACATTATGTCAGCAACCGTACATGTTGAGAACGCCTACTTTCCCTCCAACCCCTTTGAGTCCGCAGGAGATTTTCTCTCCTGCCACTCCAACGGCAAGCAGTACGGCTACATTTCTTTCACCACCTGCTACCTATAGTCCCCCTTCCACCATCGTCAAGACGAATCAAGGAGGGATTTTAAGACAGGACAAAAGGACCTCTCCCGTTACTTCTTCAGCTCTGCCCTCAGTGCCACGCTCCCCTCTTCCTCAAAGTCCCAGTTTCAAAGTTCCTTCTGGAAAAGAGGGATCTATGAAGCACAGGATATTGACTAGGCCAGAGGATGCGGCACGTACCATGCCTTTAGACCTACAGAAACCTCCGGAAGGGCGGAAGAGGTTGACCGCCACCATATCACCTCCTAGATCTCCGAAGAAACACCTGAACAACAACACGGTTCCGGCCAATTTCCAGAAGGGGCAGGTCATCCAGTTGGCAAATGGCGAATTCAAGAGGATCGAGGAGATGAGAACCGAAGATTTTATCCAGTCGGCCGAGAAGAGTCCTGCACTGCGATTGGCGGAAAGTACTGTAGTGAAAATCGAAGAAGGGAAGGAGGGGCATGTTACCATTACGCTGACGTACGATCAAAGAAGGGCACAGGTAATTTATTATTTATTTATTTATTTAATCTTGATGATCTAACAGATGAATTTTCATTTGACAACATTCGATCAGTATAAAACATTAATAAACAATATAGGAAATATAACAAAAGATAATTTAATAGTAGAAAAAAGGGCTTTTGAGAATTAAGAAATCAAGGTTCTTGAGATTCAACTGTATCAAAGTGGAAGTACTAGCCGAGGTTTCGCTTTTAATTGCAGCAGACATCTTCAGGGTTGACCTTATTGACCCGTTAGATAGTGCTGTTCTTCCCTACAAACATGGCACTACAAAATAGGATGTTTACTTCGGCGATCCTACTTACGTATAATCTTCAATATGCATAAGAATATTGGACAATGTTTGGGATCCTAAAAGGTGTTGTACTTTTCGAGGATGGACTGTATAAAATTCCCTGCTCGAGCGGAGAAGTTATATCCACTAGACTGAACATGAACGATACGTTAAAAAGTAACAAATTCTCAATCTGCTGTTGCTGAACATGGGACAGATTATAAGTCATCCCCTATCTCACGTACTGGCGTAACTCGCATTTTGTAATTTTTTTCAGGAGAGAAGAAAATAAAAAATTACCTGTACTACACTTTATCCAGTTTTTATAACTATGATCAATATGATGGGAAATTCTGAGGTTATGGGGCATTTATATATTACCTTATTTCATTGTTTGATAGCTAATTTTTTTATTTTTTTTTCATTTGTCATTTTGTGAGATTTTCTTTTATTGACATATTGGATACGTCACACGCTGGCCCGTTCATATGTTATCGAGCGGCCATAAGTGATTTTCGAAAAGTTGGACTATATGAAAAATTGTTATTATTTTTTTAAAATAGAAGGGTTGGTTAAAAAAAAACACGAAAAAAAAAATTTTTAAATTTAATTATCACTCAAATTTTTCATCCTCCCAAACATACCAAATTTATTTGATTTATTCGATTATTAAAGGAACATAGGAAATTGTTTATTTTCGGAGGATTAAAAAAACTTTTGATATTTTTTTTTTATTTTTTTTAGAGAAAATATGTTATCTATTTGCAGACTATTCGGTCAAAAAATTATGAAAAATTTTCCTGTAATATTTGTTGATTTTTTTTAACGTTGTTTTTTTCCATAATTTAGTAATTTTCAGAGAAGGGACCAAATACTATCGCCGCATATCGACGTTTTCTAATATTGTAAATAATATTATCTGAGGAATGTATTTATCAACAAAAAAAAAATTGGCTGCCTAAATTTGCCTATTCAAATGATATATGGATTTAAAGTAGTTGATTTTTGTTCATCGCCGAAATACAATTATTTTACGTTTTCCCATTAAATAAAATAATATGGTTCGTGTTAGTAGGTGTACTTTGGAAGAGTTTTTTGTAAATTGTGGTGGAAATGACGATTTGTTTTTTACAAGCCTTAAGCAGCATTTTGAACTGACCGATGATGGATTTAAGGCCCTCAAGAAGCAGTTACAAAAAATATTTCTAAGCCAAATTCGCCGAAGATGGAGGGACAGTAATCGAACTAAACATGTTTTTTTTTAAAAAAATTCTTCGTGGCTGGAAAAAAAAAACTTATTGATGATAAATGTCTATCAAATGCCCCAAAAAAAGGGAGACCCTCTAAACTCTTTGAAGAAAGTTCTAAAAAGAGTCAAAGAAGAAAATTAAGTCAAAAAAATTATGATTTAAGTTTGGCAGAAATAGAGAAATTATTAATAAAAAAATTGTTAGCTAGTGGCAAAATAGAAGAAGCCGATGTCATTAAAAAAATATTATCACAGGGGGCAAAAAGTTTAAATAAAGAACAATGTCCGAAGCAATTCTCCAAAACTGAAGCTTTAGCATTAATGGTAGACCTAAAACTATCCAAATATCAGTATCAGCATTTGAGAAAGCAATGCGAAGAAAAAGGCACAGCAGTTTTTCCAAGCTACTACCAAATTTCTGCTGCAAAATTGGAATGTTATCCAGCGAATCCCATAATAAGCGAGAGAGGAGCATCACTGCAACTACAAAATCTGTTGGATCACACAACAAAGAGGATATTTTTGTTAAATAATGTACTGGACAATGCAAAAAAAAGTGGATCTGGGTCATTTACTCTAATTTCCAAATGGGGCTGTGACGGATCGTCAGGAAATAGTGTTTACAAACAAAATTTTAGTGATTCAAATATTTCTGATGAGAGTGTTTTTGTTGTTTCCCTAGTTCCACTTCAAATTATATCCGAAAACAATTTTATAGTGTGGAAAAATCCAAATCCTTCATCACCAAACTTTTGCCGACCAGTTTTTTTTGAATTTTGTAAAGAAACTCCGGAAAATACAACAAACATAGTAAAAAAATATATCCAAGAAATTGGAAATTTGAACAATACTGACATTGTGGTACCTGAACAATTTGAAGTTTGTCATAAGTTATCACTGACTATGTTAGATGGTAAAGTGGGGCAAGTGTTGACAGAAACATCGTCTTCAGCATGCTGCATTATCTGTAAAGCTAAACCATCAGAAATGAACAGCCTAGATAAAATCATTCAAAAAAAAGAAGACGAAACCGCCTTTCAATATGGAGTATCAAATTTGCATGCTTGGATTCGCTTCATGGAGTGCATTTTACATATTTCATATAAACTCCCCATTGAAAAATGGAGTGCTCGAAGTATTGAGGAAAAAGAGATAGTGAAAACAACCAAAAAAAGAATACAAGAAGAACTAAAACACAAACTGGGTATAATAGTTGACGTTCCGCGACAAGGGACTGGAACTTCGAATGATGGAAATACAGCCAGGAGATTTTTTCATGATATAGAAGTAGTTTCGAAAGTAACTGGTGTTAGTCAGTTACTTATTCAAAAATTTGCAATTATTCTACAAGTTTTGGTAAGCGAATGTCCACTGAATGATGTTAAATTTGGAAAATTTTGTTTTGAAACTGCTGAGCTCTATGTATCTTTATACAGTTGGTACTACATGCCATCAACAGTACATCGTATTCTTATTCATGGTGCTGCTATTATTCCCTCAGGTTATCTACCAATTGGACAGTTGAGTGAAGAAGCAGCAGAGGCCAGAAATAAAGACTTTAAAAGGTTCAGGAAAAACAACAGTCGAAAATGTTCACGGTTTGCCACCAATCAAGATGTTTTTAATTGTCTCCTTGTATCATCTGACCCTTATTTGGCAGCATTTCGGCATACGTGGATAAAAAAAGAATACTTGGAGCTACATGAAGAAGCCAAAGAACTGCTTTTATAGATTATAGAGTACCAAACTTTTTTTTTATATTTTTTTTGTTTTACGATTCAGTTATATGTATATATATGTATCTACTTTTCTTATTTACCTTTTGAGGGAAAATTTGGGTTGAGTATAGTCTACACTTTTGTTAGGGTAATAATATGTTTCTGTTATTTTTTTTATAAAAATATGAATTTTGTTATTAAAATATGTAATAACTAGCTAGCTGAAAACTGTTTTTTATTATAATTTCCTATCTCTTTTAAATTGATTTGCCAAATCTCACTTAATCCAACCATTTCTTGAAACTCGCCCCGATAAAGCAAAGGGGTGGGTTATTCCAAGGGTAACATTTTCAGTTACATTGCTAATAAAATTTAAAATCTGTATATAATTCTGTTGCCGATATTATTTAGCGACACTTTTAAAAAAACCTTATTTTTTTCGCTTATAAGTCAACCCCATCCCCCATTTAGCTTCATTTCAATAAAAAATGTAAAAACACTTTTTTATAAATTTTGTACATTAAATAAATTATTTTTTGTCCAAATTCAATAAATTATGTACTTTGCTTGAATTATGGCCGCTCGATCCCTATACCTCGATCCACCGTGCGTCATACAGTGCTGTTTTGTAGGTGAGGTTATTATTATGAAAATAAACATCAGGTAGTTCAGGTAAATTGTATTTTAATCAAAACTTGAAGTAAGGAAATACATTTTTACATTGTCTGTTAACAAATCTAATATTGAAAACCATTTTTTATAAAAAATATATTAATCAACTTTAAAATTAAGAACGCCAATTCTATAATAAAATCTCTGTTTCATGCAATATTCCGGTTGTCTTATGACAGGTGTAAGTCCTGAGTACAGCTCAACTAAGTCTTCGTATTTATTTTTAGCAATCTTTCAAGGTTCACTGTTTAAAGAAGAAATCGAAAGACTACCTCTAAATCTCTTTAGGGTAATACTATCGTATTCATCCTGGACTTGACTATTTTTCAAAAAAAAAATTCATTTGTTCATTCTTGTTACCCATTTGTTCCATAATGTTTGGCCATTTTATGTTTTTACCAGTATCGGTTTCTCTAACACTTAAAATGCGAAGTTCTTTTGACAACAATTTAAAATCGGTATATTTGATTACTATGACCTTATAAGGATGCTTTCTTCGAGCTAATTTAATAACAGGGTATAAAAATATCGCCGGCACCAGATATTGTTGTGCGCCGAGTCGCCCTCATTTTACCCGTGGTTCGTCTCGAAAAATCGCAGCAGAGACATTTCTTCGATGCTTTCCAGCTTTGATAAAAAATAAAGTGAAGTTGCAGAAATTATGCTCTTTTTGTTCTGTCTATAGCAGCCATCAGCAAATAAATAGAAACTTGACTTTTGATTGCACTCCTCTAAAACTTTAAACAGACCTGAGGCAATCTCAGAAGATCCACGTTTGCTAACAGATTCGCTCCAAACAAAACAAAAACAATCTTTACTCGCTACATCATAAAACGTGAAATTAAAAATTGACAGTCGGGATTTATTAAAAATAGCGCTTTCTTTCGAGATTGGGACACAGATAACATGTTGCTATTCAAAAACACAGAACTTTTTTTTTAATTTTCTGTTGCCTGCTGTTTGCATGCTGCTTTCTTTTGCCGAGCTGCCGTTTTTTCAACAATGTGTGAATCATTGGTCTTTTTTGGGAGACAAAAAGGATAAATTTTGCTCTTTAAAAACTCTCCTGTAGGTATGATGAACTACGTTTAAGTTTACTTCCTTGCGACTGAAGATCTTCAAGAAACATAAAACACATTTTAGGCAAGGAGAGGTCTGGATGGAGGTACATCTTAGAGGTTTTGCCTCTACAACTTTTGGAAATCTATTAATATGCTCCTTAATTTTGAATCTTATATTTTCTTTCATCTACTTAGTTTCCTTGCTTCTTTGTCGGCCACACCTCTTGTCGTTTTTCATTACACCTGCTTCGTTTATTTTAACCAGCGATGATACCAAAAGTGGATAGAAATATTTTCTTACAGACAACAGGTTTTTTGTCTATGGTTAAAGCGTAAGTTATGGTCTTGAGTCTGCGAGATGTGTCTCTCTTTGTGGTCTTTCTTAGTATATCCGTAACATCAGGGGCGTGCAGTCCATGGAAGCAAGGGAAGTAGTGCTTCCCCAAAAAAATTACAAAACATCTTCTAAAATGTAATTTTTGAAATAGGAGACCATTAATTTAGTTTATATTAAAAATGCTAAAATATTATCTTAATTATCAAGCCCATAATAAATGCGGCCTTGTCTCCGATCCAGCCACAATAGAATATCGAATAGAACCTATGCGGGCCGCTAGCTTCTCTGCAGCCAAGTCCTGTATGCTTGATTTTCTGTGAATCGAGCCAGAGATTATTGAACTTTCCACCGGCTATTTGCAATTTTTGCATTTCAGTCGCGTGGTTTAAGTTGTGGCGAAAGCTATCGTTGGAGTAGGTTCTTTGTTTGAATCCGTGTGTTGTGTGATACGTACGTCGCGTCGTGCATGGTGCGATATGGAAGACAATAATACGGACGTGGATATGCAAATACCGTCAACTTCGGCTGTCGATAATAACGTTGAAAATATTATAGAATTTAGTAAGAAAAGTGTGTGTGAATGTGTGGTGGGTGTCTTAATAGTAAAGGGATTTTCAACATCAAACTTCGCTTATAAGCTTCAAATAATTTCCAAAGGAAGGACAAAACCGCCTATGAAAAATTTAACCACAACAATACGAACAGTTTAAATGGCTAACAGGGTGTGAAAATATAAGTAAATTATTTTGTTGGCCATGTTTACTTTTTGAAAATGAAAAAGGTCTCTGGAATAAAACTGACAAAGAAACAGTATGTCCAAAGCGCATTTAGAGGCCGTTATAAAAGAAAAAGACTTCGGCAAAACCAGAATTGAACACGCCCTTAATAAACAGTTGGAAATTAGTCACCGCCAACACAATGAACTAGTCAATAAAAATAGGCAAATATTAAGAAGGCTTATCGATGTTGTTTGTTTTCTCGGACAGCACGAATTGGGATTTAGAGGTCATGACGAAACAAGGGTTTCTTTAAATAGAGCAAATTTTCAAGATTTACTTAGTTTAATGGCCAAATATGATGATTGGTTAAAAAATCATTCAGAGCAGTCTAGCGTTTTTCGCGGAACGTCGAATCGAATCCAGAATGATTTCATTTCCGCTGTTGCAACCATTATTCTAAAGAGAATTAAGCAGGAGTTTGGCGAGGCGCGGTTCATTGCTATTGAAACAACTGATATCACTAATTTTAGACAATTATCTATAGTAATACGCTACGTTAAACAGAAGGAAGTATTTAAGAGCGATTTTTAGGTTTTAAGAATGTGTCCGAAAATCGTACAGCAGATGCATTATATACCATAGTTTATAACGTTACTAAAGAAATTAATGGAGAGAAAAAATTAATTGCTCAAAGCTATGATGGAGCTGCAGTGATGGCAGGACAATTAGGGGGTCTGCAAGCTAAAGTTCGAGAAACTTTCCCAAGTGATGTGTTTGTCCATTGTTTTGCTCATAAATTAAATTTAGTTTTATCCCAGTCCATCAATCACATTAAAGAGTGAAAAGTATTTTTCGTTACTTTAAGTGGCATGGCGGCTCTTTTTTCCAAGTCAACAAAACGTAGACAAGCTTTGGACACCATTGTCCACAAACGATTGCCCAAAGTAGCTCCTTCTAGGTGGAACTATAATGGAAGACTTGTGTTAACAATATCTGAAAATCGTGAATCACTGATTGAACTATTTGAGAATATAATAGAAAATAATGAAACGCGGGACTCAAATGCTCAATAGTTCTAGGGGCTTTTTGGACTGTTTGAAACGATATTTTAATTTTAGTTATTTGTTGAATATATTTTCAGAAATATTTCCATTCTCGGACAATGTTTTTAATATATTACAAACTAAAACTTTTTGCCTTAAAAAAATGGATCCATGTTAAGCCAAAAAAGAGATGACTTTGACCTATTTTGAGAGAAAACGATGATGTTAAATGTCGAGCCACAAGCCAAGCGTCTTCAAACAGACAAGGTGGTAGATGTTCAAACATCATACAGACGCCTCTTTTATGAAATAATCGATCAAATTCAGCAACAAATAAACTATAGATCTAACGGTTTAAATGATTTTAAATTCCTCGAGCTCTGCAATTTTGATGCATTTAAAGGAAAAACTTTTCCAGTAGATGCGTTTAAATCTCTTCTTCTTCATTATGGCCAGTTCTTCGACCGAGCGTTACTGCGATTTGAACTAAAAGTGATTTACGAAACTGATGACGTTAGCGCAAAAAATAACGCTAAGGAACTAATGCAATTTTTAAAAGACAAGGAACTGGAAGATGCCTACATCAAAGTGTCGAAATTGCGTGAATTAGTATTGACAATACCTGCCACAAGTTCATCAGTAGAACGCAATTTTTCAACACTTAAACGTATAAAAAATTTCGTGAGAAATTCAACGGGGCAGGAGAGACTTTCGCATACATCGCTGTTGTCCATTGAAAATAAACTTCTCCAAAATATAACATTTTTATGATGACGTCATTGATGAATTTGCAAAAAATGATCGAATTACATTAAAATAGGTAAGTTTCTAAAAATTGCTTCCCTTTTTTAAAATTTCACCGCACGCCCCTGCCCGTAAACATTCAGGTGACGAACTACAAACTCTCTTTGTGAGTGCAGGTTTCCAACCACAATTTACTAAATTTTGAGGTTAAAACTTAGTATGTCACTGCATGACCGCGTGTTTTGTAAATACGTCAGGTCTCTTTTTCAAACGCAGCAGATAAATTTCATCAACACGAAGGGGCGTAACTGCACATGCGCTTGAACGTGAGAAAAAATTTTGTGTTGATTGTCAGATACATCGAATCCAAACACCATCACTACCGTGATACCGTGAGAGATACAGTTATGGTACTTCGTGAGATAAAAGTTGTGCCTGCCTGTAGGGAAGCCTCAAGCGGTTTAACTCATTTTTCGGATTTTTATCAATTACGTTTTTACTTGAGATAGGGGATGAAGTGGAAAAGAATCCAAGGTTCTAGCGTCGGTTCCAGGATAATATAAACGAAATTTAGAGAATTTATTGAAATGTTTAAACATAGAAAATTTCAATCGAAATACGGGCTATGGTCTACATCACAAGTCAAAACCGATCTTAACACGGAGTCGTGGTTCGGTAAGCACCAGTCGGGAATGAGATTCGTGGAGTTGCTTCGTACAATCGAAAGCAAAACGTCGTATACTAATTCCACTTAGATACTGTTTGATCCCACGAATCAAGATTTCTTAATTAGCAAATTACAATAATAAAGTAAGAACCGGTATTTCTAATCCACTTTTGCACAGAAATGTTACGAAATCCATTTAACGTCTCGGATCATGGTCACATTTTAATAGTGGCGCCAGCATAAATTTCACCGTCACTGACGACATGTCGACATACCTTCCGATTTTTATTTTTTGTATTTAATTCCTAAAGCTCTCGGTACTTCGACCTATAGTTAGTTTAATTGACAACCAAATATGCTGAAACGCAAAGAAATTCAATCGGCGTTCAATTAATTCACATGAGACACATTATCAAGCCCGTCGACGTATTTTATTAAGGATACGTATGAACGGGTTGGTTTACACCACTGACTTTAAAACAAATCTATTTTTACCCGACTGCGCCTATAAAGGACGGTAATCTGTTTAACAGTGATGTAAGTATATGTGTCCACCTACAGGCCAAAAGCCTAGACCGATATATATATATATATATATATATATATATATATATATATATATATATATATTTTTTTAGAGATTTTTTTTGTTTAGTTCTGAACCTTTTATACATATATATTCTAATTTTGTTTTCTTGGGTATTTTGGTTCGATAGTAGGAATAAAATTAAAACAAATTTAATTTCATTTTTGTTACATTTTTATAGACGTTTCGACCATTTATGGTTGGTCTTCATCAGTATTTTTTTTGTGTGTCTGTAACAATAGAAAACCGAGATAAGATATTTTTCTTAAAAGACTATTATAAATTGTATGGACAAATTATTAATAATATTATTTTAACATTTTAGATGACTTACCATAAGAAGGATCTTTCAGAATTCATCTTTATGCAACATTTAAAAACAGCACGTTTTCCATACAACACTCAGAAACAGCACATTTAAAAACATTGAAAAGAACGTCAAACAGATTAAAATTACTATAATATTAATTGCTACGAGTATGTCTATCTTCGAGCGACACTGCTTTAACTGGCAGAATGCATTCATGTGAAACGTCGGTTAAGGAATTCTATGGGTTTTTTTTTTATATATATTAGTTTAAAAAAGCAAAGATAATTAGATTTGTTTTGAACTGTTTTATTATTTAAAAGGTGATATATTGTTTATTTACTTTTGAATTTAGAAGAAAGGGGGCTAATTTAGTTTGTTTTTTTTTATATTAATTTAATGTATATATGAAGTCAGTTTTAGAGTTATTTGATAACGTTATAATATATTTGGCTCAAATTCTTTATGTCTGTTTTGTCATTTATAGCATTGATCTCCCGTTTTATGTATAACATTTCCAGAAACTCTCCCTTTTTTTGATTATCTCCGTATTTAGAATAGTAGTATCTTGAAAATTAAAAGTATGTTTATATTCTGTTTCGTGATTTGTAAGCGCTGTTTTATTTTTTTTATCATACTTGTGTCCATTCAAACGATTTTTAAGATACTGTGTGGTTTGCCCTATATAGACCTTTGGGCAGTCGTTGCATTTTATTTTGTATATAGTGTGTGTTTTTTGAAACTTAGGTGTTTTTGATTTTAAAGAGGAAAAAAATTGTTTTTGTAGGGTATTGTAACTTTTGTGAGATACGGTTAGATCTTGTTTTTTAAGGGATTTTTGTAAATTTTCCGACAGTCCTTGAATATAGGGTATTGAAATATATTTATTTTTATTGTTTTGATTGTTGATGGGTTAGAATTATTTTTATTAATGTTAAATAAAAAAATTATGGAATATAAAAGCAAATTACAAACTATTCACCCCTCAAATATTTTTCAAAATATCGTGAGTCTTGAAACGAATAAATATGAACACCTATTTAATAAGATAAAAAATAATAACATCAAAAAAATTAAAACTTTGGTTCAAAAAAGTAAAAATACAAAGGACTCTAATGAGATCCACATTGAGGGCGATTGGCTGGAAACTGACTAATATCGAAATGCCAAGTTATGCTAATGATATTCTAAGTCTTGGCTCAGATTTTGTATGTCCAATCACCACTTCACAAGATATCCCTATTCCAGAAATTATCTCATCCATTGACATAGCCGTTAACAACTTAAATCAGGAAAAAAAGACGAAATCAGAACAACATGTTGTAATGCCCTCACATCTTACAAAAATAAACTTAATTCTAAAAAATATAAAACGAAGAAACAAAATATAGATAATGAACTATGTAAAAAGTTAAGAAAAACAAAATCCTTTTTAAAAGAGCACCAAAACTTAAAAATCTTAAGACCAGATAAGTCAAACAAAACAGTCATTATGTATGAAAACGAATATGATAATAAATTGGAATCCCTTTTGAATAACGAGGAAACTTATAAACTCATCTCTAACGACTCCACTAATATACTACAAAAAAAAATAATGAACTAATCAAAATCTGGGAAAACAAAAACTATATTTCTCCCACCATAGCAAAAAATTTAAAAATACATAACGCTCAAGCGCCAAAAATATACGGGCTACCAAAACTGCATAAGGATGGTATACCCTTACGGCCTATCATCTCATGTATCCAATCACCTCTAAATGGTCTCTCAAAGTTCCTGAAAACTATTTTAGCAAATGTCATAAACAAAACTGATACTTTCATCAAAGACTCTTGGGATTTTAAAGAAAAAATAAAAAACATCCAAATACCAAATAACCACACTTTAATCTCGCTAGACGTAGTCTCACTATATACTAACATTCCAATTGATCTAACATTCGAAATCATCAGGAAAAAATGGAATGATATAAAAAAACATACTGATATCCCACTTGATGAATTTTTAAAAGGAATAGAATTAGTTCTAAAATCCACTTACTTTATGCATAAAAACAAATTCTATAAACAACTTGACGGCTGTGCAATGGGCTCATCTATTTCAAGTGTCGTTGCACAATTAGTGATGGAAGAATTAGAAAACAACGTTATTAAAAACTTAAATTTTAAACTTCCATTCTTCTACAGATACGTTGATGATTGTTTAACAATCATACCACAAGGAAAAAGCGAATATATCCTCAACGCGTTTAACAATTTTCACCAAAAACTTAATTTCACCATCGAAACTGAAAAAGATAAAAAAATAAATTTTCTAGACATGACCTTATATAACAAAGAAACTTGCATAAAAACAAAGTGGTATACAAAAAATACTTGGTCTGGTAGATACATAAACTATCTTTCGCAACACCCACACTCCCAAAAAAAATCTGTCATTATAGGGCTCAAATTAAGCGGATAGAATTTCGACAAGAAGCTATCCAAAAAGCAAAAAATACTTTATTAAAAAACAGCTACCCAATGAAATTAATAAAATCAATTTTTAAGTCCCGATTAAATAACATTAATAAAAATAATTCTAACCCCAGCAACAATCAAAACAATAAAAATAAATATATTTCAATACCCTATATTGAAGGACTGTCGGAAAATTTACAAAAATCCCTTAAAAAACAAGATCTAACCGTATCTCACAAAAGTTACAATACCCTACAAAAACAATTTTTTTCCTCTTTAAAATCAAAAACACCTAAGTTTCAAAAAACACACACTATATACAAAATAAAATACAACGACTGTCCAAAGGTCTATATAGGGCAAACCACACAGTATCTTAAAAATCGTTTGAATGGACACAAGTATGATAAAAAAAATAAAACAGCGCTTACAAATCACGAAACAGAATATAAACATACTTTTAACTTTCAAGATACTACTATTCTAAATACGGAGATAATCAAAAAAGGGAGAGTTTCTGAAAATGTTATACATAAAACGGGAGATCAATGCTATAAATGACAAAACAGACATAAAGAATTTGAGCCAAATATATTATAACGTTATCAAATAACTCTAAAACTGACTTCATATATACATTAAATTAATATAAAAAAAAACAAACTAAATTAGCCCCCTTTTTTCTAAATTCAAAAGTAAATAAACAATATATCACCTTTTAAATAATAAAACAGTTCAAAACAAATCTAATTATCTTTGCTTTTTTAAGCTAATATATATAAAAAAAAAAACCCATAGAATTCCTTAACCGACGTTTCACATGAATGCATTCTGCCAGTTAAAGCAGTGTCGCTCGAAGATAGACATACTCGTAGCAATTAATATTATAGTAATTTTAATCTGTATGACGTTCTTTTCAATGTTTTTAAATGTGCTGTTTCTGAGTGTTGTATGGAAAACGTGCTGTTTTTAAATGTTGCATAAAGATGAATTCTGAAAGATCCTTCTTATGGTAAGTCATCTAAAATGTTAAAATAATATTATTAATAATTTGTCCATACCATTTATAATAGTCTTTTGAGAAAAATATCTTATCTCGGTTTTCTATTGTTACAGACACACAAAAAAAATATTGATGAAGACCAACCATAAATGGTCGAAACGTCTATAAAAATGTAACAAAAATGAAATTAAATTTGTTTTAATTTTATTCCTACTATCGAACCAAAATACCCAAGAAAACAAAATTAGAATATATATATATATATATATATATATATATATATATATGTTAAAAATTCTTGGGTACTGGTTTATTTTCTTAAAAGAATTATCTATTTCCTTAACGTTTCGCGCTTCATAGAGAGCTTTTTCAAAAGGATATTATTGGCATACAATAAATACAAAACTATAAAACATCGATTGACACACTAAAACTATTACAATGATATGTTAAAATAGGACGTTACAATTGTTAAAACTCCAGTTTAAAATTAATGTTAAAATCATGTTAAAATACATTGGTATACGCACCTCGGAAATAAAACAACTCACTTATTTCCGAGGTGCGTATACCAATGTATTTTAACATGATTTTAACATTAATTTTAAACTGGAGTTTTAAAAATTGTAACGTCCTATTTTAACATTTTATTGTAATAGTTTTTAGTGTGTCAATCGATGTTGTATAGTTTTGTATTTATTGTATGTCAATAATATCCTTTTGGAAAAAGCTCTTTATGAAGCGCGAAACGTTAAGGTAATAAATAATTCTTTTAAGGAAATAAACCAGTACCCAAGAATTTTTAACAAAAAAAAATATTAGACATGGTTTAAATAAACGCAACAAAAAAAAAAAATATATATATATATATATATATATATATATATATATATATATATATATATATATATAGTGAAACCTCTCAACAACGGACAGTAGCCGTGCCACAGAAACTGTCCGTTGTATAGAAGTGTTCGTTGTGGGAGTGAACAAATTAAATACCAATGTAATTTTATTTTTAAGTCAAAAAATATTATGTTTAGTACAAATTATTAATAAAATTGTTACTACGTATACACGAACATCTTTTGCGTACATATATGCATACAATAAAAATGTACTACCTAATATAAAAAATTATACTACCTACATATACAGTTTGATATTTTATAAAAAGTTTCTATTTAAAAAAATTATCAAGTGTTGTTTGTCTTAAACTAATTAATTTATTTTTAATAACTTGAAATTCGATTTTAGACGCAACTTGTGAGATTTTTTCCCCTAAAACAGAATCCACTGATAACATACAACAGTTTTCAATATCCCTTAACATTTTATATGCTTCCTTAATGTTCTTAATACTGGAAGAAATAATTGCTTCATTATCACTGTCAGATGAAATCTGACGGTTCTCACTATTTCGAAATTCACTGATGCACTCACGTACACTTATCTTAGGATTTTCCGTGAATAAACTTTCATCAATTTCTTAATATGAAGTTAAGTCAGAAGAGAATACATTGATGTTTCTACATAATTCTGATAATGGCACATCATCTTCACTATCGTAGTCAATGTTTTCCTCGAGAATTTCGACGAATCCAGCTTTGCAGAAGCAGTTATCGATAGTCTTGGCTTCGACTTTTTTCCACGCAGCAACAATCCAAATCAAAGCACTTACAACATTTATAGATTTCTCCAATTGTTCGGTAGAGTCAGAATACTCCATGGATGACAAAAGTCACTTGATTAAAAACTTTCTATAGTGGTATTTGGCGGTAAAAAAATTATTTTAACATTTTTTAACTCCAGTTTTGGGTGAGATGCAGCATTATCTAAAAATAAAAGTATATTTCGGTTTTGCTTTTCCATTTTTCGGTTAAATTTCGTCAACCAATCCGACATTATATCCCTTTTCATCCATGCTTTCATAGTACCATTCAAGTGGCATTTTTTCCACGCTTGATCCTTTAAAACAAACGGGGTTTTTTGCTTTTTCCGATCACCAGTGCATTTTCTTTTTCTCCATTCATAACAGAGCAAAGTAAAATAGTGAGTCTCTCCTTGGATGCTTTCCCGCCAGCATATGTTTCGCCTTTTAAAGAAAACGTTTTATTTGGCAATGCGCGGAAAAAGAGTCTCCTTTTATCGGCGCTATAAATGACCCTCGGTGCTTAGTTTTTGATAATAGCACATCATTTCGTCCGCCAATTAGTTAACTGAGTATCTACAAGTCAACAGCCGCTGCTTCGCCACAGATGGATTTGAAAGAGATATTATGACGTCGACAAAACTTCTCCAACCATCCATTTGATCCTTTAAAACCATCAACTTCTATATTCTTCGCAATTTCTTTTGCTTTTTCCTTTATTATTGTACCGAATATTGGAATGTTTTTGGAGCATACTTTACAAAACCAGTGGTAGACAATTTGATCTATGGCAGCACCCTCAGTTTCGCAAATTTCTTTTTCTCTTTCATATTCCCGGTCTCGGCGAATCGCTTGGTAAGATCGATTTGTTTCTCAAAATATCACTAATTTAAGATTTTCCTACACAGAATTTTTCGGCTAATAATCTAACACTAAGTTGTTTTTTTTCGGGTACTGAATTATTTCAACTTTTTCAGACTCAAAAATTTGGTTTGAAGATATATTGATCGCACCAGAGTAACATCAAAACTAAGATATTCTATTGATGAAGACTACATTGGTGATCTATTTATTATGCAATTCACCGCAATTTATCTACAAGCCAGACAGCATAAGCCAGCCTATTGTTAAACTAGTTCTATTAACAATGGATAGGCGCCTCGCGCCGCGCCGCTTATTAGCATAGATCTAAATATTGTCCATAATGTGTAATAAAAATACTGGCATTAAATGTGGGTTTTTCAAAAATTATCTGAACATCTTTCCGTTCTCAGGAGGTAAATTTTACTGTTTTTACTAAAAATATCCCAAATTTTACTGTCTGTGTCCGTTGTCAAGAAGGTTTAATATACAGGAATACCTATACTGACGGTCACTCTCGTTCTGAAAAGAACAATTTTGCTAACGTTTCGCCAAAATCGCATTTGGCATTTTCGAAGCTTTCTGACATCGGAGCTTCCTTTTATACCCCCACCCTCGGCCGAAGGTTATATCTAAACGGTCATTGTTTATATTTTCGGGACGTTGTTGTTGGACTAATGCCGCTTGATTTTCTGAGATTTTTGGCTTATATGTGATCTATTTCCATACTGCTGGTAGCTTTAATGGTTCATTCCTTTTATTTAAATAGCCTTGTTTTTCTATTTCCTTTGCTAAATCTAAATCTAAATGCACCCTTAGAAGATGCATCAAGTTTTTTCGGAAAATCAATTTTCAAAATGTGTTCTACTTTAAATAGGCATTGTTAATATCCTTATAAAATACTACCCATGCAGAAATTAACAGAACAAAAAATGTTGTTACTAAAAGACAAACATTTTTTTTTTAAATCTTATGGTCTAAGTGCATCTTCAGTACTGCAGAGATCCATAACCGAAAAAATGTACGATTTTGGGCAACGAAAAACCCTCGAGTATCTAATGAAATTAAAATACAAGGCCGAAGATCGTTACATGTGTGATGCGGGCTCTTAAATAATAAAATAATTGGGCCAATTTTTATTGTCGGACCCTTAAATGGGAAAATCACTCCGTCAATACAACGAAATTATATGGCATTAGGATGGAGCTCCACCACACAATGATTTTCCGGTTATAAATTACCTTAATACGAAATATCAAATGTGGATTGGTCGTACTGGACCGACCGGCTGGCCGCCGAATATCCCCGACTTGACACCACTTGATTCATTCCTGTTGGGATTTTTGTAGAATAAAGTGTATAAAAATCCAACTGAAGACGTAGATGTTTTACGAACAAAAATAATTAAGGCTATTCAGGACACCAATGACAATCATTTTCATTTTATTATTAACATTATAAATAAAATCGAAAGTGATTACATACAGTATATTGAAATGAACGGTGGGCACATTCAGCAGTTGTAAATAGTTTTAGTAGATGATACCATTTTATATATTTTTATAAAAAAAACAATGTTGTTTAATATAAAAATATAAAAACACAAACTAGGGCTACATAAAAAATGTTTAGAATATTCAGGAAAACGCAAAAATCAAATAAAAAAATTTCAAATAAGAAAGTAGAACCACGCCCACACTTTTTGAACCACCCTGTATAGGTGTAAAGTTTTTCTAAAAAATTATTTTGAACTATTAAACTTTTATTTTGGACATTTTTTTCCAAAACGTCAAATAAAAAAGATAAAGTGGGGGTCAATATATAAAAAATACCCTGTACATATGTGATGTTTTCTTTATCCGATTAATGTTT